>CM070028.1:28387576-28789070 GCA_036247105.1 Cirrhinus mrigala
AAAAAATGCAAATAACTTTAGATTAAATAAGCCTGTTGTAATCGAACTGGACTTAAAATATGCTATGGATCATGCTGAGAACACATACAGTTTTGCCATAGTTGGCTGAACTTCCTGTCCGCCACTTTATTGACTTACTTTTTGTTATTTTTTTGGTTCTGTTTCATTAACAAAACTTCAGCAGTCAGCACTTCTTTATTGACTTTTTCAAACCAAATCAAAATGTATTTTCTGTGGCAATCAGTTACAAGGTTCTACAAACATAGCATGCCTTGATCCAAACTGATCTCTTCTTTACAGAACAGATCTAGCATATGTAGACGACCATATTCGCCTTACATGTACAGACGGCCCAGTTATTATGGGTTGTACTCGTACGGTTATGGATACAACTCATACAGAGATTGGCTTGGCTGTAATCGGATATGCACGAAAATGACGTGGTCTGTGAAGTGCTGTAAAAACCACTTTGGAAGAGACTGTCAAGGTGAGAATTTCACACACAAAAAGCAAGAAGGATGTTACATGAAACGATGCAGCCAATAGGTATTAAACTGTGTGTTGGTTTGGGGTTTAGTGTGTCCTGGTGGACTCGAGGCACCGTGTGCAATGCATGGAGACTGCAATGACGGGCAAACCGGCACAGGGATGTGTAAATGTCACAAAGGTTTTACAGGCACAGGCTGTGAGCTGTGTGAAAAGAATCACTTCGGGCCGAATTGCACAGGTAACCCGTTCAAAACAGTTTTAAAACCATAAAACAGTCCAATTCCTTATCTGCAGGTGTTGTTGAAGACTAGGCGAACAGGAAAATCAACAGCTCAACTGTAGGAATAATTATGCAAATAGAGCACTACACAAAATGCAGGAACCAGGTTCAAAATCAGCAGTAGAAATTGGCTTTGGGAAAGAGATAAAATAGCGCTAACCAGAAAAAAAACTAACACTGTTTTAGCGCCACTCAGTGGACATTTCTGTTGGAAACTGCAGTGATGTGTACCCTGATAGCACACGTACATCTTGGAGATGTCTATTTGACGTTTGCTCTTACATCTGCAAGACGTATGTTTTAGAGCATTTGCTCATCTACAGTACGTCTATAGGATGTTTCCTGTCAGATGTCAAATAGATGTTTATTAGATGCCTTTAAGATGTTTATGATTTAGAATGTATGTAAAACTGACATCTTACAGATGTCTGTCAGATGTTTGTACACAGCAGATGGTTTTCAGATCAAGCGATCTTTAACAGACATATTACAGACATACGTGTGCTATCTGGGTACTTATTGGAAGGTATTTCGCATCTAATGAAAACTTTCCCACAGGTACGTTTTCGTCATGAGATCAGGTTGATTTTGACTGTGATGTAAAACAGGGTTTAGATTTTGGCAATTTTGGCAGTTTGTGAAAAGTTAGAATTTTTTTCTGTTCAATTTTAACTAACAAAATTTAGTGAAGTTTATGCTTTAACCCTCTGCTTCTGTTTTTTTAACAGAAAACATTTAGGATTTGGTTTTTTAGAATTTTTATTTTTACTTCATCGGGAATGGTGCGAAACTTGGTAAAGGTTTTGGCGTTTGCTGTGTGAACACACACACATAAAAATCATGAACCAAAAAAGTTAAATGGTCCTGTGGTTAAAAATGACCACATTGTAAATGAATGCTAAGAAAATTTGATCAAGTGGAAAAGTTTGGGCATTGCACCCAGTATTTTTTTTAATATCAACCTCAAATTTGGAACACAACTTGTTTAGATTTAAACCTTTGATTTGTACGCAATTTTATAGTAAAATATGTTTTTAAAAATGTATTTTTAATATAAAATTTGAAAATAGTGGGTGGGTTTTTTTGCGGGACCGAGGGAGTCACTCTTGCTACATTCAAGCAAATCTCTGATGCTCAACAGGTTACTTTGAGCTGGTTCCGATTGAAAATTGACTATTTCGCCTGCAAAAAGTTGTTGAGCAATGGTAAATGTAAACTTTCTTCGAACAATTTCTTGATTCTATTTACACTGGAAAAATAGCAGTATTTTTTTCCAATCAATTATTTCCTTCATTTAAAAAAAAAAAGTCTTTCTGATGTGGTATGTGATGTCTAGACCGCATTGGAAATGAATGCTAAGAAAATTTTATGAAAGGTTTAGTATTGCACCCAGCATTTCTTTTAATATCAACCTCAAATTTGGAGCACAGCTTGTTTTGTACACGATTTTATAGTAAAATTAAGTAAATAGTGAATAGTAAATAGTATTTTTTTTTTTTTTTTTTGACAATAAACTTAAATACTTAAAGTCTATAACTTGTATAAATGTAACTTTTTCATTTTAGCAATAATCTGCCGAGTGTTACATTGAAAACAAACTTAGGTCTCCAAAGCATTTACGACAGCTTAAGTTGAAAATTTCATTTTCAGGTTTATGCTCAAAAAGTGGTTAACAGGTAATGAATGCATTATAACTATTTCATATATAATTATTTTAATACCATAAAATCTTTTAAAAAATACAGCATTTTAAAAATAAACATATTTGAACTAAAATATAGTACATTCATTTGATTGAAATTTCACTGAAAAAAGTTTTTGACTGCCACGCAAGCAGTACCAGAGGGTTAAAAAAGAAAAAAGCCAAAATGGTAAGAAAAATAAATTATAGATATATTCACTGAAAGCATTTTCCTTCTCAAATAATTGTATCTTTTTTTTTTAAGGATGTAGGCAAAATACTTGTAATGTAAATTTGTAGTGTAAACAACAACAAAAAAAAAACCATACAAATTAAATAATGAAAAATGCAGTTTTTCAAAGTCAGTCATATCAATAAATAAAGAAAAACTACATATAAATATGTATGGGCAGTACATTTTCTCAGTTAACCAGGCACTAGAAGATGAGAACACAATTACTTTACTTGTCTACATTACATTTATTGTCTGATCAGTAGAAATGTGCTTTCTTGAAATTTTATTGCAGTAGTACTACTCTGCTTTGTGCCGACAGCTATAATGAACATTTTATCCATCTTTTCTCACAGCATGTAAGTGCACCAGCAATGGCAAGTGTGACAGCGGCATGGACAGTGATGGCAGCTGTTTCTGTCAAGAGGGGTGGACGGGTAAATACTGCGAAACAAAAATCGGTAAGAGCCGGCTTCACATGGAAAATGTACTGGATCTATCAAAGATATGTGTAGTGTTGTAGAAAACACTGTTCAACAGTGAAAACACTCTCTCTCACCTGTTATTTAACAGAAGTCAAGCCGATCTGCTCTCCTGCATGTGATCTCAATGCCGTTTGCCTCCCTGAAAACCAGTGCGAGTGTGTGCCGCCCTATACGGGAAATGGCATCAACTGCACGGGTGGGTTATGAATCGCATCTATTGTATCAGACCAAAAGATTGTAAGATGCTTGTCCTGGATTCAAATGTATTTGCAGTGTAAAAGTTCATGATAGTCTTATTGTGAATGCTTTAAATGGATAAAATCAATTTTGATTATGAAGCATCTGTTTTTCTAGCCCCGGATTTATGCAGTGAATATAACGGAGGCTGCCATGAAGAAGCTGTCTGTTTGCAGACCGGCATCACTGTTAACTGTTCCTGTCAAACCGGATACACTGGAGACGGCCACGTCTGCTCGCCCATCAACCGATGTGTAGAGGAGGCTAACGGTGGCTGCAGCGATTTCGCAGAATGCATTTTCACCGGACCTGTATGTGAAACTGCTTTTTGTGATTGTAATCTTAAAGAGTTGTAATATAAACAAAATGTGTAACATTTACCTTGTGGCAGAACGAGAGGCGCTGTGCGTGTCTCGAGGGCTACGTGGGAAACGGAATCCAGTGTTTGGAGAAAGTGGTGCCCCCTGTTGACCGCTGCCTGGAGGACAACGGCGGCTGCGACCCCAAAGCCACGTGCAAAGACCTTCATTTCCACAGTACGACTTTGCAATGATTTAACTGACAGCGACCGAATATTTTGAGTATTTAAAAAGGCTTTTATTTTTACGTTTCAGTGAAAACGGCGGGTGTTTTCCACCTGCGCTCACCTGGGGGGAAGTATAAGCTTAACTTCACCAAAGCACAGGAAGCTTGCGAGGCCGAGGGAGCCACTCTTGCTACATTCAAGCAGCTCTCTGATGCCCAACAGGTGACTTTTGAGCCTGACTTTAGCTTTTTATCTTGCATTTACACTGTTGCGCTGCGTAACAGCAACAGCTTTTGAGCTTGGAAATGGAAATCCTGTCATTAATTACTCACCCTCATGTCGTTCCAAACCCGTAAGACCTTAATTTATCTTTGGAACACAAATTAGGATATTTTTGATGAAATCCAAGAATTTTCTGACCTTGCTTAGATAGTAGGGGTGGGAATCTTTTGGTACCTCACGATTTGATTCAAATAGATTATTGGGGTCACGATTCGTTTAAAAAACGATTCATGATTTTTCATAAAAAATTTTGTGCACACTGGACATCAAACGCACCAGTCTTTTAATGCAAAAACACACAAATCTATAGTATGGGTAGTCCTGACTCAAGAAATATATTTTATATTAACTATTAACTTCCTAATAAATCAAAAATATTTTACACTTCCCATTAGGGATGTGTCCGAATCCGATCATAGCTACATTGTTCAGAAAGGAAATGACATGTACTATGAAACCCCTAAATACGAGATGGGTGAAAAAATATATATTTTAATGCTTTCTCTCACAATTATATAGTTGGGTAATTATACTGTATATAAATTGCAGGCATCAGGGAGCCATTATTAATACGCGGGCCATTGAAACCGCTTTTGAATGCACACTTACGTTTTACTTTCACTTTCAAGATTCACGATCACAGGGAGCAGCAAAGATTTGCAAATAATTCGCCTTTGTCCTATCAGTCATCTCGCCTTACTCTGTTTATGTGGTAAGTGAAATATATATTATGTACTCTAATGTAACAGGCTACTGTTAGCAAGCGGCTAACCATGTCCCTTTAGTAGCTCCGTAGAACACGTTGTTCTTTTTCTGTGCCTTTCCGAATACAGATTTACTATTTGGGCACATCCCTACTTCCCATAATAAAAAAAGATCAATAATATTTTTCCAAACACTTGCCCTTTGTTTTTCCTCCTCCATTGCTGTTACTGTTTTTTTTGGACAACATGCTATTATTATTAATATATTAACTAGAAAATCGAGTTTTAAAATTTGTGAATCGATGGAAATCGCTAGAAGACTGAATTGCGATTCATATGTGAATCGAATTTTCCCCCCACCCCTAATATATAGCAACATAGCTGATACGTTCAAGGCCCAGAAAGGTAGTAAGGACATCGTTAAAATAGTCCATGTGACACCAGTAGTTCAACCGTAATTTTATGAAGCTACAAGAAATTTTTGTGCACAAAGAAAACAAAAATAACGACTTTATTCAACTTGTTGTCTGTGCTAGTCTTTGACGCACGTTCATGACAGTACCTATTTTAGACTATTTTAACGATGTCCTTACTACCTTTCTGGGTCTTAAATGTGGTACTTGCATTGCTGTCTATGCAGGATCACAAAGCTCTCAGATTTCACCAAAAATTTGGTAATTTGTGTTCTGAAGATGAACAAAGGTCCTACAGGTTTGTAATGACATGAGGGTGAGTAACTGATGACAGAATTTTCTTTTTTTTTGGTGAACCATCTGTTTAATATAGCTAAACGTTACATTAACATTAAATAACATTAGTTAAATTTCGCTCACAAAAGATGCATTGTTTATTGTCAATAGCTTAACTATGTATAAAGCACAGCTCACACTGAAGTCAATTTCAGACCAAGCAGCTTTCTATTGGTCGATACGTTGAATTCGCATGACCAGCTTGATCATAAGCAAAATGCGCTGTGCCCTATTGAAAATTGATTGCATTTCGCTCTCAAAATATCGGTGAGCAATGTAAAATGTAAACTCAACTTTCTTCAAACAATTTCTTGATTCTATTTACACTATGTAAAAATGGCAGTACTTTCTTTGCAATTATTATTTCCTTCATTTTTATATATAAAAAAATGCCTTTCTGATGTGATACATGATGTGATGGCAGATTCAAACTCGGGTTGATTACGTCAAAAAGCCTGTGCTATGTGCGTTATGACCTACACCACTGGAGCTGTTGTTTGACAACCGTCTTTTGTAATCTTGTTTAGACCAATAACACGTTAGTGGGTGGAGTGAGTGTAAATAGCCTCCGCAAACATGGCATGTAAATAGACACTCTGAATAGTAAATCTTACAATAAGTTTATTTTTCTTCACTACTAATCAATAGTTTTTTTTGGTATAAATCGCATGAAAGTTTGTTAAAATCAACTGGTAGTTTATTAAAGGGTTACTCCACCCCAAAACGAAAATTTTGTCATTAATCACAAACCCGTAAAAGCTTTGTTCGTCTGCGGAACACAAATAAAGATATTTTAAATGTATTCTGACAGCTTTCTGACCCTCCCATAGACAGCAATGTAATTAACACGGTTAACGTCCAGAAACGTATCAAGAAGATCTGTAAAATAAACCATGTGACATCAGGGGTTTAACCGTAATTTACGAAGCTACAAGAATACTTTTTGTACGCAAAGAAAACAAAAATAATGACTTTATTCAACAATTTGTCTCCTCCGTGTCAAACTAGCGCCATTTTGGGAAGTATCCACTGAAACAGCTTATGCTTTTCTGTGTCAGCCGCACCACACGGATACGTTGTTTCCATTCAAATCAAAGTGTAAATAAGCGTAGAAAACATATCTGCGTGGTGCAGTTGACACAAAACAGAATACGTTGTTTGGGTTTGGTGGATACTCTCCAAAATAATGCTAGGGTGATGCGGAGGAGATAATTTATTGAATAAAGTTGTTATTTTGGGTTTTCTTTGTGTACAAAAAGTATTCTTGTAGCTTTGTAAAATTACGTTTAAACCCCTGGTGTCACATTTTACTGATTATTTTACCGATCTCCCTACTGCGTTTCTGGACTTTGATTGTGTTTATTACATTGCTGTCTATGAAAGGGTCAGAGAGCTGTTAGAATACATAAAAAATATCTTAATTTGTGTTCCGAAGATGAACGAAGCTTTTACGGGTTTGGAATAACATGGGGGTAAGTGATTAATGACAAAATTTTGGAGTGGAGTAACCCTTTAAGTTACATTATAAAATAAAGATGTTTTGTTTTTCAACTCTATTCATCAAAGAATTATGGAAAAAATCAGTTCCCACAAAAATATTAAGCAGTGGAATTGTTTTCAACACTGATAAGAACAGAGTGTCAGTTTACACTAAGTGCAAATGAACTCCGCCCACCAACATGTGGTAGGGTTAGTCAACATTGCAAACGACGCCTGTTAAACAGCAGTTACAGTACTGTAGGTAGTAAAGCGCGTTGCGCTTATTTTTCTACGTGATCAACCCGAGTTCGAATCCGCCTTTTGCTGAACTCGTTCTACTCCCTTTTCACATCTCATATCACTTTGGAAAGGCATTTATTTTCAATAAAAATGAAGGAAATGATCAAAAAGTGGAAAATAACATGCTTCATGGGTGTTTATTCAGTTAGGGTCAGGGTTAGGTGTAGAGAGGGCTTTATTGCCCCAAAGTGGCATCCATTCAATAATGTTATTTTAAAAAATGTATACATTACTATTACATACTGTCTGCCAATATTTGCACTAAGTAGTATAAATAGCATGTAACTACTATAATTGCAAAAAAAAAAAAATCTTATTTTTACATAGTGAAAACAGAATCTATCGCTATTTGCACTTAGTGTAAATAGCATATTGTTAACAATACTGCTATTTTTGTTTAGTGTGAATAAAATCCATTGCTATTTCACTTAGTGTAAATAGGATCTAATTGCTATTTACACTTAGTGTAAGTAGCACATATTGCTATTTGCACTTAGTGTAAATAGGATCTGTTGCCGCTGTCTAATAAGAAACATTTCTTGAGCAGCAAATCAGCATATTAGAATGATTTCTGAGGGATCATGTGACACTGAAAACTTCACTAATGGCTGGTTTACATTATAAAACAAAGCTTTTTATTGTTCCAGTTGGGAATGCATCTGTGTGTGGCAGGATGGATGGACGGGAAGAAAGCTGGCTATCCTATCCGGTTTCCTTCTGCTAAATGCGGGGATAATCATGTCGGTATCGTGGTGTACAAAGAGCCAGTAAATGCCAGTTGGCCGTATGATGCGTACTGCTACAGAATGAATGGTATGACTGTCAGAAAAATGCTTCTCGGTTGAAATGTAATTTGAGATTTTACCTGAACAGTCTTGATGTAAAAATAAGAGTCAATTTTCTTTTATACAGAGGTGTCATGTGAATGCAGACTTGGATATGTTGGAAGTGGGGACTTCTGTAATGGAGACCTGGCCTCGGTTGTTGCCACCACTTCCAATTTTTCTGTGTTCTACACAGTAAGTAGCCAGTACTGCTGTTTCCCTCCAAAAATAATGCCACTTCCTGCAGGATGATGTCATCAAGTAACCGGTTGGAAAGAGAGGACATGGGAAAAACTGACTAAAAGTTAATTGCAAAATACAACATATTCCCAAAAACATGTTTTGTTTGAATCATTTTGATTAAAGAACGGGAAAAAAACAGCAATGAAAAGTCTATTTAAAATCGTCGATTTGCTGTCAATATGAATGAAGGAACATCCCTGTAATTTCATAACAATAGAGTCACACATTTCCTGTCGTTTTCCTCCCACAGACTTTACTGAAGTATGCAGAGGATGGCGAGGAGGGGAAGAACCTGCTGAAGTCCCTGTCCGACAAATCCTTAAACATCACAGTCTTTGTACCTCATAATGATGGTTTCTCTGCAAACAAGGTGATTATCCGAGTCAGAGGAAGCAAACTAACAAAGAAAGTAGGAACCAGTTGGACACGCTCTTTCTCTGCTGGCCTTAAGTCTGCAATTTGTTTCTTTTTTCAGACCTTATCATGGAGGGACTTGCAGTATCATATAGCCAGCGTCAATAGTCTGCACTACTATGAAGACCTGAAGCACAACGGCGTAATCCCATCCCGTCTGGGCTCCGATATCGTTGTTACGATTCCCTCCAATTCCACCGGTCAGGCTGAGGTAAACAAACCTCAGCAGCTTTACACTGTTCAGACCACATTTTCTGTACGTAGTCAAACAAACTCTATGGTTTCCACAGGACTCTCAACCCCAAAAACTGGTGAATAAGAAGGTCATATTGGCTTGGAACATTCCAGCCATCAATGGTCTGATCCATGTCATTGATGGGCCTTTCAGAGCTCCACCTGTTCCAGTAAGTGGCTGCTTTTTGTAGTAGTACAGTGAAGCATATTGGAGAACCACTCTGCAGAATTTATTAGAACATTTCATGTGTAATTGCATTAACACCAATGGATTAGATTGCAGCAGTTTTATATAGAAAGCACATTCCCATGGCATTCTGTTGAGCAGTGACTTTATTGAAAAGAATTTTTGCTCATCACCAGACAAACATGTAGAATGTATGACTCACCAGACTAGCCAAAGCAAGTCAGCATCCTGTTTGACTAGCATGGACGTCCGATCTAGTCTTATCAAAGATCTGTCCAATCTATTATAGTAGATAGCCATGCATAGCTTTGCCAAAATCTGGAAAGTCATCAATGGTGTTTTTTTAGGTGCCGGCTGTTTCTCCAATCTCGCAGTCCAGCAGTGTCGCAGTCACCACTGTGCTGATTGTCTTCGCCATTGTTGGTATTGTCGCGGGGCTTGCGTACTACATCCTCAAACACAAGAATGACGCCTTTCGTTTTCAGTATTTTAAGGTTTGTTCATGTAATGGAGCTTCAGATATTTAGGTTGATGTAACAAAGACACTTTACTGTTGTTTTCGAACTTGAACTAAATGATAAATGGCTGATTTTAATGTCATCTATCTATCATCTATCTATCTATCTATCTATCATGCTATCGTTCTATCATTCTATCTGTCGTTCTATCACCTCTCGTTCCATCTCACTATCTATCTCACCATCTATCATTCTATCTATCTGTCGTTCTATCTATCTATCTATCTATCTATCTATCTATCTATCTGTCTGTCTGTCTGTCTGTCTGTCTGTCTGTCTGTCTGTCTGTCTATCTATCTATCTATCATTCTATCTATCATCTATCTATTGTTCTATCTATCTATCTATCTATCTATCTGTCTGTTTGTCTATCTATCATCTATCTATCGTTCTATCGTCTATCTATCTATCTATCTATCTATCTATCTATCTATCTATCTATCTATCTATCTATCTATCTGCCTGTCTGTCTGTCGTTATATCTATCTATCTGTCTATCTGTCTCAGCGTCTATTTGTCGTCTAACTGTCTATCCATCTATCTCGCTGTCTATCTATCGTTCTAGCTATCTATCGTTCTCACTATCTACCTATCTGTCTATCTATCTATCTATCTGTCTCAGCGTCTATTTGTCGTCCAACTGTCTATCCATCTATTTGTCGTTCTATCTCGCTATCTATCATTCTAGCTATCATTCTCACTATCTATCATTCTATCTATCATCTATCTCTGTATCTATCTATTGTCTCTGTCTGTCTGTCTATCTATCTATCATTCTATCTATCTGTCTATCTATCTATCTATCTATCTATCTATCTATCTATCTATCTATCATCTATCTATCGTTCTATCGTCTATCTATCTATCTATCTATCTATCTATCTATCTATCTATCTATCTATCTATCTATCTATCTATCTATCTATCATCTATCTCTGTATCTATCTATTGTCTCTGTCTGTCTGTCTATCTATCTATCATTCTATCTATCTGTCTATCTATCTATCTATCTATCTATCTATCTATCTATCTATCTATCATCTATCTATCGTTCTATCGTCTATCTATCTATCTATCTATCTATCTATCTATCTATCTATCTATCTATCTATCTATCTATCTATCTATCTATCATTCTATCTATCATCTATCTCTGTATCTATCTATTGTCTCTGTCTGTCTGTCTATCTATCTATCATTCTATCTATCTGTCTATCATCTATCTATCGTTCTATCGTCTATCTATCTATCTATCTATCTATCTATCTATCTATCATCTATCTATCGTTCTATCGTCTATCTATCTATCTATCTATCTATCTATCTATCTACCTATCTATCTATCATCTATCTATCGTTCTATCGTCTATCTATCTATCTATCTATCTATCTATCTATCTCTGTATCTATCTCTGTATCTATCTATCCATCTCTATCTGTCTATCTATCGACCTGTCTATCTATCTATCTATATTATCTATCTATCATGCTATCGTTCTGTCTGTCGTTCTATCACCTATCGTTCCATCTTGCTATCTGTCTCACCATCTATCGTTCTATCTATCTATCTATCTATCTATCTATCTGTCTGTCTGTCTATCTATCTATCTATCTATCTATCTATCTATCTGTCTGTCTGTCTGTCTGTCTGTCTGTCTATCATTCTATCATCTATCTATCTATCACCTATCTATCTATCTATCTATCTATCTATCTATCTATCTATCTGTCTGTCTGTCTGTCTGTCTGTCTATCATTCTATCATCTATCTATCTATCACCTATCTATCTATCTATCTATCTGTCTATCTGTCTATCTATCATTCTATCATCTATCTATCTATCACCTATCGTTCTATCTAGCTATCTATCTCACCATCTATCGTTCTATCGTTCTCACTATCTATCTATTTATCTATCTATCTATCTATCTATCTATCTATCTATCTATCTATCTTTTATTATTCTATCTATTATTCTGTCTTAAAATGTAATCTCTTAAGATTGCAAAACTTTTTCCAGTTCCAATGTTCTGGATTGTCTTGATAAGTAACTTCATATTTTGATCCCAGAAAATGAAATACGCCATATTTAATTTGTGATGCATCATAATCAATAAACTTTTAAAGATGAAATTATTTATTCAACAGAATGATGATGAAGATGGTGCATCCACAAAAGGTGGTGGAAACCCTGCTTTGGTATCCATCCCAAACCCTTTATACAGCGGCTACAGGGCATTCACAGAGCCATTTGGGGTAAATACAAGTGTCTTTCTATGTGCTTGTCATTTTAACTACTTCACCATTACTACTGGTCAAACACAGTTGTTCTAATCAATATTTGTTTATTTCAGGATTCAGCTGCTACAGACACACCCAACCTCATCGACTAGCACAGACAGCGGCGCCGACCTCCTCTCCCTTTCATTACCTGCGGTCAGCTGGAGAGCCTGGCTGGAGGAGGTGGCCTCAACACCTTTACATATGGTTAAACCTAAAAAATAAAAGACTTAAATGCCCTAATTATGTCCTAGACAACTTCAGCCTACCATGGTGCCTTCAGTTCAATAAAAACACCTGCTAAAAACACTGGGTGTATTTGTTAGTTTACCTGTTGTTTTCGAGAAGATTTTCTTCTTGGCCAATCGCAGAGGAAATCAGCTGTCCAGGGACTAAAACCTGGGGTCTAATTAATGTCTCCAACTGCAATGCATAATCCCAAAGGCCTCGTCGACATAATAGAAGGGTATTTTTGTCTTGTTCGATCATACCAAAGACGACTGAAGCGTAACGCAAGAGGGAGACACATGAAAATTCCCTAGAGGAAAACGACCACCTGTTCATACTACTTGATAAAAAAACAACAGCCTTGATTTTGACCTGCTATGGACTGGGAAAGGTAAAGGTGGTCAGATTAAAAAATAAGTCAACAAGCTTAGTTTAGTGTGCAATTTCAGCTCTTTTTCTAAAAAAAAAAAATAAGTTACGTTTACATTGTTTTCTCTTTAGCTAAATCTTTTTTTTTTTTTTTTTATTTTAACTGAGGTAGGCATATGTTTATCTGTCTATATGTTTATATGTTTATCTATCCATCTGTCTGTCTGTGTCTGACTGTCGTTCTATCTGTCTATTTTTCTGTATCTATCTATCTATCTGTCTATCTATCTATCTATCTATCTATTGTTCTATCGTGCTATTCATTATTCTGTCGTTCTATCATTCTGTCTATCTATCTATCTATTCCTCTATCGTTCTATCTTTATCTATCTATCTATCTGTCTATCAATCTATCTATCTATCTATCTATCTGTCGTTCTATCGTTCTGTCAATCGTTCTATCGATCATTCTATCGTTCTAAGACCATCACAACCAAATATACATATGAATACAAGAAAGTAGACCAATCATGATCATTGGTTTGATTTTGAACTGTGGACATTTCAGTCAGTAAGAGATTTTCAAATTAATCTTAATTTTTGAAAAGTAAAACACAAAATACTTACAAAATACAGTTTAAAAGGAGTATGTACTGTATGTTAAGCAGCTCAAGCTGAATTCGTCATAAAAATCGTAGAGAAGATGTACAGTTTGATTAATTGTGGGGATGATACGTTTGATTAATATCAATGCGGTGCTGCCTTGCAAATACTGTAGTAATAATTTAGTCCATCAATCATTGACAGTGAGCATGTTAGGCCTAATACAAGAAGCTTTTTGTCATACAAAAACAGACCTAACAGCTTTATAGAGTTCTCAAAATGGATTCAAGACTGTAAAAAGATCATACAACAGTGATTTGGCCTTACTTGTGTAAATTTTCTGTGCTAATTTTTGTGATTTGGGAATTAGCCTGGGGACTTTAGGACCCAGGGCTAATGAGGACTGCAGTGAATTCACAGCTGGGCTTTCCTCCACCATTTCTCCAGTTCCACTCATCTCCCATCCCCCCATTTTCATCGCGCTCTTTTGCAACAAAGCACGACACCCATCCCCACTCTAGACAGAGAGGCTTCTGGGTCACACAAATGTGTCGCGTCACACCTTTCATTGTGCTTGCTTTGAAATGTATGAAAGGAGGAAACTACAACGTAGCCAAGATGGCATGTGGTGTCTGTCTGTAAGAGATCAACTGTGAAGTAAATGTGTGGAGGTGTTCAGTTATTAAAGAAGAAATGCAGTTTGCTTTCAATGGCCGAGATAATTCAAAATTCACCTGTTATTCAGTGAGCACATGTCAACTTTGGACAGCAAAACTAAATGTTTCGCCAAAGACGATTTGCATAGAAGTCCAAGCACTACAAAGAGCAAAGATGTTTTAAAAAACCAACTCGCATCTCACAAAACCAACCATGTTTCCTAAACATCATGCAAATTACATGCTAAATTGCTCAATTACATTTGATGCTACAGTGTCTAACTGTTATTATTACATTCACCATCATTTTCTATTGAATGTGGCCAGAACTGGCCGTCCACCAAAACCACATGCCCAGAACAGACATCCCAGAGGCCTTCGAGAGCCACTGAGAGGCGTATGCCTGCTCCAAAAAGAGTTGCTGTCCTTTCAATAATTCCGCAATCTGAAGTCCTCTAATGCCAAACAGAGTTCTTCAAATGCCAAAGAATGAATGTGGTGATAAAACCAGGAGTTTAAAACTGTTAGGCCTTGTGTTAGTTTGGTGGATTTGGTTCAATCCCTACGTATTTGTGTCACAGTATTGAACTGTCTTTGAATGAGGTGCTAAAACCAGGATTTATTTTTATTATCTGTCTAGCCAAAAACACATCTTTGAGCCCAGACTATAAAAAGGCCTGGAGACAGAAAACATGCTAGAATGGAAGCACTCCCTAACCAGTGCAATGTTTCGTTCCAATTGGGAACGCAAGGGCTTTATGTCATTGGATTCATTGGCTGATTTTATTTTTTCTTTTTTGCAAAAGCTACTTTCATAAAATATAGTATTACTGCCCGGATTCATCTATGATCAAGTCAAATTTTTCTTGATGGGTGACTGTGTGATTGAGTTGACCAATGAACGCAATCTTTCCAAAGCTGGTTGCCAGATTGGAATGAATTCAGAGCAGGAAGATTGAATCACACTACAAATAAGTATCAGGTATGGCTATAACTCTTAAACAGAACAAGTTATTTTTATAAACTTTGGTACACCCAAGAAAGGGTTCGCTTTGAGAATACTTGAAAGATTGGGTGGGGCTTAGCCACTTGTTGGTGCTAATATGGTGCTAAAACTGTGGGACAGTCGGTTTAATCAACTTTAAATTGTATGCAGCATTGTTTGTAAAATATACCTACCATTAAAGGATTAGTTCACCTCCAGAATAAAAATTTCCTATTAATTTACACATCCCCATGTCATCCAAGATATTCTTGTCTTTCTTTCTGGATTTTTCTCCATATAGTGGACATCAATGGTGGCCAACGGGCTGAAGGTCCAAACTGCAGTTTCAGAGCAGCTTCAAAGAGCTCTACATGATCCCAGGCGAGGAATAAGGTTCTTATCTAGCAAAACAATCAGTCCTTTTCTTTAAAAAAATTATTTGTGGTTAAATAGTATATAAATTTTTCTTTTTTTAGGAAAATGACAGATCATTTTGCTAGATAAGACCCTTATTTCTTGGCTGGGATTGTGTAGAGCCTTTTGAAGCTGCATTGAAACTGCAGTTTGGACCTTCAACCCGTTGGCCACCACTGATGTCTAGTATATGGAGAAAAATCCTGAAATGTTTTCCGCAAAAAAACGTAATTTCTTTGCGACTAAAGAAAGACAGACATGAACATCTTGGATGACATGGGGGTGAGTAAATTATCAGGATTTTTTTATTCTGGAAGTGAATTAATCTATTAACAAATTTAGTTGATCAACAATACTGATGCAAAATTTGGTGGGTCTGGCTCTTGGTTGCAGAGAGCTGGATAAAATATGTTAAAAAATCCATTGGAGAGAGGCGCTATTACGCATTACACTCTTAAAAATAAAGGGGCGATGCCATAGAAGAACTATTTTTGATTCCACAAAGAACCATTCAGTTAAAGGTTCTTTAAAGAACCATTTATTTTTCCTTCCTTTTTATAATCTGAAGAACCTTCTTTCGCCACAGAGAAACTTTTGTGAAACAGAAAAGTTCTTCAGATGTTAAAGGTTCTTTATGGAACCGCTTAGACAAAAAAGGTCCTCCTATGGCATCGTGAAGCACCTTTATTTTTAAGAGTGTATATGCAAAGTCTGTAAGTAAATGTATATTCCACAATGTTTGGACTTGAGACACAGCAATTCATGTCATTTGGCCTCCTCATGCCTGATGTTCTCCATATTTCAACATGGACCTGAAGGCCCTACAGTGAACCCCAATTATTTTAATCTGGCCAGACTGGCATGTCTCCAAATTCACATGCCCAGACCAGAAAAGGCAGGAAAATAGAGGCCACCAAGAAGCCTATGGCAACATCAAAGAAACGGCAGTCCTCCATGACAGATGGTTGAAATGGTACACAATGCAACAATGCCCCACCCATTGCATTAACATAGAAGAAAAAAGCTTTTGTTGAAACAACACTTCTTGGCTGGAATTTACCCAGTGGCATGTGAGATATTCAACAATCTGGGTTAAAATGTTAAAAGGGAGTGATGAGACCAGACTTTTAAAAACGTTCATGCCTTAATGGTAAGCTCTATATTGGTGGGTTTGGTTTTGTGAAAAAATAGTGGTGGCAGCTTATGTTTTAGGGATGCTTCTCTTTTGCAAAGATGGAAGACTGCACTCTAAAAAATGCTGGGTTATTTTTTTTTTTTTTTTTTTTTACACAAATACTGGGTTCAGCCCATTGGGTCATTTTATTGGGTTACTTTTAATATTTTTACCCTGCTGAAAAAACAATAGACACCATCACAAAATTTGTAAAGGTTTTACTAGTTATAATAGGTCTTGTATTGGTTTTAATGGAAACTGTAATGGACTCTGTTGGTCTCTACTGGTAATTGGTCGCCTTCTATTGGTGGCTTGTTAAAACCAATAAATCCTAATGGAATATGTTCCAAAACACACTACGAAAACAATTTTTAATGGTTTTAATTGTTAAAAGTTGGTGGTTTGTAATGTCTGTAATGGTATTTGTAGTGGAAACCATTAGAATTCTTAGAATTTTTTTCAGCAGATTAGTTTTTCTGTAGCTAAGTTGCTGGGTCATTTTAACACTGGGTTATTTTTTTTCTACCCAACCGCTGGGTTAAGGGAGAACTCCACTTGCAAAACAACAATTTACAAATAATTTACTCACCCCCTTGTCATCCAAGATGAACAAATCTTTAATGTGACTCAGGAAGAACGTGTCATCTC
The DNA here is from genome assembly GCA_036247105.1 of Cirrhinus mrigala. NCBI lineage: Eukaryota > Metazoa > Chordata > Actinopteri > Cypriniformes > Cyprinidae > Cirrhinus > Cirrhinus mrigala. The sequence goes on from CM070028.1 coordinate 28,404,799, forward strand.
GGGGACTGATTTGTTCAGTCGCGCATGCACAACATCCTATTCGGTTTTGTACTGGAATTAGTTCACCTGTTTCGAGTCTTCGGGTTTTTTGAGTCATTTGTTCATCTTAAAGGGCTGTCAAGTGATGAACGAATGACTCAAACCTGAAGACTCGAGAGATGAACTAATCAATTCCTTTTCTGGCTCACACTGCATTGGTTAAGCTTATGGGCCTTTCACGTGATGGACGAATGACTCAAACCTGAAAACTTGTCAGACAAGAGGTGAGGTGAGCTAATCACAGACTAAAGACCCAGGCAAACAATAAATTATTTTTTTTCTGTTTCTTATAGCATTATAGTTTTGTCTTGTTTGTAGTGTGATCAGTGTTTGTGTAAGCAGTAGATGTGTTAGGAAGTAACACGTAACATTTTATTTATATTTTGATAAAATGAATGAAATGAACGAAATGACTCGAATAAAGATTTGTTCATTTTGCTGAACGAGACTCAAAGGTCCGAGTCAGTAAAATGATCCGAACTTCCCATCACTACTACAAATCACGTCTAAGTTCATCGTCTGTGTACTCCGGCTCAAAAAAGTAGAGAATGGCGAAAAACTCCATCTTATTTTCTCCTACAGCTTCAGAATCGTCCGACATCGTTGTACCTTTCTGTTTGTAAACAGCATTTGACTTACTTGCACTTTCTTAGTCTTTGTAAACACTGGGTCTGTAGTTCCGCCTACGTTCCACATGACTTTTCGACGTGATTCAACAGTACGTAGCGTCGTGAACGCGCATCCCAGAGCCTGTGCTACACAAGCTTTTGTGCTTAAAAAGTATACAAATTTTTATTTTCCGAAAAAAATGACTGATCGTTTCGCTAGATAAGACCCTTCTTCCTGGCTGGGATCGTTTAGAGCCATCAGAAGCTGCATTTAAACTACATTTTGGAAATTCAAAATCGGGGCACCAATGAAGTCCATTATATCGAGAAAAATCATGAAATGTTTTCCTCAAAAACCATAATTTCTTCACGACTGAAGACAGAAAGACATGAACATCTTGGATGGCAAGGGGGTGAGTAAATTACTTGTGAATTGTTATTCTGGAAGTGAACTTCTCCTTTAAGGCTGTCTCTGACGAAACAACCCAGCCGCTGAGTTACCGTCAGAGCGCGGGCTTTTTGAGTCCTCTACAGGAGAGAGCGGTTCTCAGCGCCGACAATTGGCACTTCTTCAGCGAAATAAAGGTTTGTATACATTTTATTTCATTTATAAAGTCTTTACTGTGCTGTAAATTCTATTATTTTACGCAACGCAACATAAAGACGAGATGTCAGCTGCATCAGCAGCGGTTGTTTTGCAGGATGGAAAAAATAAAATAAATGGATTTTGTTCGTTATTGAGTTTGATCTTAAAATATGCTCTCTAATGTCAGTACTGTTTGTTTATGGGCAGTTTTTTGAGTCAGTCGTGGCATCTTTCAGCTACGAGTGAAACGCGAGGATGCGGTCTAAAGTTCGCAGTTAACCCGGCGAACAGCAACCCTTCACCGGCTCAGATTTCGGCGACACATCGGCATGAGAATTAGCACTATTTCGGTAAAAAGCGATTACAGAGAATGGTTGAATACAATAGAATTAAAATTCTACTTTTAAACGTTACATTTTTATGTCTAAAATGCTTGTTAAAAGAGTTTAAATGTATGTAATTTTGTAAACTATGTTGTATTGACCCAAATAAATTCTATTTGTCTTGTATTTTGTCCATGTGTTCTTGCTTAATAATAAATGTTCATCTTTTGATTATTGCTGTCGTCTCTAGTAATTCTGTGTGTGTTTTTATAAGTCCATTTAAGCCAGCAATGTAATAATTTTTAAACAATAGCTGACTTAAATAAAATAACCCAGCATGTTTGGTAAAAACATTTAACCTAAACAGTTGGATCAAAATAACCCAGCATGTGTTCTGTCCAATATTTACCCAGCGCTGGGTTGCCAAATAACCCAAGTTGGGTTGTTTTTAATCCAGCATTTTTTTTTTTTTTTTAAGAGTGTGGGAAATGATTGGGGCAAAGAAAAATCCTGGTGCACTGCATAAAAGCACTAGAAAAGAAACAAAGGTTAATCTTCTAAGACAATTAAGTTCCAACTTATTAAATATATTAAACATTTATAGGTACTAGAAATATTATCATCTGAAATCCTGAAATACAGCAATAAAAATAAACAATCTTACTCTCACAGTTTTGGTGTCAATATTGCATTAAAAACAATGTGTTAGAGGTTTTAACGCTTAAGAAAGGCTGTTCAGCACATGAGGGGTGCTAAAACCCCTCTTAACTGTGGCAGCAACATCAATATGCCGAAACACACCAATGTTCGACAAACAATTAAATATACTTTAAGTAATAATCACAATAAGCAATTCATCTGCTAAATAACATCTGGCAAGTTCATTAGCCAAACAGTAAGTCATTTACGGTTGCCAAGCAACTTGGAATATTAATATAAAATTGCATTTGTGCAGTTTGCTGGTGTGTATCAGCTATTTCAAAATGTCTTTGAACATGGCTTATCCAGTCAGATTTTAAAGCAGGACTCCCATTTCTGAAATGGGATTTAACGGCACTCAAGATCATTGGCCGTAACAACATTCAGCTGTGTCCAGGCCTCATAAAACAGCTAATGGAGACGTTATTTTTCTCACCAATAATGTCACCTGCTCTTTTCAAAAAGATACCACCGAGACTCCAGTAATCCACACCAAACATTTCTCAAACATATTTTAATTCACAACTCGATAACAGTAACTAAAGATACAACACTGACATTTACAGCTTTTGAGTGTCACAGATTCAACTGGATGAAAATAAAAACAGAACAGGAAAACAAAGTCTGCTTGTATTTTGTGTGAATGAAAGTTATTTTTTATGAAACCCACTTGTTGGTTAATGCACAACTTAAATTTATAATGATTTTTGACTCGTGGCACCAATAAAACGCTGCATTGCCATCATCTACGTTAGTCTGAAACAAACATTATTAACCAAAGGCCTTAGGCGTTAACTTAAATCTCACACAGCTCTTCCTCTTGTGCACAAAAAGCGAGCGTCCTTCCTGTTGTGTCTTAAAATGATTGCTCTATGCACATGAATCAACCTCAACAAATGAAACCTGGTGAGGGAGAACATTGACCTTAATAAACAAAGTTAAACCTTGATCAAGATTTACCAGACAACCTGAATGAATTTGTCCTTTTCCAATTTGCTTCCTTCAGAAATCACTTTAATTAGTGCTGGATCAAAACCATCCCATTGAAGATCAGTTTGTAGTTTTCAGGATTTGGTTAAAAGGCGATCAAGATGGCCACAAATCATTAAACATAAACATGGACCAACCAACTTATGGATGTATGGAATGAACAATATACATAATTAACTGTAGGAGTAATGATGACAACATTTTCTTATTCAAGTGTTTGAGGTACGTTCAATCAATGGACAAGCAAGTCCACCGCTTGACAGGATGCTGAGAACTCAGAAAATGAAGCATTTTTTTGCAATTCTTTGTGGTCATGGCACCAACAAAACTGTAAAGAAATGAAAAACCAGGGTTGGCACGTTAAAAGAAACATTCAAGGAATTTATGAGAAGTGGAGTGCAGGAAGAAACAAGTACATCGAGAAGGAAAGAGTACAAAGATTCAGTTAAATTTCACACTTCTCAAAGAATAAGGCCATTTATTTTGCCCTGAAATTAAATTAATATTCAAAAGTGCCCCCAATTTGAACATGTTAGAGTCTAAACAAAAATATCATATGCAGTCTATGCCGGCAGACTAACATATTACAAAACTGGTGATGTCAGAAAACCGGGGTGACATTGACATCAGCAGGATCCAAGTACTCTACAAATTCAGTCTGTTCCCATGATCCAGTAAGACAGCAGTCCACGCCCACAGTATTCCAACACAAGGAGCATTCTGGGAACTGCATAGTCATAAATAAGGGTTTGTTCATCAGTCCAATCCTTCAGAAGTTAGATAAAAATACACAAAAGAAAGGTAGGTCGGGATGTGTCGGGAAAACAAAATACTGTGAGATCAGAAAAAAAACAAGCATCCCATCTTTGGATTATGATGTCAGTAACTACTTGACGATAATGCAAAATTTGGAGGTAACTGCAATGCTCCCATTCAGAGATACCCTAGGGTTTGTTTCCACAAAACGCAACTCTGCAAAACTTAACAAAAGAGGAAACCAAACGAAAAAAAAAATCCCCAGCAAGAGTCTATACAGAGTCAACGAGGGGATGGATCTGTATCACAGGCGACAAGTTAACTTGCAAGATTTTCTGTGCCTTCCTCCTCACCTCCTCGTCCGTGACCGAATCGTCTACTTTTATAACCTTCCATTCAAGACCATTGCCATTCAGTCTAGAAACATCTTGGCCATTGGTGAGCGTCGACTGGGACCAGTTATAGCTTTGGAAACGAAGTCTCCTCACTGAGCCATTGTCCACAGTTTCGATCTTTTTATAAATGCTACCATCTTTAAGACTGAACCCATTTTGGCAGACGACCGGGGCAGAGTCTCCAATGAGGGCGTCGTCTACTTTGAACGGACATGACAAAACACGTTTGTTGTCCAAGGCAACTACGTTCGATATCTGACTGCCATTTTCCGTCGGGGAGTGCGGAATTCCGGAGAGATCCGGTGGCCGCCCCAGAGCAAAACTGGGGGCGCTTTTCGAATCCGCACCAAAGTGAATTTGCAACCTCGCGGTGTGGCCTCCGGTCAGCCCCTTTATGTTTGTTAGCTTGAGGCACTGCTGTGCTTGAACAGAATGTTTATCTAGTGCTGTCGACGCAACATTCCGCTTGAGACGGTCCACCGAGAGATTCGTAAGCAGGATCTTGGGTTGGTTCTGGAGAATGTCCTTTGCCGCTCGACTGAGCATCGCGTAATTTACATCCTTGCCCTTGCCCAAACCTTTCCGCCCTCGCTTCTTGCAAGGCTTCTGCACTCTCTGAACCTTGCTGCCAATCCTGGAAGTGATTGGCTCTGTGGTGCAGGACGTGTATCCGTACACATCTTTGCTCCTCAAAATCACAGGCTTGGCTCCCTCTTTTCTCAGCTCTTGAAGAAAGGACGCCATTTGCCTCTCGCTGTCCGACAGGTCCTTGGACATGGGGTTAAAGACCCTCAAGGCCTCTTCAAGGGCAGCTTGTCCAGCTGGGGCAAATCTGGCCCAGGAATGGACTACCCTCCCCATGCCCTGCTCGTCAAAATTCATGGTGTACCTTCACAGCTGGTATGCATAAGGACTTCAGGTGTCTGTAAATATGAAAAGGATATTAGGGTGGTAATTTATAACTGCACACATTAATTACAGTTTATAGTATTTAGTATGAAAAGCAGCATCTTAAAGGTAAAGTGTAACTTCTGCAACACTAACACCAACAGATCTGGAAAAATATGACTGTTTTCAAACACGGTTCTTAACTTTAGTTGACCAAAAAACAAGTAGTCCTATCTAGAGCTGCCCCCAAATAATCGACGAGAAGAGGCTTGGTCGACCAAACTTTTATTAGTCGCAGAAAAAAAGAATTCCACAGGAAGTGGCTAAGTCACCCAGTCCGTGACGGACAGTTCGTTCATGGTTGGTCTATGCTCAAATGCTCACTTATGCATCACAAATGCATCGACCTGAAATATGGCAAATATTTTCATGGCCGCTCAATTTAATGTTAACCTAGAAAAATGTGCACTATTCAAGTGTTTGTGCAGAGTGTGGAAACTAAATAAAAGTGCGCTTACTGCTTGACAGATGGAGGCGCTGGTGCGGTCACTTGCCCTTAAAACACTCCGTCATTTTTTGTCATACAGATAAGAGTAATACATCTTTCGAATCTGTAAAGACTCTACATTTATTTGTGTGCATTTACAATAACACAACGTCAGGCTTTTGTAAAATAAAGAATGTAAACAGGACGTTTTCTGCCGTCTCGGTCTCTGTTAAGTGCAAAACTTCGAAACTCTGAGTATACTAGGGATGCAACAATACAGTTAGTCCACGGTTCAATACGTACCACGGTTTTCAGTTCGGTTCGATTCTGATATCTTGCCACTTTTTTTTTGCAACAAATTAACAAAATACTCCCGTAAACCTCTGTACACTGGAAAAAGCGTGGCTTAGCATATGTCTGCTTAAATTTTCTTTTGAGAGAGGTATTATTTTTTCGAGTTTTACACAAAATAGAATGCGTCTACATATGCGTCCACATATGCGTCAAAGTAGTATCACTGATACGTTCCGTTCCAGCTTCTCTAAAATGGATAAAAGCATCGCTATTGCTGTACCTGAATAAAAAACGAGATATAACGTTAAACGTTTTGAATGATAAAATGTAAGGACAATAAACACTCGTCTTCAATTACATATGGTTTATCTGTGTTCTTCAAGCCATCTCGTGTATTTTCATAAGCCAATGCTAATCAACATACATAGAATATGAGTATAGAATTTACTGTCTGCCTCATTCTGTGATGAGAATCCACATCAGATCACATAAGGAAGTTATTTCAAACACTCAACAGATGTTGTGAATTAAAAACAAGTAATAATGTTTTTTTATAACTTTTGTTTTTATAACTCTTTTGTTGGGCAACAGGTTTTAAAAGGCTTATCATTGCATGCCATTAGAATATAAGATGCTCTGCATGTTTTGCTTTTTCAAATATAAGCGGGGAAGCATTTTCTCATCTCAGCACGTGAAATTGCGGGCACACATACATCAGATTCCGAGAGAAATAAAACAAGCAAGTTATTTAAATGCAAAACCAGAAAACCGCAATTCACAAGCGCGTATTGAACCGTGGATGCCGTACCGAACGGTTCAATATAATATTGAGTATTGTTACATCCCTAGTGTATACTTGTGTATATATCTATAGAGAGTGGAAGGTGTACTTTCAAATGAACCAAATCAAAAAAAAAATAAAAATAAAAATTTAGATTATGTAATCCGTATGAAACGTGCATACAAGCGCATCACTACTGCGGAGAAGATGAATCGGTGTCGCCGACTTCATCCCTTAGGCCAAAAACAAAGAAAGCACTAGTTTATCAGTAAATTATTAAAACGTTAATGCAGTCTCCTTGCTGTTGTTTCCAGACACATTCATAATTATTATATCTGTGCTGTGGCAAGCTTTCGTGTGTGCACTTGAGCACTTATATTAGGCTATGTAAGCAATTAAAGGCTCGTTATTATGATTTATATGGTTTATTAATAAACATGCGACTAATAGTCGACTAATGCTCAAAATGAACCACTACTAGTCGACCAGAAAAAGCTTTAGTCGAGGGCAGCCTTAGTCCTATCCCAAGCGCTCAATATTAGTTGAGCCAGTTTACACACTTCTGTAAGCAGCGCAACTGTTGAGCAATTTCTGCACATAAAAAAAAAATTCTGTGCAATTCTACAACACTAGCAGTTCAACATGGTTGGCCGTAAGTTGTTTCACTGAAAGGTCAGCATTATGATTGATGTAGGCCTAGATTTAAAGTACTCACTCTAAATTACCCAAGCCAGTCTTGACTGATGCAGTTTGGCAAAACTGTTTTTTTACTGTTTGCTTTGGGTCAAAACAGTACCATGACTCAACTAGACACAACATCCTAGTTATGCAGTTTGAACAGATGAAAAATGGCAGTTTTTTTAACAGTTCTTTAAAAGTGCTCTTCAACTACAATACTTCAGAGAAGTAGAGCTTATATTGATAGAGCTAGTATACCACACAAAATTGCATGAATAACTGTGTCAAGAACATTCTGTGGTTGAGAAAATGACTTCAACTGTGAAACATGCATTGACAAGTTTTGAAGTAGTATGTAAAGTATTAGCCGTATTGCTGTATAAATTTCTTATGATAGCAGATGACCTACAGAACACTGGCCCACTCTTTCTTTGCAATCTGCTCTAATACTCTAAGATTTTAATATCTCCAACTATCCATTGGAAATGGATCTGAACTTATTGCTTGCCACTTCAGAACAGTTCTACAGTTTCAACCATTGTTTTAACGTTTGATGGCCATAGCTTTCTGATTCTAGTTTCAACATTGCATCTCCTTTGTTATTTTTATAATTTAGTTCACTGAACAAACAAATGAAATGTTAGAAATAAAAAATAAAAACGTAAGATCTGCACATTCGATCAAACAGAACTATATTGAAATAATTCCACATAGAAAAGGGCACAGTGACTTGCGAGGCTTGTTGAATGTTTTACTTCAAAGGATTCGGTGCTATGCCTGTGATAAAATACCAAGATGCATCAAAAACAAAGTGAATCGTAAGGTGAATTCCATATTTAGAAATTAGGCATCAGGGGATTCATGATTGTCTTCAGGGTTGTGTCTGAATTGCAAATCCCCTTGCCATGAAAACTACAAAAGGACTCAATAAATCTGGAAGACGCAAAACACCACAATGCAAGTAATAGTAATCAATCAGTTTTTAAAAATGTAAACATTTAAAGTGACATGAGAATTCAAAACATTCTGAAAGTTTCAGATCTCAAAACTCTTTTGTTACTCCAAAACCAGCCTTCAACGAAACCAAGCATGCAAAATGACTCATTTTCGACTTCCACGTTTTTATTACATAATAATACATCAGCACACGACTTCCTGCACAGATATTGATCAACATCTACTTCTACATCACTGCTTTCTTAGCCTTGCCTATTTGCAAGTTAGGGATCTGATATGCAATAGAAAAAATATATTATATAGATTACTGGACTAAAACTATGTGAACGTCTTAGTAGAGCATTATTTGTTTTAGAGATGTTTCGACCAAGCAGCAACCTCCCGGTCTCCCTCTTGAAGCCAACACGGAAGTGACTAAAACTGCAATTCATCGACTGGCCGCAAAAGGGAGTCAATCCTATAGACTCCCCGTGTTAAAACGCCCAACTTCACAGCAGAAAAAAATATATTTACAGCCTGGTTCAAAAAGTGGTTTTGGTCTATATAGCTAATTTTGCCCTTCATGTCAACTGTGTGGGGGGTGAATTTTTTTATAACTCATCCGTTTAATTTATATTAAGCCTTAATGTTCTGCATAATTTAGGGCGTGGTCACTTGAGTGACAGGTGGATTGCCGCTGCTGTCACCACCGTTGTGCTAGGCGGGCGTGGTTTCAGCAACCAGCTCCACCCACGTCCCACCTAATTGCCCATTTTCGATTATCCGGGAGTGACGTGCAGTGACACGATTCCAAGATGGCAATGGCCGACTCCCGCCCACTAAGATGCTCTGCAAAAATGCTCTTCAGAAACCTACGGGTGACGTCACTACATCACTACGGACACTACGTCCATTTTTTTTACAGTCTATGGTTTCGACTGATCGGCTTATAATCGGTATCGGCTGATAATCGTATTATGCATTTTAACAGTTTTGTTTAATAAAACCATATGATTACTTGCTTTTGACACTTTATTCAAACTAATTATTAATTTTAAGTCATTTTAAGGCTATTGTTCACAGAAAAGCGTATTATAATTATCCGATTAATCGTCAGAATAATCGACTGATTACTCGATAAAGACTGATTTTATAAATCGAACTCAAGTTGACAACGTGCCGGCCATGGAGGTTTGGCATGACATGCAGCGGCACCGTTTCAATGTCAGTCTGGTGCGATAAAATAATTATAATTCTGAAGGTGACAAGCAATTAATATTTCTTTATTAAATAACTTGCAAAGTAATTTAAAAAAATTTTATGTGAGATATGCACAGATGGCTTCAAATCACCACATTGTGTATGCACCATAAGCAAGCTGCATGCTACATAGTTGACACAGAAATTGTCACTTGTGCAAGTGAAATTGTCACTTGCACTATTGTCATTACATCATATTTTTGGCTTGTTTAAAAGTATTTGGTGTGTGTTAAGTTGATATTTCATTCAAACCGCACCACAGTTCATTTGGAAGCGGACCAAGATCCATCTTTTTAGCGGTCTTAGTCCACTTGTTTGGTTCGCACCAGGGTTTAGATGGCAGCATTCACACTTAAAGTGCGCTAACAGAGAAATCGCACCAGAGTTTTTTTTTTTTTAATCGAACCAAACATATATGTGAACACACCCTAAGTCTTAAAAAAGATCTTCCAATTTTAACACAGTGTTCAAACCAGAGGGATAAAAATCACAGTCAAAAATGGCTTCTTATTTCTAAACTGTCACTACATCATCACTACATATTATACCTTGCGTTTCTTTTTAAGTCTTGCCAGTGTTTAAACCATCCAGCACTCGCAAGTTCTCCTAAAGACAATGTGTTATGCAAAGTTAAAGCAGACACATAACATTTACCTCATGTCTGCGCTGTTGTTAGCAATTCTGATGACGAAAATTGTGTCACAATCATGGAATGTGGATGGCTTAAGTATGCTGTGGGCTTAAGGGCGCCTCACATACAGCTCACGAAATCAAACTTGTGCTGTGTGCAAGCTACTGTACAGCAACTGCCCCAATGTAAACACATCACACATTTAGGTGAGATTACATTTTTTGAAAAATTCCTAAAAACATCCCCCCACAAGAGTCACCTAAGAGGGGAATTTCCCACATTTTCAAAAATGTAATTTAAGCCCTGAATAAATGTCTGTAAAAATCCTACATGGAGTATCACTATAAATAACTCTACTTGTTAAAAAGAAAGCTTCAAAAAGACGGGTATCTGTGATTGTATCGGCAGATACTGCTTCATGTGATCAACGATTGGTGCAGACAGTGTGCGAGCACATGGTTTCCATGTTGAAAAACTAAGTAACAAACTTAGCATATATTCCTGTATTGTGCAAGTGTGAACCTCTGTTTCAAGGATTACATCTCTTTTAATCAGAGAACCACAGCTGTGTTCCTCTGTGGTCAGATGAAACCTTGTTGTAGCATATATATTTTACTATATAAATTACTTTTCAGAAACCTTGCATTTTCCACTCCATTTTAACTGCTGTTCTTATATTTAAATTAAGCACGGTCAACTGGTGCGTACGTGCCGCGATATTGATACAGAAACAGCTGTAATACCCGTATTCAAGTGTTTTCACTGTTAATTGATCTTGGCAGCTATAATAGTACAATGTAGTTTTTAAAAGAGTTCCACATGTATGACTTATTTCACATGCAAAGACATTACCCAATCATAGCAGGGAGTGCCAACATTTAAGTCTTAAAAGAGAGCTGCTGATTTTAACACAGTGTTCAAACCAGGGCTAAAAATCATGGTAGAAAATGGCTTTTTATTTTTAAATTATTTATTTTGAAGTTGTTGTAACAATAGTAAAAATAGGGCTGCCTAGTAACTAGCTGTCACAGTTTCTTTTGTGGTGCCCTGTAAAAAAGGTATAATTTTACTCTAAAATTGATCACAAGGTCACATGTACTCCTGCATGTGTAGTCGAAGCTACATGGACATGTATGACCATTCCGTTCACGTCTTTTGCAGCGTCTCACACGTGAGTGGTGCGTTTAAGACGCCTTGTCAAGTTAACACATGCAAAGCAGTTCCAAAACAGTGGAACAATTAGAACACCATGGAGGCGGGGCAAGCGTTGTGAGATTTTGTTTACAGTAACAGCTTGGCATGGCAACTTTTGTATTTGATAGCAACATGGTAGAGTAGGCATTCTGTGCGGCGTTTATTTTTTAAAAACGTTTTAGACACAAAGACGCATTCTGTGTGAATGGCCAGTAAAAAAAACCTAGAAGAAATACACATTTTAGTAGGGCTGGGTTTTGACGCAAATTTCACAACTCGATTCTCATTCACAAGCTTGCGATGCGATTCGATTTGATTCAATATTGATTATTTTGTATATATCAGGTACAGTACATGCCAAATTTTCAAGGAAAAAAAAATAAAAATCTCTCAACTAACGCTGTAAAATATATAAGAGAGTCAGCTGGTACTAGATTATAATATTGAAGGTTAAAATCGACTGATTTGTGCTATACAACTGTTTAAAAAAAAAAAAAAAAGTTTTTAGAATAAAGTTACAATTACTTCAGTTAGTTTTTTTTTTTTTTTTTTTTTTTACATATAAACATTTAAATAGATGTTTACGTATAAACATAAAAACTTGGATGAATTTATTCAAACATAAAACATTCAAGAACAGCAAAAAATTATAATGAATATGTTATATAGTGCATATATTTAGCAAAACGCTCCTCTCTACAGTTTATTTTTCTGGATGACTAACGAGTTTAAGGTGAATTCGAATGAATTACTGCACTGTGCAGTAACGGTGTCTGTTAAAGCTGTTCTTCGGACAAGCTTGTTTGCATTGCAGTCCAAGCAGATAAACGGTCCGTGCTGCGCATCTCAAATGAGCAGCGGGATTTTGTTACGCTTTCGTTTAGTCATATGAAACAGAAACGGCAGTGCTTATGAGTTGATCAAATGGGTGGTCGCACCAGTGGGATTGCTCACAAAATTTAGTCGCACCGGCAGAAAAAATGGTCACAGTCTGGAGTTCTGGAAGGAAATGATCCATTCATGTGCGCTACGCGCTGACGCGTCTGTTGATTGAGGCTCTCCAGCAATCTGCCACTCCACATTAAACAGTGCCAAAACGGCATTTATTGTTAGAATACTGCAATACAATGGACAGAATTTGAAATCTGAGACTCTGTTTCATATTGGATGTTCCATCCATTAACTGAAAACAGGCTAGACTAATTGATTTTTGGGATTTAAGAATCGATATAGTTTCATAAAAATGAGAATCGATTAAATTTGAGATATTGATATTTTTTAGTGTTATGTATGTTACCATAATGGCTTCAGCTTGAGAAAAAGCTACTTGTGGAGAGCTGATTTATCATGTGGCTCTAGCATTAACTTAGCTGCCGCCATTCTTTAAGCAATACGCATTAACGGTCAATGTTTTAAGCAAAGTGCCCCCATTGATTCAATGCATTGACCAGCATTGACGCCAGTCATGGGAAATCCCCTTAAACATTGAAAGGATACTATAACAAAGATATCACTTTTACCAATATATTTTATCTTATAATACATTTTACCAATATATCTATCTCTGTCTGTTTAGGCTTGCTAAGAGCAAATCTACAAAACTATGAGCAGAGAAAAACAATGTAGATTTCAATACAAGTACATTTTTGTCTTACAGCAACTGGCAGATTTTCAATTTGTTTCAAGCATAAACAAGTTAAAAAAGTGAACTGCCAATGCAGTAAGACAAAACACCAAATACAATCTATAAAAACAAGTTTTAATATCTCAAGCGGCATTGCTTTCCAAGTAAATTTATGAAGCCCCATGATGATTGATGATATAAATCATAAAGGGTAAGGAATGCATTTGGGACATGACACTCAATAAAAAGCTAAGAAATGAATCGCAATATCTACATCTCTGAAATTACTTCATTTTCATACCAATAAGGAAAAACAAAAAATAGAACCCTTGGTGTCGCCTAGCCACTAGGGTGACAAAGTACTCCCATAAAACAAAGGTCTCTGAAGAACAGATTAATTCTTCTCTTTGTTTCATTCTTGGTTTACATGGGCCTTACAAGACTTACAAGATACCTGCTTCTGAAGACACTCCAAAGCATTAAAACAATCATGAAGATGCCATTAGCGTAGAACTCAACATTAAGACCGCTCAAGTGCAGATGAATCAGATCTGTTTGACTGATGACTTTACTCATTCAAAATGGATGACCAGAGAAAAACACACTGGGACTGAAGGGCATCTACAGTATCCAAAGTCCAAATACTTGCTTTGCAACCAACCAATCTTTTAAACCATGTCAGACACGTCATCATCAAATTGACCAAAGAGGACTGTGTCACTCTTGGTGTGAACAGACCTTTTGTTTGACCATTTGTTCAGTCGTGTTATTACCAAATTAGCCAATTAAATTTATGCAATTCACACAACGACTACAAAAGACAACATCACCATCTTGCTCTGAATATGCAGGGTAAAAAGTTCAGACTAGACTACATCTATAAGTAACAGACAATAGGGGACCGTTTACACCAAATGTGAAATGAATCTACATCCACATCTGAAATGAAAGGTCTATTGACAGCAAGGGCCAAATTTTCTAAATGGGGCAAATTAGCGTTAAAGTGCAATTCCTTAAAGGCGCCGACGGGACGGGAAAATTCTGCGTGTGATTTACTGACAATGTGCACATTAAAGAACACAGACGCAGCCAGATAATTTCCATAATGACCAGTGCAATCTAACAAGAGCAGCGCAAATTACCACCTGCTTTAAGACATGGTAATTTTGGATGTTAAATAATGGTGCAAATACCAGTAATTTGCGTTATTTTATTGCTCGGCTCCCATACATTTTGCATCTGAAAGGGAAACCTCTAAGATATCCATATTCAATAAGGTCAGACGCAAAAATAAACGTGTCCACAACTTTTCAGCGCTAATTCTTCACTGCGCATCCTTAGTAAATCCTGAATGTACTATTTTAATGCCAGAAGGCGTTGAAGTGTGTTAGTGTTTCCAAGTCCCGTGGAATTGGGCTACTTTAACACTGTTGCTGCGGGTTGTTTTTCCATGTCCATGGGTTGAAGCCACCCCAATAACATGATATTTAGCCCCTGGAGTGCGAATTGTACCATGGCAACCCCTGCCAAAAAAAAAACATATTTTTCACCCCCCGGAACACAATTTTTACGATTGGAACCCCCTTAAACACAATTGGGCTAGTTTTGGGCTAGTTTTGCATAGCAATTGGGTGGGTTTAGTTCTGTAAACCTGCCTTCTAAATGATAGTGTTTGCTGGGCTAAATGAAAAGCAAATTTGTTTGTAAAATTTTCAGCTGGTCTGGAAACAGAGAAGATAGAGAAGGTAGTCAAATAGCTCTACAAGAAATACAGCAACACAGATCAAGCATTTCATGGAGTTTGAGAGACATAATCTGTGAGTGAGCGCTGCGAGTACTTAATATTTTACTACGAATTCCAAAAGTAGTGCACAAATTTAAGCCATGATAAAATGTGACACTGGACCACAAAACCAGTCATTAGAGTCAATTTTTTTAAATTAAGAATACTGAATAAACGGAATAAATAAGACTTCCATTCACGTATGGCTTGTTAGGATAGGACAATATTTGGCCGAGATACAACTATTTTAAAATCTGTAATCTGAGAGTGCAAAAAAAAAATCTAGAGATGCCCAAACAAAGTTCTTAGCAATGCATATTACTAATCAAAAATTACACTTTGATGTATTTATGGTAGGAAATTTACAAAATATCTTCACGGAACATGATCTTTACTTAATATCCTAATGATTTTTGGCATTAAAGAAAAAAAAAAAATCAATCATTTTAACCCATACAATGTATTTTTGGCTATTGCTACAAATATACCTTGGCTACCTAAGACTGGTTTTGTGGTCCAGGGTCACATATGGTAAAAAGTATGGTTATTAAATGTAAAAAAAAAACAAAAACAAAACAAAACATAAAAACACACCATGTTGCAAAGTTAACAAATCCATGGTAAGTGACAAAATGGCCGCCACTAAAACACTAGACTGCGTATCAGCAGTGATTCATGAAACAGGAATCTTGTCAGTTGGCCTATTTTCTCTACATAATTCTGAATTTTTCTGTAAAAACAACAAAAAACATTGGATTGTCGGTATGCAAATGTTTGCACCTAATGGGGAATGGGACCACTGACAAGTGTTCAGCCAGGACAGATTGCTGTTTACATCTAGTATTAACACGTGTTGCCAAAGTGTCTCATTTAACCACTCTAATTTTCAAAAGTTTATGTAAATTGTGTTTCAGACATGGTTTGAACAGATCGTTAAACTTTTTGGATCCTTTTTAAACTTGTGTGTAGCCCCATCCCAACAAAGACGAATGTTAATACTAGGTGTAAACAACCGATGAATACACTAGCTAAAGATTTAGTCGTTTTGACACACTCAATTTAATTTTCAAATGTAAATGAAGCTTTGCTATTCTTAAATAATAGGGAAAGTTTTAAACACACTTTGTATAACCTATTACTCTCAAAAGTAATTTTCCAAATTCCAGTAATTTTCCACACTGAATAGATGTTTTGAACTAGAACTACTGGGGTATGAGAATGAATCATTAACTAGAACTTACTGGTCAGTGACGTTTTTGTTAATTCGCAAAAAAAAAAAATCATACTGCATTCCGTCATCAACGGAATGTTCATCCTGGGTGTGAATAGCTCCTTTGGAATGCATTGTTTCTATTAAAAATTTTGTTTGTGGTGAAGTCAGGGCTATTGAACGCCAAATCTGAGGGCCACTGTCCTGACGGGTTTTGTGCCAACCCTAATCAAACACACCTGAAAAAGCTAATCAAACTCTTCAGGATTAGCTGAACATTAGAGGCAGCTGTGTTTGATTAGTGATGGAACTATACACTGTAAGCACTTCTTGTAGGGCTGGGCAATCTTGTTTTTTTTCCCAGAAACTTTGATTTACAATTTTAATTTTTTTGTGTAACAAGTGCTTAATTTGTAAATTATGAGGTCCCGGAACAAAGCGAGGTGACGGATCTGGCATGTGATTAGAGCAGGGAGAGGTAACAGAGCATTCGCGCAATCACATTGGTCACAATTTCCGGAATTGTGGAAGATTTGGAAAAGTCAGATTTATTTCACAAATCTCTGTATAATAGAATTATGTCCTGAATTTCAGTGGGAAATTGACCCTTTGCAAAAAAACCACCCTCCTTAGTTTAGTCTCAGCTTTAAAAAGTTGTTTTTTTTTGAAGAAATTCAAACAATAAACACCATTTTGTGGCTTGTTAATGTGTCGTGACAGATCAGTGTATTGCCTTATTATATTAATCGACACATGAACCGATCGTCTTTTCTTATTTACTTGAAGCATGAAATTAACATGAATGAACATCGGAACGCATTTTGTTTAAAACACAAAAAGATGTCCATACACACAATTTCTCATGTTTGAAGTTCACCAAAGTTAATCTACTCTTCTGTATGATCTGTTTATCGGACAAAATGGCAAATTCTGCGTTATAATTGGTCAGGTTGCCTGTCAATCAAGCTGTTTGCGTAGAGTCAATTGTGTGCATATCACATAGTTTCACTACGATTCCCACAGCTTTTGAGTTTATAGTGAGGGAAATTCCTGAAAATATTTATATAATATATCATGTAGGTTAGATCAGTAAATAAAACCCCACAAATTACCAAGATGTACCACATCTTCTCTCTCTTTCACTCGCTCCAAGTGGCTTCTCATCTCGTCTGCGCTACAATGAACTGCTGAGCACTGCGATTCAAGACTTTTGTCCGCATTTCGGGACTGTTGACAGAATTGTCACTTGCCTAATTGGGTCACGAGGCGGTTTTCTGTGCGCTCACAGTCATGTCTAAAGTCCACAATGAGTTATTTCTCACAGGTTGTTGCGCTTAAGTGAAAATGTTACTACCTTTCTATCTTTCTTTATTTCATTCTTTCATACAGTGCTCTCACATGTGAGTGGTTAATCAGGCGAGCCATCATGTGGTCGGGAAATATTGTCTCTTAGGATGTGTTCACACTTTTATTTCGATTCGTTTGGTTTATTTGGTCTGGACCAAAAAGGAAAATGATACCTTTGGTCCTGGTCCATTCAGCATTCACACTGGCATTTTTGAAAGTGAGTCTAAAGATAACGAACCTAAAGGCAAAGTGATACGTTCACAAACTGATTGGTCAGGTTGAATGATGTATATTTCGTGACTGAACTCACCGAACACTCCAAACAAAAGAAGAGATGCGTTCGACTTAACTTCTCAGCTCCGCTGTAAGTCAAATACACCTAGCGCCATCTGCTGACTAAGCGTGCTCATTGTTGAGTTTTTTTTTTTTTTTTTTTCCCACCACCTCTGAACTCACAAAGAGCTCATAAAAGAATTTACCTCCTCGTTGCTCCACGCTTGCCCTCTGCTTATTTTGTTTTGGATACACCGCTTGTTCCCTTCATGATATCATATCACATAGTGTCACATCTTGTCATTACTTCCTGTTTTTGGTTCGTTTAGAATTATTTGGTCTGTGTCGCATACATATTTCATTCGAAACGCACCAGAGTTCATTTTGAGGCCCATATTTGTAACAGTCTTGGTCCACGTGTTTGGTGCACACCAGGGTTCAGATGGAAGCGTTCACACTTACTCTGATGAACTGCACTAACAGAGCAATCGCACCAGAGTTCGTTTTAATCTAACCAAACATGACAAGTGTGAACACACCCTTAATTATTCTGCCATTTGTGCAATGACAATGTATCTGATTGGATGCGTGCTTTAACATTTGTATTGGAAACCGTGCTAGCTTCAAGGAACACTCCACTTTTTTTTGAAAATAGGCTCCTTGTCCAACTCCCCTAGAGTTAAACAGTTGAGTTTTACTGTTTTCAAATCCATTCAGCCGATCTCTTTAGGTCTGGCAGTAGCACTTTTAGCATAGTTTAGCATAGATCATTGAATCTGATTAGACTGATAGCATCTCGCTCAAAAATTACCATATCTAAGGACGATATTTTTCCTTTTTAAAACTTGACTCTTCTGTAGTTACATTGTGTACTAAGACTGATGGAAAATGAAAAGTTGCGATTTTATAGGCAGATATTTCTAGGAACTACACTCTCATTCCGGCGTAAGAATCAAGGAACTTTGCTGCCGCACAATGGGTGCAGAAGGCACAAAAACAGTAAAACTCAACTGTTTAATTCTAGGTTGGAAAGTTGGAAAATTTGCCTATTTTCAAAAAAAGTGGAGTGTTCCTATAATTTAAGAAAAAATTAAACCAGCTCTAACTTCTACCTATGGAAGCTAGTTCATGCATTTTGCAAATACACATTGGTTTACCATCAATACCACTAGGGGCACTAACAATCTTTTACTGCCAGTTTTTCTCAATTACTAAAAAGAGGTGCTCTACCAACAAAAGAAAAATTTGCTGTCTGATGAATGCATGGTTAATGGCTGAAACGTAATACATGTTTTAACCAATAAAGTTGGATTTCTTCAAGAGCGAGTCCTGCAACCTTTCCAACTGACAGTTTTCTCATTCAAGTACATTCCCTGATAGCACACGTACATTACAGAGATGTCTATGTGACGTATGCATTTACATTTGCAAGACTTATTTTTTTTGCTCATCTGCAATACATCTATAGAATGTTTCCTATCAAATGTCAAATGGATGTCTATTAGATGTCTTTAAGATGTTTATGATTTATAATGTATGTAAAACTGACATCTTACAGATGTCTGTCAGATGCTTGTACACAGCAGATGCTTTCCAGATCAAGAGATCTTTAACAAACATCTTGCAGATGTACGTGTGCTATCTGGGTTATTGACAGGGTGGAACAACTGTTTGAAAAGAAACATGGTGAGCAAGTTGAAAGTTGCTAGTTAAATAAAAAAGGAAAATCTGGGAAATTTATCATTAAATGTATCATTTTTGTACTAAGATATTTTCGTTAACAGCATTCGTTAGGCAATCAACAGAACCATACTCTTACAATGTGTTTGGCCAAACATTAACATCTATATAAAGTATGTTTCTTGCTTTAAAACGTACAAGAATTCACTGTGTTTGTAAATGTACCATGCAAAAAACACAGCTTACTTAACAGAATGTAATGATTTCATGATAAATTGCTGCAACACATATCGAACCTACTAGAATCTGTATGTCGCAGAGATATTTGTTCATTATGAACGAATGTTAGTATTGAAAGTGCATATAAATAGAATATTTCAGTACAAAAAAAAAAAAAACAATGCCACATCACACTTTAACAGATATTGTGGAAATATACAAATGCTTATTGAGATTTAACGATAACTGTGCATTTACATTGCCAAGACATCTATTTGATGTGCGTTTTTATCATTTTGAAAGTATTATTATCTGTATCGTCTAGAAAATGTAGTTTTTAAAAAATAATCAACACAAGACTAGTTTAAAGGCTTTTTATACTTTGCGATTTAAGAGTAGCGACAGATTTTTAGTATAGTGATGCACACCTGAGTGAAGTATTTTCGAAAATTAAAAATTTTGGATGGGGATGTGGTACTATCTATTGTTGACTGGATGAATGCAGATATGAATCAGAGTTCGCAGTCAATTGTAAAAAAGGGGCGGGGTTTAGGTGCACTAAACGATTTGAAGATGTTTAACATAAGTCACGAAAAGGGCTGCACGATAAATCACATGCGACTGTCATGCGCATCTCGTCAGTAAAGCTGGTTCTGTGATTAGTAGTAAATCACTATCACATGCATTCAGATGGAGCAGTATTTAATACACAGAGCCGTAAATCACAGACAAGCTACGCAATATCGCGTTCATAATCGAATGAGATTCATCTGCGATTATGAACGCGATTTTGCGTAGCTTGCCAGTGATCTATGGCTGTGTATTAATCGCCGCTCCAGCTGAACGCACATGCAGGAGATTTACTACTAATCACAGAACCAGCTTTACTGACGAGATGCGCATCACAATCGAATGCGGTTTATCGTGCAGCCCTAATCACGAGAAGTCTATCATTTCATTGTAAGAAAAAAAAAGTTATAAAAATTAAACAATCATTGATGAATCGTTCACAATAAGGCTACGTTTACACAACTGCGTTTTCATTTTAAAAGGCATATCTTTTGCTACGGTAACACGTGTCGTTTACACTACTTCGGCGTTTTCAACCCTCAAAAACAGAGACTTTCAAAAACGCTGCAAACCACGTTTTAGTTTGAAGACCAAAATGGAGACTTTTGAAAACGATGGTGTGGCTGCCCACATTCGTTCTGCGTATCCTTGACGTCCATGTAGACAATAATGTCACGCTCATTGTACCTGCATGAACGGTCATGTGACATGCGTTTTCAGTTGTGTAGTGTGGACAGAGATAGCTTCTGAAACGCGCTGAAAACGCCAGTGTAGACGAGGATCATTTTCATTTTAAAACGCTGTTTTAAAACGAAAACACACTGGTGCAAAAAGGGCCTTAGATTAACTGCATTTAGAAAATAGATCATTTTGTACATTTCAGACAAATGAGTGAGTTTTTATTTCATGCTGACTTTAACTGCCATTCACTGTAATGTAAACAGTCCATGTTTACCCAACCCCCAAAATCATGAGCTTAGTTCTTTGTCTTAAAAAAAAAAAAAAAAAAAAGACACTGAGCTGCCATGTTGCTTTTCAAAATATTTAGTTCAGTTTTGTAACGACCAAAAGTATCCCTACAGCAAATTTTTACAGTGTGACAAATTAAAATTACACAGATAAAATACAATCACACATCCTGTGTGAATAGACTCCTAAAAAGACCTTAAATAGCATTGTGAAATTTACTATTTAGAAAATGCAAATTCGCTTTTTAAAAACGCGAAGACGGTTTTCCGAACAAGTAGAACGCCATGCTACGTTGTGTTCTTCAACAAACATCTTGGCAATTTGATATTGTTATGACTGGTTGCTAATGAACCTAACTGCATCTAAACATATTGTAAATCGTAAATTTGTAGTTCAAATACAACACTAATTTTATTTAGTTGAAAAGTAATTTGCCTAAATCACAAAGTCCAGCACATTCTAACAATTGCATGCAATTTAACTAAAAAAAGGCATGCCTTTTGTTTCATGGGCTATTTGTAATGAAATCTATCATTTACGTCTATGTTTGTGTTTTAATTCACAACACATACATGAATACAAGCAGGTTTTTCTAGTAGCTAGATCGCGCAGCGCCCCTAAACTGCGATACTTCACGAGGTTTGACGTAACCAATCGCATACAAAAATACACAGATCCGGTCTTTACAAGCTATATTAATCTTCCTTAGCAACCAAAGCGTTAAAACAGATCGAATGATATACAAGAGGTGAGATGATACGGCGAAAGCATAGGTTTGTAGCAGTAAACGTCAATAATTCAGAATTACATTCAATAACATTTCAAATGGCGATGCAACACAATACAATAGAGGAACGTTCAGCTGGCGAAAACGGGAGATAAACATTCGTCTAATACTTACCGGTTGACTATTACCTCGCGTTTGAACAGAATAACACCGTTTCAAAAACAACAGACGTTTTTCAGACCCACTTTGGGTGTCTACTTGAGAAAAACTAATACGCAAAAAGCCAGGCTAAATGTAGTTGAGCTTAAGCCTTATACGGTGTCTTTATGGCGAGCCTGCTTGGAGTAAATGTCATACTGCTGTAACACCGCGCTTCCTACTCCAAAGAAATACGTAATTTTTAAATAATGTCTTACCTTTTACCGAGTCCCTTCTAAGAGCATTGAAATGAGAGCCGCCGAGCTCTCTGCCATGAAACAAAAATGGCTCTCAAAGCTTCAGAGGGCGAGTTTCGGAGTGGCTGACTGGAAGAAGGGGCGGAGCTATCGCGAAAATAGCTAGCTAAGGTTAAAAATTGTTTATGTTAAGTGCAAAAGAAGAATTTCATGTTGTTGTGAACAATGGTGAAGAAATATGTATGTAATATATCAGGAAAAAGTGACTACAGACTATTAGATTATTAAACATTTATTGTATAGTATTAATAGTAATATAGTCACGAATTGTCATAAACAGCTTGGTATGCATATGCATAAAATATAAATGTAAATATATATGTAATTATAAAATGTGAAATAAGGGCGATTACATTCCTACAGGATTTGTAGTTTAGTGGTGGGGGATGGGCAAGCAGGAGCCCAACCCCCATGAAACGGGATTGAAGAGCATGCTCAACAATAATGATGGGAATGTTGGAGTTTACAACTTTGTACTAGGAAAAATACAAAGAAACACCAGCTTGGACTTCCAAGCTTGTTTTTCACAGATTTCATACATATTTGTCAAGTTAACATGGCAGCTCTCAGAGAGATGATGAACATCACTTTTAAGCAAATATCAAACTTCCCACAAAATGCGATAAAACCTCTTTGAGGTTTTCTAGAGACTTGAGAGGAAAACATGAAAATGATTGTCTATATTGATAATTGTAGATGTGCATATCAAATACTACCATAGCATTGGTTGCTAGGAAATGTTTTTGATGATAATGAATAGCAGTGCTATCGTTAGCATTGCTATGTTGTTTCCTTATGACTAAATTTACTGAGTGATTTAGTGTCTTTGTGGTCACAAGGTGGACATTTCATGAGCTTAGAATGAAATATTTGAAGTAAACATTTTCTTGACATACTGTTTGGTCATATTTGACCTGTCTAGTAGTGTTGTACTAGTCAACTGGATATGTGTTTACCAAGTTTAAGCAACACTGTTGCTAAGTCCTAGTGGCTTTTGAAGAGAGATAATCCTAATGGCCATATATAGCTCTTCTCCTAATTTTTTTTCACTCGTTCCCTTTGATTTGGAGTGACATTCACCCAATCCTCTGGATGGCGGCCATTTTGTGATATGGTGGATGGGTCAATGGCTGTCAACACAGAAATTAGGGCAACATGTTCTACAATGAAGAAACTTAGATAATGTACATAAATGAACAAAAAAGCATTAGCATTAGCACATTAGCATTAGCTTTCTTTGCTCTTTTTGCAGGCATGTGGTGTAGTTCCAGCATCTACCAGCAATGGCTAATGCTACCATGCTAACCAGCTAAACCTTGGTAGTGTTAGCTTTGTTGCAAGCTAAAGTGTGTCCCAGTAATGACACCTTCGGTGGGGTGCACAACATTTAGTAACTACAGTATTCAGATCATGTGGTTTGTTGATGTATTTCTGGCACATTTCTTTAGTGAGGACAAAATTGACACAGATTTATATTGAATGAGGAACTCAAGCTTTATCCAGAGACTAGAATATCATAGAGCCTTGGTAGTTGGCTATTTTAACTGAGGTTAGTGAGCAACCACCTAGCAACCATCCACAGCACCCTAGCAACTGCATAGTAAAGTCCTAAAAACAACCACATTGCAACGCCATGGCAACCACCTAGCATAATGACTTGTACACAAGCAAGCAAACCCCACTTACCTTTTCTTCAGGAAAACAAATTGCTAGAGCATATTAGACAACACCAGAATAGAACTAGCACACCTGCACATGTTCAAAAACACACATTACTGGTAGAAATTGCTTTTAGATTTGTGGCAGCACCACATATCCTGAGTAAATTAGCAATAAAACCACAGTGACAAATGCCAGCTAACAAAAATATGCTAATGATGTCAGTCTTAATAGGCCATGCTATTCTAGTCAGGGTAAATCTTAATAGTAGAAGCCACTGTATGAAGCTGTTCATTATTGAGCCAGTTACCAGCTTCTTTATTGGTTAGTTGACATAATTTGTTTAACTACTCATACTGCTAGTATTTTTTTCAATGTTAAAGATGTTTAAAATGGATACTTACCCCAAACGTACACTATTGGTCAATGAGTTCATGTTGCTATGCAACACTGCACAAACAAACAGACTGAAATTTCATTTGGTGTCACTACACTCTTAAAAAGAAAGGTTCTTCATTGGCATCGATGGTTCCTTGAACATCCATGGAACCTTTTAAATGCAGAAAAGGTTCTTTAAAGTTGAAAAAAATGTTTTTCAAAATGGTTATTTTAAGAACCATTCACTGTTCGTTTTTTTGGGGAACCAAAAACGGTTCTTCGATGACATCATTGCAAAAACACCCATTTGGAACCTTTATTTTTAAGAGCGTAGTGGCAAAGAAATACACACTACAGTGTTAAATGTCATATTCACAAAAAGAGAAGCATGTTTATAGATTTTCATAAATTTAAGCTTATGACTAAATACACTAACACTCAATGATACATATATTAGATATATGTATATTAGCCATTTATATTAGCCATTTTCAACATCTTAAAATAGGCTTTTATGTCAATCTTGAGAGAAAATATGCTAAAAAACAAAATATATAAGCAAAATCAAATATATTTAGATAATCCAGTTGCTATTTATTTAAAAGAGTGGCACCAAAAGTGACTTAAAATATTCCATTAGAATATTCAATTCTTTATAATTCCAATAATAAAACAAAAGGTTCTTCCAATGAAATATTATACAAAGACATCTATAACCAAATAAAAACACATAATGTATCATGAAACATTTGTTTTTAATGTGTAGGTCAAATTCATTACACACATGAATGAAGTTTTTCAAACTATTTATTGGATGTTCTCAGCTTCAGAGACGTTAACTATATGGAAGCCCGTTTCTGCCACTGAATAAAAAAATAAAAAAGGTAATTGCAACTTTTTATCTCAAAATTCTGTCTGAAGAGATATAGATTCACAATTGCGAGTTATAAAGTAAGAAATATGAAATATAAACTCATAATTCTGAGAAATGAAGTCAGAATTGTGTGATATAATCTCACAATTGCAAGGGTTTTTCTACAAATTCTGACAATTTTTTATAACTGCATGATATAAAGTTGCAATTCTGACTTTTTTAGAATTGTGTGATATAAATTTGCAATTGTGAGATATAAAATCATGAATGTGAAATAACTAGCCATTCTGACTATTTTTTAGAATTGTGTGATATAAATTCGCAATTGTGAGTTATAAAGTCAGAATTATGAGATATAAACTCATAATTCTGAGTAATAATATATATTCATAATTATGACTTTTTCAGAACTGCGTTATATAAATTCGCAATTCCTAGTTATAATGTCAAAATTGCGATATAAACTCACAATTCAGATTTTTTAAATTATTTGCATGATATAAGTTAGCAGTTGTAAGTTATAAAATCAGAATTGTGAGATATAAATGTGCGATTTTGAGAAATAAAGTCAGAATTTCAAGATATAAACTCACAATTCTAACTTTTTCTCAATTCTAACTTTTTCTCGTGATTCTGACTTTATAACATGCAATTGGAAGTTGAGTCAGAATTGTAAGATATAAAAGCTCCCATTTTTGAGAAATAAATTTGAAACTTGAAATTTGAAAACTTTTCTGAGAACATATCACTTTTTTCTCCTCAAAATTGGACTTCATTACTCGCAATTACAAATTTATATCTCACAATTCTAAGAAAAAAGAATTGTGAGATAGAAACTCTTTATAAACAGTTGCAAGAAAAAATGTTTTTTCAGAACTGCGTGATATCAATTTACAATAGCGTGTTATAATGTCAGAAATGCGAAACATAAACTCCAAGTTTCGAGATAATAATTCACAATTTTCATTTTTTTTTTGCAATTCTGACTTTATAACACAATTGTGAGTTATTAAGTCAGAATTTTGAGATATAAACTCGCAAGAAAAAAGTCTGAATTGCAACTTTACATCTCGCAATTCTGACTTTATAACTTGCAATTGCGAGTTTATAATATGCAATTCTGAGAAAAAAGTCAGAATTGTGAGAAAAAAAAAATTACAATAACTTTTTTTTATTCGGTGGCAGAAACAGGCTTCCTTAACTTACATGCATTTTGAGACTAAAATGAATTTCAAATAGGACATTAAATCCAAAATTTGGTCTGGTCTAGAAGCTGGACATAAGAGGTATCGTTTTGCTCAGAGCTTTAGGTCACAAAACATTGAGCAACATGCGAATTACATAATTTATACATATCTCAGTGGGGGAATTATGACTGAATAAATAATAGTGCAGATACCACAGAATCATGCAAACCATTACAGTTTATGGACTCAAACACAAGACAAAATATGTGCAGAAATACAGCTGAATACTGTATATTTAACACTGATGCAATATATATTACAAATTTGAGATTTAAAGGTTGCACAAATAGATTTGACAATTAAGGAAAAAATTCAGGTCACTTTTTCCAGGTATACGAGGTATACAGTAATTCTAGAAATTGTTCAGGTTCCTTCAACCCAATCTCATGGCAGTTCAAACATATTTTACGAGTTACCCAATTCATATGAGTTCGTACAAATGACCAACCCCTAACCCCACCCCTAAACCTACCCATCCCAGTGGTCTAGACAAATCGTATGAATTAGCCGCCTCGTAAAATACGTATGAATTGGTTCCTTTTGTCTAAAATATCTGAAGTGGGTGAGAAGACATAAAACACAATAGGACAAGTTCGTTATTGGTTACCTTGACCAGGATGGTGTGTGTTGAAGTTAATTACTAGTTTGCAACCATTTAAAAAAAAAAAATGGCTCATGTCTTTGTTAAACTCGTAACTGCTCAAGTTGCTCTGAATTTTACCAATAAATATGGTTAATGTTTAGAAATAAATGCAGCATCAATCAGTCCTCAACCTTCTGCGCAACTCTACAAAACGTCCAGTGATGTTCTACCGTATTCTCATTGGCACGCTCACTCATGTGATGCACCCGCGTGTTACGAATCGTGAAGCCTTGCTTGGAGATGTACTCCACCAGATGGACCCGAAGGGACACCTCTTGGTGGTAGTCACATGGTCCAAAGGTAAATGACACTTGAAAGTCTCTAGTGTCCATCATGTGTTTATTCCACCTGGTGAAGTTGTTGGAGATGCCTTCAAGCAGCGCGTGAACTTTGGTGGTGACGGTGAGTTGGGTGATAATGACCGCAACCGGGTTTGAGTATTTGGACAACTTACGAGTACTTGAAAGTTCTACCACTTGCTCAAAAGTGTCCAAAGGATAAAGGGGTTTGGTGTCTCCTAAACACTGAATCAACGGCTCGATCTGATAGAAGTCAGCTTCCTTCCGGAGGAGCTCTGTTTCTTTGAAGTCACATGGTAGCGTCAGTTTCGAAGTTCGTAAAAAGTTCAAGATGTAACGGAATAGAGGACCGTCTCGATCTATGAAGTAGTTGCCCTGGGCGTCTCGTGTGGTGGGAAAGTCACCACGGAACATGGCGCCCAACATTGAGTCTGGATAACGTTGGAGGGTGGAGAGCGAAGTGGTGTACAAATGGCCGCCAACGTTTAGGGTAACTGTATCCATTATCTACAACAAAGAACATAAACATATCACGCAATTTGTTCCTGCTGAGAATGTCAAGATGGTTCTTGTACTGATACAAAAACAATATCCCATTAAAAAGACACATTTAGATCCACTGCAGATCCATTGATTTGGTACTATTCTAGTTGGTGACCTTCAAACTCGTTGTTTCTCACCAGAACTTCAACCGACTTGGTTTTTCTAGTAAACTGGTTGACCAAGGAAGATTTGTATATATGAGATCAGTGGTTCAACTGTAATTTTACAAAGCTACAAGAATACTTTTTTCGCATAAAGTCAATATTTTTTAATTCTTTTGCACAAAAAAGTATTCTTGTAGCTTCGTAAAATTACAGTTGAACCATTGATGGCACATGGACTACTTTATCGATCATTTTGGTACTTTTCTTTGTCTTGAACGTGGTAGTACCCTTGCTGTCTATGGGAGGGTCAGAGACCTCTCAGATTCCATCAAAAATATTTTTCTAAAAATTGTGTTCTGAACAAAGGTCTTTTCATTTTTGGCTGAACTAACCCTTTAAATCACCACATGAGATTGGAATTCAATCACGTTCTTCATAAAACCTTGTTCTCGGTCAAAATGGACCACTGGGATAAGACAAAATGGCTGACCCTCCAAGCTTGTTTTCACTGGAGTCATTGGAGGTCATGTTCTTAAGGTGGTAAGCAACCATTTAATAATGCCCTAGCAACTACCCAGAACACCCTAGCAACTGCTTAACAACAGCTTAGCATCTAGCCTGACCAACATTTATGGAACATGTAGTTAAAAGCCCATAAAAGATTTACATTATTTAAAAAAAAATCCATATCATTTTATACATATTTTGGACTATAGGGGCCGCCATTATTTCTATGACGTAAAATGGTTGCACTTGGTGTGCTACTGGTGTTACCTGTTATTACTTTCACCACAATACAACTCGGAAAATAAAATACTGATACAATGACCACAGCTACTGAAAGACCTTACAGGTGGCGTTGGATATAAAAGCGTAGGCTTAAACCAAATGCAATACCATTGATTTTCCCCACGAGGAATTTAAGTGAATTTGAGTGAAATCCGTCGGCATGTTTACATCCTGCCAAGATGGCATCTAGTGTTTCTTGTCTCTGCCGTTTTTGTAAGCTCTTTTAGTAGCTGTGGTCTACTAAAAGCCTCAAAGGCATCAGGGCTAAAGTGGAGAGAACAAAAACACAGGTCTTTAGGAAGTTATATTCATCCACAGGCATCTTCCCATTCTTTTCTTCTCTTCTTATCGCTAGGAAAGCAGTGAAGACTTAAATCGCTTCTCTTGTTGCCCTTTGACTGAAAATTACCACCAAAAGCTGCACAATGTAGCATTGTATCAAAATTTTATAATTTCCGAGTTGCGTTGCGGTAAAAATAGCAACAGGTAGTGCCAGTAGCTCACCAAGTACAACCATTTGACGTTATTGAGACAATGGCGCCCCCCATAGCCCAAAATATGTATAAAATATGGATTTTTTTAAATAATGTAAATCTTTCATGGGTTTCCTACTACATATTTCAGTAAGAGACATAGTTTACGTTATATTAAGCCACACAAGTCTTAATACCCAGGGTATAAACATGCGTTTTATACTTGCTGAGAATGTTAAGATGGTACTTATACTGATATGAAAGGCCAGTTTAGAGCGACAAAAATCAATCCATTGATTTGGTGCTGTTCTTGCTGATGGACCATCAAAACCAAGCTGTTCCCAGCAAAGCATCCATCAGCTTGATTTTCTATCAAAGCTGGTTTATCATGGAAGACTTGCTGGTGTCTAACCTTGAAAACAACAGTTGCTGCTTTCAGCTCAATTTACAATACCCTAAGGAATACTGGTTTCTATGAAAACTCTAGTATGGTAAACTGAACTTCACACCAGTAATACTGTAAACACCACATGAAATCTTTTTAAATATTGAATTCCTTATAAAACCTTGCACTTAGACAAAATGGACCACTAAGCTGACAAAATGGCTGACCCTTCAAGCTTGTTTTCATTTCCCATTTTCAGCTCCCATTCTTAAAATGGCAGGCTGTTTAGTAACACCCTAGCAACCGTATAAAATGTTTTGAAAATTACCAACAGCCTAGCAACACCGTAGAAAAACAAGTGCATAGCAAAGCATCGTAACTGTATGTTAGCAGTAAAATAGGGTTTCTCAAACTGATAATTAAAAACAAACAAAAAAAATTCTAAATATTTTATTTGGTTTTCCATCTGACCATCAACTGACATTAGATAACCGTGAACTAGTGCTGTCAAAAGATTAATCGCGATTATTAAAAAAAATTATATATACAGTATATACAATTGTATAAGTTTGAAATATTTTTAAAATATATACTGTATAATAAATATACACAGTACACATATATTATGTAAACCAAAACTTTTAATTTGGATGCAATTAATCGCGACTGATCACGATTAATCTTTGACAGCACTACCGTGAACATGTTGAATTATTGAAATATTAACTTAAAATACATAACATAAATATTTTACATCAAAGGGGTCGACCGACAAAAATATTTGGAATTCTTGCACTAGTATATCATAGAGACATGAGAAGCAGGGAGCAATTATTTAGTAAACTCCTAGCATCTACTCAGATCGAATGGATTTTCTTAATTTTTTTCTAATGAAAATATGTTTTTTTTTTTTTTTTTTTTTTTTTTTAAATGTTTTGGACATTATTCTGTTTCCACTTGTACAGTAAACTATGTCGACACGGTTTTGGGTTAAAAACCGCTGCTTCATTCTATCCGTTCGTATTTACCATGTGTGCCCAGTCTCCATTCTCCATGTGGCCAACTGTTCTTCTTCAGTGATGCGATGAATGACGCTCTCTGCAGTCTTTATGGGGTATAAACACTTCACCTACAGCAAACTAAAGAAATAAACACAATACTTCACAGTTTAGACAGCATAGAAGTGTAGAAGTGATGAAATCACTATGGAAACATTAATAGTGAAATGAATGACGCATGTAAAGGACACCTAAGAATTTCCCTGCATCCCAGCACCTTTTTTTCAACGTCTGAGAAACAAACAATAAAAACATAAACACAACTAGCAACGAAAAGCAGCGATTTACCAGTACCGATTAAATTAATGCTAATTCTCAAAGATGATGCAGTGCGCGCATAATTTATAGCGACTGCAATAACACAAAACATGCGTAATCAACATTCTGTAGCGAAATATGAACAAAAACGGATTGCTTATATTACCTCGTAGCAAATAACGTAACGTTAAATCTCAGGGATCTAGTCTATCCTCCTCGTCCGGTGGACTTCAGTTGTTTCCTCTCGTCCAAAGCATCAGGAATATGGAGGACAGAAGGTTTAAACAGGGACAGTTTGATTTCCTCTGGGGCTTTTCGTGACTTTTCCCAAATGTAAGAGCATTTTGAAAGCCTTGTGTTCAAAGGAGACTCGTTTGCTTGAGTAAAGGCTGTAAAATAGCTGTATTGTTTATGTTGTTGATTTACACAGAGCAGGACAGATGAGGGACACATCGGTGTGGGATGAGCGGAAATGACACACCCACGACACAAGCCACGCCCGTTACACAAATTCCCGCCCTGTATGAATCTTAAATCTAACGTTCATCCAAAACACTAAAATCAGCGGAACTTAAACTGGTAAGTTAAATGTATGACCCTGGACCACAAAACAAATCATGAGTGTAAATTTTTGGAAGTTTAAATGTATAATGAATAAATAAGATTTCCAATAATGGTTTTTAAGGACATTATTTGGCCGAGAGAAAACTATTTGAATATCTGGAATCTGAGGGTGCAAAAAAAAAAAAAATAAAATCCAAATACTGAGAAAATCGCCTTTAAAGTTGTCCAAATGAAGTTCTTAGCAATGTATATTACCAATTAAAAATTAAGTTTTGATATATTTACGGTAGGAATTTACAAAATATCTAAATGGAACATGATCTTCAATTAATATCCTAAGGATTTTTGGCATAAAAGAAAAATCGATCATTTTGACACATACAATGTATTTTTGCCTATTGCTACAAATATACCCGTGCTACTTAAAGACTGGTTTTGTTGTCCAGGGTCACAAATAGATTTTGTTTTGTTTTGTCAGAGTTGTTCATTTTTATTACAACGAACAGATTTCAATGTGTTCTCCTCCGTCTTTTATTTCTACTTTATTTATGCTTCCCTTACGAACATTAACCATGGTTTTATTGTAGTAAAAGTGTAGTAACCAAAGTTTTATTACAAATACAGTGGTTAAAGTATGGTTGATCTAGCAAAACCATGGTTAATTTGTGATTACCATGGTTTAACTATAGTGATGGATTTTTGGTTTTATTTAACCGGGTTTTCAAACGCGTTTTAAGATAACTTTTTATTGTAGTATTTTATGCTATGAAAAGTCTATCGTCTATATGGTTACACTTTTATGCTCTTCATATATTTGAGTGAAATAAATATAAACCATTATATTTTTGTGAAAATCATCAGCTTTTAAACAAATATCACCTATACCTCAACTGAGTCATAATTTCCACTATAAACAACGATTTAATGAGACTAAAATCGTTATAATTACATGGACTGGCACTGCTGTCATAAGTCTAGATACATTTACACAAAACAAATACCTGAAATGTTCAAGGTCATTCAAAATACTGCTTTATTAATTATAATTACTGCTTGTTTTTTTAATTATTATTATTATTATACAAGTAGTCTAGGCAATATATAACTTTACAAAACTGTAAACATAAAAAGCACCTGTACCCACCTGACCCCAGTCTCTTCTAAATGGCTATACCTAAAACTTAAATACTGCAAAAGTGTTACATATTAAATAAATCACAACCATTCTTACAACCCATTGTGATAAAAGTTTATTACCTTAGCTTACAGTAGAATTTACAGCATAATACACATGGTTGGTTGTTATAGCCATAATAAACATCACCGTCATGACAAAAACTCATTTTGGGGTCAAAATGAGGAACATTTTAATATAGTGCCAATGAAGGAAAAGCCATGT
Organism: Cirrhinus mrigala; assembly: GCA_036247105.1. Lineage (NCBI taxonomy): Eukaryota > Metazoa > Chordata > Actinopteri > Cypriniformes > Cyprinidae > Cirrhinus > Cirrhinus mrigala. The sequence goes on from CM070028.1 coordinate 28,437,874, forward strand.
AACAGAAAGACCTGTACAAGATGAAAGAGAACGTCCTATTCCCAAACATTGATGCAGAAACTGAAGGGAAAATGTAGTATTTTTTAATTAACCTGTCTTGATAGGGAGATCTATTATGTTAAACATTCAAAGACTTTTTGACGGAGAAGATGATGTCCTTGATTTGCGGTATGCTGTTGTCCTCCAAAATCTTGGCGTACGGCATTGGAATATCTACTCCCGTGACTCGGACCGCAGGGGCGTCGAGGTAATTGAAAGCGGAACCTTGAATTTAAAAAAAACAAACAAAAAAAAAAAAAAAACAAAGAAATACGTACTGAGCAGGGAAACAACGCTGAGTATGTTTGGAATGACCCACTCCATAATATATTTGAAATAATATATGTAGTATAAAATGAATCATGCAACATAATGAGGTAATGCAACGAAAACACATCATACTGCTGTTTAAAAATGCTGGTTTTATACTGACTTTAATTGAGCAGTTTATATATATATATATATATATAAAAGTTACCCTCCATGATCCGGGCCAGAATCTCTGCCCCGACTCCAAACTGAGGCCAGCCGCCCTCCACAGTGACGAGATGATTTGTTTTCATAACACTAGTTTCAATGGTTTCTGTATCCAGAGGCCGGATTGTGCGCATGTTGATCACCTACAGACAAAAACACGAACCTGATTAAACAGATCTTCTAAGTTATTAATCAATAAGTATATATAAATTGCATTATATGTGAGGTTATATTAATTTTCTTTGAGCAAATGTAAATGTCTCATTCAGTATTCTTTAACAGTTTGGGATTTTCTTTGTGATTTACATGACAAAAATAGTTGATTCATTAATTATGAATCAAATCAGATCTTTTGAATCCTTAAAAATGTGTTTTAAATGTCTAGTTCAGCTGAACTGAAAATAATGTTTAAACAATTGCACCATTAAAAGAATCATACCTCACATTCAATCCCCTCCTTGGCCAAGACAGCAGCAGCATCGAGACACAGACTGACCATTCGGGAATGAGACACCAGCGTGATGTGATTTCCTGCATCAACAACATTAATATGCACAGATCAATTCAGTTGCAATTAATAACTGGTGATTAATTGTCCCTCAATAATACAATTAACATTGGCAGTTACGGATTTTTCACAGGATAGAAAAAGATTGTGTAACTGATTACATGTAATCTGGTTTATGTAAAAAGATTCCAAATATTAAATACTTGTAATTAGACTATATCATGTTATAAAATACTCATAATCAGACTATAGTTACTTTTTAATTGATTACATGATTACTTAATCATGTAAATCATGTAAAATTACTTACAAATATTTTATTATTATTTTAAAATGTTTTAAAATCACCTTTTTTAAAAACAAGCAGTTACAATTATTTTAAATAATAAATTTGAGTTTATTTTTTAAATATTTTACTATTATTATTTTAAAACATTTTAAAATCACCTTTTTAAAACAAGAGGTTAAATAATTGTAAAGAATTTATTTCACTTTTATATATTTTTTTATTGTAATAAAATAGTTTAAAATCACCTTTTTAACATAAATGGTTAAAATGATTATTTATTTTTAAATATTTTATTATTATTATTATTATTATTATTATTATATATAATAATAATAATAATAATAATAATAATAATAATAATAATAATTATTATTATTATTATTATTACTTAAATATTTTCAAATAACCTTTTTTAAACAAGTACTGGACATTTCAAGTACTTGATATTTGTTATTATTTATTATATTATTATTATTATTATTAAAATATTTTTAAAAATATATTATGGATAAAACCATTTTATATGATTTATTTTTTTTATATTTTATCATTATTATTATTATTATTATTATTATTATTATAAAATGATTTACTTTTCATTTAACAGATTTAAAGTTTTACTTTTCAATTCACACACACATATACATATTTTGTGTGTGTATGTATATATATATATCTAATCTATAATATAATATATTTATCAATTTTTTAAACAATATTAAATCATTTTGTAAATATATGAATATATATATAAAATATATTCACACATTTAGAAAATATTTCTGTCAGCGTAATATCATTTTACACTAATATCATCAGATTATATATATATATATATTTTTTTTTTCCTTTTTTTAGTTACATTACTCATTCCAAATCTAGATGTAGAATAAATTCTAAAACAATCAAACAAAAAAAGTTTTACAGACACTAATCTTATAAAACATTACCCACCCTGTCTTTCAATCTTAGCCTTTCCGATTGGGATGACAAAGTCTTTAGACTGAGCCTCGTCAGAAAGCTCAAACGGTACACCGTACATCAGCTCGTTCTCCAAAACCACGACTGAAAGAGACGCGACACAACAGTCAGAGCTGCATTCACTTCCTGTGAACATCAGCCTCACGCAGTGAGGAACTCACCAGGGTTGTCGTCACGAATGGCTGCTTTCAGAAGGCCCTTGGCGTCCTCTGCGCTCCAAGGACTGACCACTTTCAGTCCGGGACAGTGTCCGTACCAGGCAGCGAAGCACTGGGAATGCTGAGCCGCCACGCCAGCTGAAGCGCCGTTGGGTCCACGGAACACAATCGGGACGGGCTGAAGTCCGGCAGACATGTAGTAGGTCTTAGCGGCGGAGTTGATGACCTGATCTATGGCTTGCATAGAGAAGTTGAAGGTCATGAACTCGCAAATGGGCCTCAAACCCGCCTGAAAGAGGATGTTTTGAGTTAGTTTGGGAACATGGCGGAGTTTCACGTTCTTTTATCAATGTTGTTATAGGAATATCTCACCATGGCAGCACCAACAGCAATGCCAGCAAAGCCCATCTGCATGGATAAAACGTGAAGTTTTATTAAACATAAGAATTAAGAACAAACCCAGATGATTTTTTGGCAAGTTTATCGTCATTCTCACCTCCGTGATTGGTGTGTCAATGATGCGTTTGTCACCGTACTTCTTCCAAAGGCCTCTGCTAACCTGCAACCCAACACAAGCAACTTTAAAAATGATTCTTTGGCATTGTTGTTGACAAAAATGTAATAAAAATATGTGCATCTGACCTTATACGCGCCGTCATATTGTGCGACTTCCTCTCCGAGGAGGAAAACCCGTTCATCCCTCTCCAGCTCTTCATCCATGGCCTGGTTGAGGGCATCTCGGACTGTTACCTATAATAATCCAACAATAAAATATAATAATTGTACATATATCACATGGTCAAACATGGTACTTTAATACACAACATGTTACTGAATAATTATTGTATTAATATACTATGAGATTTACATGGTACTCCAAAATACTGAAAGGAAAAGCATGGTAATACCATAGTACATGTCCAAAAATACAGTAACACTATGGGACATGAAAAAAGACATGGTATCATTACAAAATTCCCATACAATTGTTAAATACCAATGTATATGTAGACACAGTAAAAACATAGTAAATATACAGAGCACCATTGTAATCCTATGAAGTCCAAAAAACAACATATTACCATTATACATGGAAAAACTATGGCATTCAAGTATTTCATTTATTTAAAAAAAAAAAGAAATCAATGATTTCCAAATCAGTTGCCTATTAAGAAAATGTAAATGGTTTTAAATATTATAAAAATGTTCACAATATGCCATAAATAAGTAAATAAATGAAATATAAAAATATATAAAATAAAATATTTGATAATACACATGAATTTTTATTATACTAGAAACATTATTTTAAAATAATTTGCAATGTTTTTTAAATTATTAAATTAAATTATTCTAAACTAATTACTATTATTTATAACTTTAATTATATTAAAATATTAATTTTATTAACTAAATGTACAATATAATTATAAACCATAAGATGTGCACACATATATTAAATAATAAATTATGAGAAAATCTGAAATATTTCCATGATCATTTACAAAATAATCAAGAGTGTGTTCATTAATAATAAGCCAATAATTATACATAGCGATGGCATAATATTTTGAAATGAAACAAGGTAAATCCATTGTACAGCAAAGAAAAGTATGGTAATACCATAGTATATTCCCCAAAGAATGTCAATTAAATCATATCAAATCTCCAAAATAGCAAGGTATTATAATGGTACATAAAAAAATATGGCTTTACATTGGTACATATGGAAAAATATGGCATTACCATGGTATATTACCCAAGAATGTCAAATAAAACATGGTGAATGTCCAAAATACCAAGGTATTACCATGGGACATAAAAAAAATAGGCATTACCATGGTATATTACCCAAGAATGTCAAATAAAACATGGTGAATGTCCTAAATATTAACTATAGCTTAATCTTTTTTTTTGTTGCCAGTTTATAATAATCGTATAACATACTTTTTTTCAAAACTATTGACAATATGTTAGATATTGTTTCTAATAAAAATGTTTTTGACATTTATTTTGAACTTGTTGACCACTTGTTATGGCATTACCATGGTATATTACCCAAGAATGTCAAATAAAACATGGTGAAGTCCAAAATACCAAGATATTACCATGGGACATAAAAAAATATGGCTTTACCATGGTATATTACCCAAGAATGTCAAATAAAACATGGTGAAGTCCAAAATACCAAGATATTACCATGGGACATAAACAAATATGGCATTACCATGGTATATTACCCAAGAATGTCAAATAAAACATGGTCAATGTCCAAAATACCAAGGTATTACCATGGGACATAAAAAAATATGGCATTACCATGGTATATTTTCCAAGAATGTCAAATAAAACATGGTGAATGTCCAAAATACCAAGGTATTACCACGGGACATAAATAAATATGGCATTACCATGGTATATTATCAAAGAATGGCAGTTAAAACATGACAAATGTCCAAAATACCATGATATTACCATGGGACATTTTTAAAAAAAAAAGGTACATATGGAAAAACATGGCATTACCATGGTATAATATCATGGTTTTACCACAATACACACCCAAAACATGATATCACCATAGCGTTTTTGTTCGCAGTCATGTACGTATTGTTGAACTTATTAATCGGTTGACCAAACATACAAATAATCGACACATTTCACTTGTGTTTTTTAATGGTTTAACATTTAGTGTTATGCAGCATCTGTTGAAGGTGATTACAGCAGCATCACTGACCTGCACCGCAGCCGGCGGCGTCCTGTGAAACTCCCTCCGCAAAACCGCTGTAACGGCACTCTGAGAGACAAACACACCGCCATATCAGTCTCAAAACTCTCATCTCACTATTATTATCGTAATATGTTGCTAATATGTCATTTTTCCACACAAATACCTTCCCCGAGCGTAGGAAACACCTCAGAGACGCCATGTTTCACTGTCCTCTGTCTGGAGGCTGGGCTGTCATGCTAGCGATTTGGACCAATCAGAGAGCGCGTTGCAAAATCAGAACAGGAAACACAGTGACAGCAGCCAATCAGTGTCGCTGAATCATGACGGAGCGGAAGTTGCCGTCAAACTGTCATTGGGCGTCCAAGGGCAAGAGAAAAATCTTTTTATAGAAACCAAAATCAATGATTTCTAAATAACTTGTTTCACTATTTAACAAAAAAGGATAAATATGACGCAATTGTCAATAATGTTGAAAGATGGGACGCGGTCACGTTGAAAACGGACTAACCACTTTTAACTGTTGGCAGCTGTCTGAAAGATTTCATAATAAAGGGTCAACAAGTTCAAAATAAATGTCAAAAACATTTTTATTAGAAACAGTATCTAACATATTGTCAATAGTTTTGAAAAAAAGTATGTTATACGATCATTATAAACTAGCAACTACAAAAATATTAAGCTATATTTAATATTAGCTATATTTAAAATGCAATCATAAACGAAAAAGATGTACACACTTTACTTTAAATCTCGTAAATACTTCAGATATTTTTCTCACCAATTAATATATGTGTATATATCATTTGGTTTGTAATTATGTTGTAAATGCAGTTAACAGAAAATAAAGTTAAAATCAGAGTTATTGTAATAATTTAACCATATGGTTTTTAAATTAACATTTATTCACTTGTTTAATAATGATATATTGTACATTATCATACTGTAAAATTATGTAAATATTTTAGATACTTTTTCGTGATAGTTTTACAATTGCAATACATCATTAAATTAATAAATGTAAATAAAATTAATAATAAATATAAAAATAAAGCTATTATAACTCAGAAATATTAACTATAATTTATATTAACTTAATTTACAGCATAATCATCCACATGAAATCCCCACATATATATTAATTTGAAAAAAAGTATCTAAAATATTTACATGATATTTTTATATGATAATGTAATAAACAAGTGAATAAATGTCATATCATTAAATTAATGTTATAATAAAAATATAACAACTCTAATTTTAACTATATTTTTTTTGTTGTTAACTATATTTACAACATAATTATCAACCAAATGAGATATGTACATATATTAATTGGTGATAAAAAAAAAATCAGAAATATTTATTAGTTTTAAAATTTATTAGTTTTTAAAATTTAAAAGTTACAATATATCATTAATAAACAAGCTAATTATAAACAATGAAGTTAAAAATATTTTTTAGAATATATTACTATTATTATACTATTATAATTAATAAAAAATGAAAATAATCTAGCTATAAAATGTAAAATTATATATAATTTTGATAAAATAAAATATAAACAAATAAAAATAATATATATAAAAATAATATATTCACAACATCTATACATAATAGTTTACTGTTTTATTAATTATTATATTATATAATAATAATAATTAAATAATATTATTATTACAATATGATCATAATTCTTATATAATATATAAATGATAATTATTATAATATAAATAAATTATATATTTCTATATAAATATTAATAAATATAAATAATAATAAATAATTTTATTATAAATATAATACTTATTATATAATTATATTATTTATTAATAGTATAGTTATAATATAATCGTAATTTATATTATAATTTATATAATTTAAAAAGGATTACCAACGTAATTTATATAATAATAATTAAATAATGATATTATTATTACAATATAATCATAATTTAATATATATGAATAATATTAAGATTATTAATAATATAAATATATATATATATATATATATATATATATATATATATATATATATATATATATATATAATTCTATTAAAAATATAATAATATAGTTATTATAATATAATTGTAATTTATTATATAATTTATATAATATTATAATTGATAATATAAATATAATAATAAAAATAATAATTATTATTACCTAATTATATTGCACTCTTTTCTTAATTATATTATATAATCATAATTAAATAATATTATTACAATATAATCAGTTTAATACAGAATATATGAATGATAATAAATTATTAATAATATAAATAATAAATATTTTTATTATAAATATAATACTTATATAATAATATTATTTAATAATATAGTTATAATCGTAATTTATTTTATAATTTATATAAATAATAATATAAATAAATATTATATAATAATAATAAATATAATATAAAAATTATTATTATTGCGTAATTATAATATTGTACTCTTATTAATTATATTATATAATTAAATAATGATATTATTATTACAATATAATCATAATTTAATATATATATATGAATAATATTATTAATAATAATAGTATTATTATTATATTTAATAGTATAATTAATAAATACAAATAAATATAATTATTATAGAATTATAATATAATAAATATAAATAATATATTATAATAACTATTATAAATATAATTATACTTATTTTTATTATATAATTATATTATATTATTTATTAATTATTAATACAGTATTACTTTATACTAGTTTGAAGAAGAAAAATAAACCACACGTGATCTGATCCATTGTCTTTACTTCAATGTTCACAACTAAAAGCACAAGACCAATCTTTTAAAATATTGCCAATACAAGTTTTTTTTTTTTTTTTTCAGAACAGGGAAAACAATTTCAAAGCATTTTGAGGACGTTCACCTCCAGTGCTTTTAACAACATTTGTGGCAACTGTACAGAGGTGAAAATAAGTGGCAATTTTCTTCATTATCAAACACATTGATTCCTCTCCCGTCCTCGGACATACATAAATCTCTGTGTAAACTTGAGAAGATTTCTTCTTCTTCTCCAGACCACTGCTCAATATTCAGCGGTAAAGTGCTGTAGCGAAACCCGAAAACATTACTCAACTTTTCCCCCACGATAAAGCCGGGAATACATATCACGGTTTTTAGCTGTAATGTTTTCAGTGTCTGTATGAATCTATATACAAATGAGTTACAGGAGCAAAAGATGAACTATTGTGCATTACTGTACATCGGTCTAGATTACAAACGGGACCCTGCGATGAAAATGAATTACAGAAGTTCATATGTGTGCAAAACAAGAAATCACTTCCATTTACCACCACTTGCTCATTTCTGATTGGCTGGAATTCTCTAACAGGCTGCAACAACCAATAGGATTAGACGGCGTGAGTGACATCACAATGGCCACTATACAATCACAGAAAGGGGCGTAAATGATAAATGCATCGCATAAATCGTTGCTATTTGTGCAACATATTGATTGTGATCTTGCAGAACAGGAATGCAAATATTACTTTGTTCTGAAAGAAAATGCGAACGACATAGTTCGAAATTTCCGCAGGAAAAAACGAGAACAAACAACGCTCTCAGCTTCTTTTTTTTTTAGGCACAATGGTAAATGTGGCAAACGCTTAAAAAGCTTCATCCCAAACCCTTCGAAATAAACCATAACCGACGTTGAATTAAAATGTCATAGTCGAATATCACTCGTTTTATGAACCGTTAATAAAATCCAGTTACGTTTCATTCATACTAAATGTGCTGCCCGCATTCTCCACCAACTTTTTTTGTTCGAACAAATGCGCAAATCCTTTTTTTAAATACGACAGCTGGTGCAAACAGAACCGTTTAGTTTACGTCGAGCAGCTTAAAACAAAACAAAACAAAAAACGCAGGGCTGTGAATAAAACAAAACAAACAAGTTCAGGTACAAACAGTCACTTTTCACTTGCTAAAAGACTTTGAGTGGACGAATTGCACTAAAACAAGGACGAGCGTTGTTTTTGTTTTTTGTTTTTCACAAACGTGGTCTGCTGCGGTCAACAGTCTCTGATTTTTTCAGTTTGCCTTTGTTGAAGGACTGGATGGAGCTGAGGAGGGCGCTCCTGCCCGCGCCGTTCGCAGCGGGAGGCGAGAGGGGCGGAGGGGCCGGTTCGTTCCCGGGAGGAGGAGGAGGTGGAGGAGCAGCGGGGGGAGGAACGGGAGGCGCTGGAGGTGCTCCTGCAGGAATCAGAGAAAAAGGTCAGTCATGATCGGGTGAATATAACTAGGACTGTTTAGTCATGTCGAGTGTAACTAAACAGTACTATGACTATTCAGAATCCTGTGTAGTATGTAAACAGGAAGCGATAAAGCACAACAGGCTTTCAGAATGAGACACTTACCACAAGCGGCAACATGTAAAGTCAACATGAAATAATTTAATATCTTTATAATTTATATGTAAATACACAATATATTGTAATATAAAAAATACTGTGAAATAAAATAGAAAAATTAATTATATAATTAGTTAAAAATACTATAAAAACATAATTAGATTTAAAATCAACATGAAATATGTATAAAGATATTAAATTGTTTACATTTAACACATAAATGCACAATATACTGCAATGTAAAAATGCCATGAAATAAAATGTAAAAAAATCTATATTAGTTATTAAAAAATAAAATAATAAAAATAAGATGATTTAAATACCCATATATATATATATATATATATATATGTGTGTGTGTGTGTGTGTGTGTGTGTGTGTGTGAAATGTACTTGTTTAATAATTGCAAAAATTATTAATATAAATATTTAAAAAAAAATAGTATAATACCTTACATTTTATAATATAAAAATGTAAATATTATATATATATATATATATATAATGATACAAAACATATTATGATACAAAACATGATACAAAAATATACTGATATAAAATATATTTATTATATCATTAAAAATATAAAACTTGCAATATTTATAAAGAAATATCAAATATGATATAAAATATAAAATATATATTCTAATAAAAATATACAAAATATAAAAATACTTGAAATTGTTTCAATTAATAAGTAAATACACAATATCATAAGTTTTCTATAGTATATAATTTTAGAATATATAAAATATTAAATATTGTATTATAATTATAAATGTTTTACATTTTAGTAAATTTTATAATTTATTTTATATTAAACAAATATTAATTTATAATATACAATACATGATTATACAAAATAAAATATAATTATAACTATTAAAATATTATATATATATATATATATATATATATATATATATATATATATATATATATATATATATATATATATATAACTATTAATTATAGAATTATATTTTAATAATTAAATTGTTTAGTAATATAAAGTTTTCTAATATATAATTTAAAAATATATAATAAATAGAATATTTTATTATATTTCTATAATGATACATTATAATTATTAATTATATAATGATGATACATTATAATTATTAATTATTAAATGATTCATTATAAATGAATAACTGTTTAATATAAAATTAAATATACAATTAATATAAAACATTTATATTTCATATACACACAATATTGTCACTAATAATTGCAAAAAATATTAAATGTAATATTTAAAATATAATTATTTAATAATACAATACCCAACATATGAAATAAAATATAATTACTAATTATATGATTAAAAATATAAACATGCAATATTTCCAAATAAATATACAAAACATCGTGATGTAAAAACATAATTTGATATAAATTATAATTCAGATAAAATATACAATATAAAAATACTTAAAATATTTGTATTTAATAAGTAAATATACAATATATTATTATGAGTGTTTTCTATAGTATATCATTTTATAATCATCTATAAAATAGTATAAAGTAATAATATATTATGTTTATACATTATTATACATAATTAAGTTGGGTTGAGAAAGCCAACTCTAATATTCCACTCTAATATTTCTAATATTTCTAATCTATCTAGCTATCTAAATCATGCTAGTAACATGCTAGTAACTTGCTAATCATGTTAACAACATGCTAACAAAATTCTAGTTACATGCTAATCATACTAGAAACATGCTAGTAACTTCCTAATCATGTTAGAAACATGCTAATCATGCTAGCAACGTGCTAGTTACATGCTAATCATACTAAAAACATGCTAACAACTTGCTAATCATGCTAGAAACATGCTAGCAACTTTGCTAATCACGCTAGACACATGCTAGCAACTTGCTAATCATGCTAAAAACATGCTAGAAACTTGCTAATCATGCTAGAAACTTGCTAACGACATGCTAATCATGCTAGAAACATACTAGCAACTTTGCTAATCATGCTAGAAACATGCTAGCAACTTGCTAATCATGCCAGAAACATGCTAGCGACATGCTAATCATGCTAGAAACATGTTAGCAACTTTGTTAATCATGCTAATAACTTAGTAATCATGCTAGAAAATGGCTAATCACGCTAGAAACATGCTAACCACTTGCTAATCATGCCAGAAACATGCTAGCGACATGCTAATCATGCTAGCAACTTTGTTAATCATGCTAACAACTTAGTAATCATGCTAGAAACATGCTAACAACTTGCTAATCATGCCAGAAGCATGCTAGCGACATGCTAAACATGCTAGAAACATGCTAATCATGATAGAAAAACGCTAACAATGCTAAAACATGTTAACAACATGTTAAATCATGCTAGCTGCTTCCGTACTTTTACAACTGCTTCAAACTTTCAGGCTAGGCTTTCTCAGGCCAACTTAAAGTTTGTTCTCAAACTTTACTCATCTAGTTATAAAATAATATTTAAGTATAACATAATATTTACTTATGAAATGTTTTAAATATCATATACAAAATATTATAACACTAAAAATATAATTAAAATATGAGTGATTAGAAAGCAAACTGCCATTTCACATTGACTTTAAATGCTGATTTGTCAATACTGGGCACATTTACTGACCATTAACCTTCTTGGAAATAAGCGCTGACAGCATGACTCATGCTTTCTTAACCAGCAAGATTCAAGTATCATCAGCGCACTAGACGTGCTCACTTCTAATTGCTTTAGAAAACATGATTTTGCTTTTATTCCTCATCCAAAACAATATATAAAACTATAAAACTAGCATCTTAAAAACAAGTATTTTCAATTACTAATATAAACATTGAATCACTGTGCAACCATCACAATCCACAAAACCAGAGTGTTTGTTGTTAAAAAGAGAATTTACGCTCAGAAAAGCCGTAAAGAAGTCCAGAATGAAGCAAATTTTGTGCCGAAGTAGAAAATTGCAGATTGTGAACTGTTAAAGTTGCATTAACCCTTCTCAGTAGGCTGAAAAAGTGTCTGGACGGCCTTCATTTGCATGCATTAATATTGATGAGCAACACTCTTGCTGTGGGGAATCCGAATGTACTACTGAGGGAGGGTGAGCTGCAACTTTACGGTGGAAAGAGATTATTATTATTGAATTACTTTACCCCACACACGTTCAAAATGGCGCATGCTCTAGTTTTGAAGACAGCATATAAGAGAGAGAGAGAGAGAGAGGCACACACAAGTTACTGATCATATCAGAATGAGGCGACACATCGGATGATTATGATCTGGTAAGATGAATGGAGATTGCAACCGATTTTATGAGGAATTTGATGATTGATCATGAGAAAGATTAGGTCTCTACTTGACAGGAAAAAAAACAGATGTTAATGCACCGATGAGTTACAATCGGAAACATTTTACCACATCATGCAACAAATACAAATTTATATGTGATATACTGGGAAAAATGATTGATTGTATGGACATATTGCCTGTGGAAAGGGAATGTTTGGATAAAATCAGGACAAAAACAAACTCTTTTAATCCGTTTTACATAATGATTGAGGATGGACGGCACATTATAAACGAGACGTACCTGATCCAGGCAGAGGAGTGGGTGAGGACGGGCAGGTTGGAGGTGAACTCGCCCCAGAACCTGCTAAAAGATGATAAATATATATATTTTACTGTGTTCTTACAGTGCATTTATATACCGAGAGATCGTGAATCAGGTAATAATAAAGCTCAACAGAAGAGCTGCCATTTAATGCCAATATATTATGTATTTAATACAAGTCTCAGGTGTTCCCAGAATGTGTCTGCGAAAATAACCCACAGATCATTTATTATATCATTTTGAAAATTCATATTTGGAGTGGAAACAGAAACATGCTGTTTTTGTGGATGTCTCTTTAAATGCAAATGAGCTGCTGCTCCCCGCCCCCTTTTCCAGAATAGACCAATGTGGAGCAGACGTCACAATTATGTCACTTGCAGCTGCGCGTGCATAGTGGCTACAGAAAAACACGTAACAAGTGGAGGTAAACGGGTAAAATCCTTGAAATAAGAAAAAAAAAATATTTTTATAGAATACTGTTGTCAAAGACGCCATTTGAAGCTAAACGCAGACGTTTAAACGGACATACTGTGGGTGAAAACTGCTATAATTACTCTACTTTTAAAGCAGAATTTGATTTAAATAACAGGTCCACGTAATATTCACATATGCTGTTCAGAAGGGACATGTTGTATTAGCCCTACAGCATGAAATATTATTTAAACCTATTACTATTAACATATTTTTACATAACATTTATTTCTTTTATCTCAAAAATTTTGACTTTTTTTGTCGCAAATGCAAGTTTATATCTCCTAATTCGGACTTCATAACTCAGAAATAGTGAATTTGTCAGTTCTGAGGGAAAAACATAAGCTTGAAGTGTTGGATAAACTTCTATTCTGAGCTGAGGGGAAAAGAGAGAATGATGCGTTTTCCTTATCAGAACTGTGAGATATGATGTCGGAATCGCAAGAATAGTCTGAATTTTGAAATGTAAAATCAAATTTACTTTTCGTTTATTCTTTTATTCCATGGCTCCATAGAACAATACTTGAAAACCGGAATTTTCTGCCACAAAAAACATCATCCCTGTTTCTATCCCACGTTCTAGTGCAGGGTGGCCAGGTTTTCAGAACCAAACCCGCCCAATTAGTAGTCCAATTAATAGTCCAATCGTGTTTCGAGGGGGCTCCCCTGGTAAATTTGCATTTTAGTGGCTAAAATATGAGAGTATTGGGGTTGCTTCAACCCACCAACCCGATATACAGTTTTTTCCCCCAAGCCATATCCCACCTGAACCACACTTAACACACCTCAGCACTGGTTATGTGTATTTACTTAACAAAACTTTTGTATATAGCACATATGCACATTCATAGTTCTGTCTATGGACATCTTTTTTTTTTTTTTTTTTTTTTCTGTTTCTGTATATTTTTATTACCACTGTTATTTATAATTTATTGTATATTCTTTTTTAATATTAGTGTTTATTATTACCTTAACTTTATGTATGTCTGCGCTATGTTTGTATTTTCTGTACTGGAAGCTCCTAACACCAAGACCAATTCCTTGTGTGTGAACACACTTGGCAATAAAGCTCTTTCTGATTCTGATTCTGATTCTGATATATATATATATATATATATATATATATATACACATATATATATACACACATACATACATACATACATACATATACATATATATATATATATATATATATATATATATATATATATATATATATATATATATATATATATATATTTCTTTTACTTGAGATTTGCTGCATTTGTGTTTTTTTTTACTTTTACTATTTTTAGTATTGGTAATTTGTATTTTTTATTATTATTTTTTTTTTTTACTTAAAATCTGCTACAAGTTTATTTTTATCGTACTTTTACTATTTTTAGTATTGGTCATTTTTTATTAATTTTCTTTTACTTGAGATTTGGTGCGTTTTTTTTTTTTTACTTTTACTATTTTTAGTTTTGGTACTTTGTATTTATTTATTTATTTATTTTTTTTTTTACTTGAGATCTGCTACATAAGTTTATTTTTATTGTACTTTTACTATTTTTTGTACTGGTGATTTTTTTTTTTTATTCTTTTTTTTTACTTTTACCTTTTTTAGTATTGGTAATTTGTATTTATATATTTTTTTGCTTGAGATCTGCTACATAAGTTTATTTTTATTGTACTTTCACTATTTTTAGTATTGGTCATTTTTTCATTCTTATTTTTTTTGTATTCAAGATTTGCTGCATTTTGTTTTGTTTTTTTTGGTAATTGGTCATTTGTATTAATTAAGTAATTTATTTATTTTTTAACTTGAGATCTGCTACATAAGTTTATTTTTATTGTACTTTCACTATTTTTAGTATTGTTATTTTTTTTTTACTAATTAATTAATTAATTTTTTTTGTACTTGAGATGTGCTACATAAGTTTATTTTTATTTTAAATGGTTCAACCATATATGAAGGAACATTAAAAACAGCCCTAAAGCAACCTTAATCATTTGAAATTAACTGCCCCTTCAGACTTTTTCAAAATCTCCATGAACGATTCCTTTAATAAAGAAAATAATTGAATAATAAATGAAACCCACCAGAGTTGTTATTGTATTTGACAGAAAGCTCCTCCTCATTTTCATACGTCGACTGTCTCGATTTCTGAAACCAAAATGGACGTTTTGGTTTTAACAACCATTATGTTTAGCACAAAACAGTGTGACGGTTCAGTGTGAATCATAATTTTGGTAAAGCGCTCAAACCCATGTACCTTTCTGGCCAAGATCTTCCTTTTCCGCTTCTCTTCCTCCGAACCGTGGTGCGACTGCGCTCGCGTCAGCCTCTTGTGCTGGTGGATCTGAAAACATATGAGGTTTCGGTTACATAAAAAACGAAATCTACAAGTCTTCTAAGAAAAAGCTTTTTGGGAATTCCTGTTGTAAAGCACTGCATTTTATTCAGCTGAAATCAAGTCAACTTTTCTAGACTGAAATGATGGAATTTGTGTTTGCGACACGGTTGTGTAATGTTTCGTAAGTAAGCCAAACTAAACGTTTGTTGCACAAGAAAGCAGAAAGTGAATAAAGCAATGCGCTCACCGTCCTCTGTTCCTCCACTAGGCGCTTCTCCAAGCATTCCTTGGACGATTTTAGAGCCTCCTTTAATTTGGAGCTTATCTGGAGTTTGGAAAGAAAGTAGATTTAACCAATTATTTGGTAAAAACAAAAACTGGTTAGGTTGGTTTTGTACTTGTTTCTTTTACCTTAAACTGGGGTTTCTCCAAGTTATACAGCGGCACGTCATTAAATAACCTGTTAGAACAAGAGTTAAACTCAGGCGTTTGTCCTTCAGGTTTAAACAATGTCAACATTCACAATTACCGCAGTAAGGAAGAAAACCACATGCTTTGGATTCACAATAACATGACTTAGTCATAAAATGAAGACTTTATGGTCTGTACACATCACTCTTTCAATGAATCTCACAAAACTTGTCAGAAAAAAAATGGTAATTTTTCACCCTAAAATCACTGGAAGAAAACAGAAAATTGTATTTTAGAGAAACAAAATGACACTGTTTTTTTATAACCATTGCAATCTGATATTATTTTCATGATATTAAGCAATAAATAAAACAACTCGTGACAATTATGCCAATAATTGAATTCTTAAACAATTTTAATTATATAAAAAAATAATTGTATATTTTATTGGCCCCAAAGAAATAAGATATTAAATTACATTTTGCATTTTTACATAATTCTCATGATATTAAGCAATAAAATTAAATAACTCATGACAATTATGTAAAACAATTTCTAAAAATTTCTATTTCTAAATTTTATGAAAAAATGTAGATGGGAAAATGTAATATATAAAAATATAATAATAAAACAACAAACAAAAAGTGCTTTATAAAATATGAGAAAAATAATATTTAAAGTAAAAATGTAAAATAATTGAAAACAAAATGTATTAATAAAAGTGTAACATAAAAACATAATAATAGTAAAAAAAACCAAACAAAAACAAATTATATATATGGAAAAATTATATATAATGTTTTAACTAATTGTAAAAATGTTATTGGCCCCAAAGGAAAAGACATAAAATTACATTTTGGGTAAAGAAAATAACACCTATTTTTTTGCAATTTGACATTATTTTTTATATTACGCAATAAACAAATTAACTCTTAACAATAATAACAATACTAATTTTATTTCTAAAATAAATTATATGAAAAAAATGTAAAAGTGCAATATATAAAATGTAAAAATAAACAACTCTCTCTCTCTCTCTATATATATATATATATATATATATAAAATAAATATATATAAATATTTAAAAAATGTTATAATAAAAATGTAACGTATAAAAATAAAATAATAAAACAAACTAAAAAATACTATGTAAAATATATATGAAAAAAAAAGTATACATAAAATTAACTAATTGTTTAAATTAACTTAAAAATGTTATTGGCCCCAAAACAATAAGATATTAAATAACACTTTGCTTAAAAAAATAAATAAATATAAATATAATATATATATATATATATATAATATATATATATATATATATATATATATATATATATATATATATATATATATATATTTTTTTTTTTTTTTTTTTTTTTTTTTTTTTTAATCTGAGAAAATTCTATGTGTGAAAAAAATAATAATAATAATTTCCAAAATGTTAATGGTCCCAAAAGGAATAAGATAATTTTGTGAGATTCACTCCTGAGCACAAGCAGGCCTGAATGTTGTAACTCACGGTGTTTGCAGCAGTTGAGAAACGGTTGGCATTCCCGTTTTGCAAGCTTCTGTGGACAGGATGGACTGAATTACAGAGACTGTGGGAAAACAAAAAAACAAGTGGTTACACATTACATAAAACCGTTAACTACAAACGTACAACCCAAAACACACTTGATTACTGCTGTAAAAAACTGAACACATTTTAAGCATATTTAAATAATTGTTTTTCATCTAAAGTCAAACTCCAGATAACTGTATAAAGTGAACAGAAGATCATACTGACCTACGGATGAGAATGGAGGCGGAGGATACTGATCCACAGGCACAGCATCAGGCGGGCGTCCGTACGTCATTTCATAAAGCAAATGTCCAAACGAGTAGACGTCAATGCTTTCTGTCGTCTGATAAACGGAAAAACATCAGTTTAACACCACACATTTTAATTACTAATAGTTAACGTATTTACGACTAAAAATAAATTAAAAAAATTAGCCATCTTACGTTAATTTTCCTGAACTGTGTTACATAGGGTCTGTAATATGACGGCAGTCCCAGTAACGAATTCTCTATATCCAGCAATTTACACGTGTTCTCCTCAACCAGGACATTAGACGCATGGAGATGCCCATACGGAAAACCCTTGTCATGGAGAAATTTTAGTGCCTGGAATAAAACAGAAATGACATATTTACGTAATTGCAGGAAATTACATATTTACATTTCCAGAAAGAAGTATGGCAGCAAAATAACAGTTTAAGAGTTAGTAAACTCAAATACACACAGTGTGATTTTTAAAATATTTTTGAAACATTTTTTTTTATGCTCACCAAAGCTGAATTTATTTAATCTAGTAATATTGTAAAATATTTATAGAATTTAAAACAGATGTTTTGTATTTTAATATATATTAAAATGTAATTTATTCCTGTGATCAAAGCTGAATTTTCAGCATCATTACTCCAGTCTTCAGTGTCACACGATCCTTCAGAAATCATTCTAATATGCTGATTTGCTGCTCAAGAAACATTTCTATTATTATAAAATGTCAAAAACGTAATGTTTCTGTGCAAATTGTGATACTTTACAATCACTTACAATCAAACTAATGCATTTTTGCTAAATAAAAATAATATTTTCTTCAAAACAACAAAAACAAAGCATATGTGGATGGATGAATAAACAGATGCAAAACAGAAAAGATAATATATACACAAATATAATTCTGTATGCAAATAAATGCAAGAAATCTCAATTCAGTATGCAAATATTACAACGACATTACCGTTGGTTAGATAATAAATGCAAACTACTGACAGCAGAGTTAAGTCAAGATGTGAGATGTTCAAACTTGAACATTTCTTTATAAATTTCTTGAGTATAAAACCCAATGGATGGATGGTAGGAAATAAAAATCAGATAAAAGCAGAGGTTGAATACTTTTGGACACAGCGGTTTAAAACTAACCTTAAAAAGGATATTTGAGAAATATCTGCAGTACTGCCTTTAAGGAGTAGTTCACTTCCAGAACAAAAACAGATAATTTACTCACCCCTGTTCTTGTTTTTTCTATCTTCAGTCGTAAAGAAATTATGTTTTTTGAGGAAAACATTTCAGGAATGTTCTCCATGTAGTGGACTGTGATGGTGCCCATGAGTTTGCACTTTCAAAAATGCAGTTTAAATGCAGCTTCAATGCAGCTTCAAAGGGCTCTAATCGATCCCAGCCAAGGAAGAAGGGTCATATCGGTCAAAAAATTATACACCTCAAATACTCATCTTGTCTAGCTCTGTGATGCACATGCGTAGACTGTGTAATCCGGGTCAATACAGTTAGGGTATGTCAATAAACTCCCATCTCATTTTCTCCTCCAACTTCAAAATCATCCTACATCCCTGCAGGAGTGCCGCCCCAGTGTTTACAAAGTGAATGTGCAAAAAAGGTCAAATGCCCTTTGCAAAAAAAGGTAAAACAGGGATGTAGGACGATTTTGAAGTTGGAGGAGAAAATGAGATGGGAGTTTATTGACATACCCTAACTGTATTGACCCGGATTACACAGTCTACGCATGTGCATCGCAGAGCTAGACAAGACAAGCATTTGAGGTTAAAAAGTATAGAAATTGTCAGTTATTTTAGAAAATAACCAATCATTTCGCTAGATAAATCCCTTCTTCCTCGGCTGGGATCGTTTAGAGCCCTCTAAAGCTGCGTTTAAACTGCATTTTGGAACTCGCAGGCACCACTGAAGTGGAGATAATTCCTGAAATGTTTTCTTCAAACAACACAATTTCTACACGATTGAAGAAAGACAGACACGAACATCTTGGATGACAAGAAGGTGAGTAAATTACCTGTAAATGTTTTGCTCTGCAAGTGAACTTTTACTTTAAAGGGATAGTTCACCCAAAAATGAACATTCTGTCATTTATTACTCCTCCTCATGTCGTTCTAAACCTGTAAGACCTTCGTTGATCTTCAGAACACAAATGAAGATATTTTTGATGAAATCCAAAACCTTTCTGATCCTGCATAGACAGCAATGCAACTGACACATTCAAGGCCCAGAAAAGTAGTAAGGACATCATTAAAATAGTCCATGTGACATCAGTAGCTCAATCGCAATGTTACGGATTACGCAGATTTCATCAAAAATATCTTCATTTGTGTTCTGAAGGTCTTACGGGTTTGGAACGACATGAGGGTGAGCAATTATTGAAAGAATTTTCATTTTTGGGTGAACTTTCTCTTTAAAAGCACAATAACTAAAAGTCTACAACTCATCTCAAGTTTGGTTTCTTGTAAACTGGTTGAACATGATCTGTTAATCAGACCTCCAGAATCTGTCTTCCATAGTTTCGGATCTGCTGCTGCTCCAAGCCCTGGATCTTTTTGGGATTGCAGTACTTCTTCAGAAAGGGCTCTTTGGGCTTCACCTGAAGGATCGACAAAATTCAAGAGCGAATTAAAACAAATACAAGTATGCTACAAGTTACAATATGAACATACAAAGAGTTTATTTGCAAAAACAGATAACTCTGTTTTTTTTTTTTTTTTTTTCAAAAATCATGCGGTTGAATATTTTTTTAGTTATTTTTACTTAATCAAAATAAATCAGCTGCAGTTTGAGATTAATTGGAATGCACAATTAAAAAACATGATTTTTAAAGTTATCCGTTTTTGCAAATGAACTCTGCATTCATTGTTGATCAGTCAAGTAAAAGAAAGCAAACCTTGCAGATGTGATCCCTAAGTGTTCCTTTCTCGCTGAAAACTCGAATGACTAGAGCTGACGATTCACTGGTTGTAGCGAAACTGATGGGTGAGATGTTTGAATGCTATGGAAAAATACAAAAACAGCAACAGTCAGATACATACAGTCACTTCAGACTGGATTTTTGAATGTTTATGTCCATGCAAAAGACAATTTTAGGGTTGAAATCTGGAAATTTGGATCTCCGGCATGTTTTCCCATGAGCCTCGTGGTCAGAAATGACTGTGTCATGCCTTCCTGATTAACGTGCATGTCGGTTGGATTGCTTTAATCTGCTCATCTGGAATGCAGCCGTCGGATAAACTCCTCCATATGACTGATCATCTGTCTTCAAGTAACCCTTTTCTGCTGTATTATAGTGACAAACTATTACAAATATTTTTTGATATAATATTTGTGAAATAAAGCCGAAATAAAATATCAATTTTAGATGGAAAAAAACTAAACAAAAAAACCCTAAGCATTAGCAACTAACTGAAATACACTTAGGGCTGTCAAACGATTAGTCACATACAAAATAAAAGTTTGAGTTTGCCTAATATAAGTGTACTGTGTGTGATTATTATGCATGCATAAATACAAACACATTCAGATTTAATAAATATTTACAAGTATATGCATTTATTATAATTTTTATATAATTTATATTATATATAAAAATATTTTGTACATAAATATCATATTTCTCTTAAATATATACATTAATTTGTGCATATTTATATATAGATAATAATTACACACAGTACACACATATATAATAGCCAAACTTGAACTTTTATTTTGTATGCGATTATTAATCGTTTGACAGCCCTAAATACACTAACAGTCAAAAGTTTTTGAACTGTAAGATTTTTAATGTTTTTTTTTTCTCTTCTGCTCACCAAGCCTGCATTTATTTGATCCAAAATATGGCAAAAACAGTAAAATTGTGAAATATTTGTACTATTTAAAATAACTGGAGTAATAATGCTAAATATTCAGCTTTGAAATCACAGGAATAAATGACATTTTAAAATATAATCAAACAGAAAACAGGTATTTTAAATAGTAAATATATTTCAGAATTTGACTGTTTTTGCTGTACTTTGGATTAAATATATTTTTTTGTAATTATTATAAATTACTGATAGTTGCTGCCTTCCTATTTAACAACATCTTTGTTGTACATATTTATTACTTAAATATACCTATTTTACACATTTTATTATTATATATATATAATATATATATATATATATATATATATAATCGTTTTATGAAATGTTAATCTAATAAATCCAATATAATTAAAATAATGAAAGAACCCTGCAAACTGTTGATGTTTAATATATTAAACCTAAATAGTAATAGTAACATTTAACCAAACAAATAATAAAAATGACAAAAGCAGATAACATTTAGTATTTTTAGTTCTAATTTAAACTTTTAGTTTTATAGTTTTAGTAAACTTAAAATTAGAACTAAAATTAGAATGTCTAATTAAAAAAATATGAATAAAAACTAAACTGCATGCTTGCATTACATTCAGAAATAAAAATATAAAAATAAAAGCTAATTAAAAAATATTAATAAAAACTAACTGGACTATATATTTGTACACTGTAAAACATTTTGTAAATTAATTATTATTATTATTTTTTTTTTTTTTTATTAAGTAAGTTAGAAATAAAACAGTTTTAGTTCAAGAAAATACTATTTCAATCAAGATTTCAAAATGTTTCATTCAAAGTGTTACTTCTTGTGTCTTTGTAATTAATTGTTAAATTTACCAGCAATTTCTGAGTCAAAAATTGTTTCTACACCAAATTTGTCGTGGGGTGGATTATGTTCTGGTGTCTACATGATTTCCACTGCAAGTTAATGGAGTCTTTTTGTAGAGATGTGTTTCTCTCAGTGATCTGCTTAATCTCGCTGTACGGCTGCTGACGTTTAGGAAGCAGGAAAAACAAAAGCACATGACGGCGTTTGCACACAAAACATCCAAACATTCGGGTCCGTTCACAAAGACAGGCTCTTTTAGTTCATTCCCGACAGCGTGTCGGCTCTGCTTAAAGGGATAGCTCACCAAAAAATTAAAATTACCTCATGATTTACTCACCCTCAAGCCATCCTAAGTGTATATGACTTTCTTCTTTCAGACGAATGTAATCAGAGTTATATTAAAGAACGTCCTGACTCTTCCAGAATTTATAATGGCAGTGAATGGGTGTTGAGATTTTGAAATCCAATAAAGTGCATCCATCCATCATGAAAGTACTCCACATGGTTTCGGGGGGTTAATATAAAGGCCTGCTGAAATGAATCAATGTGTTTGTGTAAAAAAATATCCATAATTATAACTGTATGAACCATAAGCTCTAGCTTCCACTGTCATACACTAGAGATTACGGCTTGTTAAGTTTTAAATATAGATATTTTTCTTACACAAATGCATCGATTCACTTCAGAAGGCCTTTATTAACCTCCTTGAGCTGTGTGGAGTACTTTTATGATGGATGGATGCACTTTACTGGACTTCAAAATTGGACTTCAACACCCATTCACTGCCATTATAAAGCTTGGAAGACTGGACATTTTTTTTAAAATAAATCCGATTGTACTCGTCTGAAAGAAGAAAGTCATATACATCTAGGATGGCTTGAGGATGAGTAAATCATGGGGTGATTTTAATTTTTGGGTGAATCATCCCTTTAACAGCTTTGTAGAGTTGACTCACAGACAAAGTTGGAAGCAGCTTCATTGCAGACTGGAGATCTTTGTCGGACAGGAACTTATCTGGACCCAAATCCACCTGTAATTGATAAAGAAATGTATTTTGGTCAGTACAAAGGTCACATAATACTAATTATGGAAGAGAATGAACACAAACACGTCAGGAGAGAGCAGCACTGAATACGATCAGCAGGATCGACTTCATCAGGGTTACGTAATAATAATGGGAAATAAACAAGTTGAGGGTCAAAGTACTGGATTAACAGGGCAAGAGTATCCAAAAAAAAGGTTTTGGACTGCATTTTTATGGGTCAAAATGAAACTTACCCAGCTTAATACTTGTTTGTCTTTGGGCTGATCTTTGTCTTTGACTAAGAAGTACCTCTTTCGCAATCTCCAGCCTGTGACAAGAAAGATATGGGATGGCTGGATAAATTTCATGTATGAATGTCACATTTCAAACCAATATTAGAAAATAAAAACTAGGGCTGTCAAATGATTAATTGCGATTAATCGCATACAAAATAAAGGTTTGAGTTTGCCTAATATATGTGTGTGTACTGTGTGTAATTATTATGTATATATAAATATACACAAACGAATGTATATTTTTAAGAGAAATGTGTTATGTACAAAATATTTTAATTTATATATAATATAAATTATATAATAATTATAATATACACATATACTTGTATATGTGTATATTATACACATTATATTAATATACACATATACTTGTATACACACACATATATTAGGCAAACTCAAACTTTTATTTTGTTTGCGAATAATCACGATTAATCGTTTGACAGCCCTATTAAAAACATCACAATTTGTAGCATTAATTTAATCAAAAATAAGCAGATTTACTTTACATTTTCATAACTGTAAAAACATTTTTATATATACTATAACACAAAATAATAATAAATAAATATATATATATATATATATATATATATATATATATTTCTTTTTTTTTAATTACATAAAAACATAAGAAACTTTAGAAATTTTAAATGAAATAATTTTTATATTATATGGCATGTTTTGCATTACAGTAATGATAATGAGATTTTCATTTTGCATTACAGTAATGACAATTTGCTTAATTTTTAGAAAAAAAAAATGGTGGAAAAAGTCGTACAAATAGCCTTTATTTTCTTTAAACCATCTAGAATTTCCCATTTTCCTTTTAATTCCTTTAAATAATTTTGGGGTAAAATGATGAAGGCCAAGGTAAATGTTCAAGCTTTGTTAATGAATCTCTCTTTAAAAGAAAAATATGAGCAGGTTTCTTCTCAAATGTGTCTTGGCTGTGAAACTCAGATTGTATTTAGAGAATCAAAAATTTCCCATTAGCCTCTGAAATCCATCAAGTTGTCAAGAACACTAAATGTGTCAAAGTGAACCAACACCTGACGCTATATATATAAACTGAGAGAACAAATCAATAAAAGTATAATCATTAACTTTTATAGTTGTGTCGTCTCAAGGTTGACAGTGTAACCATTTATGGTAAATGTTAAAGCCAATTCTGTCCCATATAAACAATGAAAATAAATAAAAGAAATATAATTTTATAAAATACCTTATAATACAATATACTATGAAACTGGATGGAAGTAACTGAACTGCTTTACTCACCAATGTCTTTTAACGGCTCAATAACTTCCCATTTTGGATCGGATCTAAAGAACATGGACACCTGCTGTAAGGCTATTTCTGTAAAAGGATTGAAGGGGAGAATTTTATAAACAATTTTGATGCAAAAACACATTTTCTAGTGTTATGGCCTGGTTGCATTACCTGTGTAGTTTGCAGAGTAATTGTTAGTGTCGAGAAACTTTTTAACCAGCTCACAGCTGGAGAGGATGTGGTGACGTGTGATGTAGTTCAGATAGGCCTGAAGACCCTTCTGCCGCTCTGCTATAAACTCTCGATCCATGTTTCCTAACAGCTTCTTAGGAGGAAGTGGCAGGTTGAGGCCGGAGATCTGTGAACACAGAGAAATTGACTCATAGTTACTCTTTCACTGATGGGAAGGCTAATGTTAAAAGCTTCTGAGGCATGTGAGTTTTTGAGGACTCAGCAAGAGTGAATCATTGCCGTTGAAACGTCAGTGCAATGCTATTCAATTTATGTTGAAACAGCAGCTGTCAAACGCTTATACGGGTACGGATGTTTTTCCAACGCAGGCTTGTTCTAATGGTCCACTTACCAGTAAACTATTATTCAGCATGTCAAAGTCACTGTATCGCCGGATGACCTGTGAAAATCAAAACTAAAATCAATCATTCTGACAACAACAAAGATGAGAGAGAGACAGAGAGAGATAGATAAATAGATAGACAGAGATTGATATATAGACGGTTAGACATATGGATAGACAGATGCATAGACGGCCAGATAAACAGATGGATAGGCAGACAGAAGATGATAGATAGATAGATAGATAGATAGATAGATAGATAGATAGATAGATAGATGGACATGCATAGACAGAGGGACAGACAGACAGACAGACAGACAGACAGACAGACAGATACACAGACATATGGATAGATGGATAGACAGATGGATAGACAGATAAACATGGATGGACATAAACGGAGGGAGGGACGGACAGACAGATGGATAGACAGACAGATACACAGACATATGGATAGACACACAGGCATGCATAGACAGATGGACAGACAGACAGATAGATATATGGACATGCACAGACAGAAGGACAGACAGACGGATAGACAGACATATGGATAGACGGATAGACAGACAGGAAGAGAGACAGGCAGACATGGATGGACATGCATAGACAGAGGGACGGACAGACAGATGGACAGACAGACAGATAAACAGACATATGGATAGACAGACAGGTAGACAGACAGACAGACATGCATAGACAGATAGACAGACAGACAGACAGACAGATAGATAGATGGACATATGAATGGACATGCACAGACAGAGGGACAGACAGACGGATAGACAGACAGGAAGAGAAACAGGCAGACATGGATGGACATGCTTAGACAGAGGGACAGACAGGGACACGGATAGACAGATACACAGACACATGGACAGACGAATAGACAGACGGACAGACAGACAGACAGACAGACAGACAGACATGGATGGACATGCATAGACAGATGGACAGACAGACAGACATATGGATAGACAGACAGATAGACAGACATGGATGGACATGCATAGACAGAGGGATAGACAGACGGATAGACAGACATATGGATAGACAACAGACAGACAGACAGACAGACAGACAGACATGCATAGACAGAGGGACGGATAGACAGACATATACACAGACATATGGATAGACGAAGAGACAGACAGACAGATAGACATAGATGGACATGCATAGACAGAGGAACAGACAGATGGATAGACAGACAGACAGATAGATAGATAGATAAACAGACATACGGATGGACATGCATAGACGGAGGGATAGACAGACAGATAGACATATGGATAGACAGATAGACAGACAGAGGGTTAGACATGGATAGACAGATGCATAGACAGACAGAAGAAGATAGATCGATAGACAGTTAGACATATGGATTGACAGACAGAAGATCACAGAAAGATAGATAGAGAGATGCACACACACAGGCAGACAGATAGAGATAAATTGACAGATAGACAGAGAGATGGACAGACAGACAGATCTAACTCACAGTCCAGCTGTTGTCTGTAGAAACTCCCCTCTGTACACGAATGATGTACTCCTGTTAACATAGAAAAATAATGATTACTGAATCCACAGCAGCAAATATACATTAAAACAAGTAATAAAATAAAGACCCAGCCAAAAAAAAAAAAAAACTGGTTTAGCTGCTCTTCAGCCCCCAAATCAGCATAAAAACACCAACTAGTCCAGCCTGACTAGTGGAAACCAGCCTAAACAAGCCCATTGTTTGTTACTTACTACTGCTTCACAATATTGGGCATTCAAGAGACCAAAGTCATGTTGTCACGGATTTGTGGTTTTTACAGCCGAATTGTGAAGCAAGGCCAAAGCAGGAAGTAAAAAGGCCAAATGTCTCCAAAAACCCTTCAGCAACCTCAAACTGACCCTGACGCTTATAGCCACTTCTCATGCTTATTAATGTTTGACTCTCCTTTAAATCATCACCTGATAGTTTCCACAAGACGACTACAAGAGACAAGCCTCTCAGTTTCCATCCTCAACACTGTTTCAAATCACATCCGTTCTTGTGGTTGATTGTTTTCACACTCCTCATATCTTAGGATACATAAACATTGTGACATCACCTCACAAGATAACATTAAATATATATAGTTGATCATATAAATGATGATTGAAGTCAAGTTGCTCTTTTACCCTCTCTCTTACTCTAAAATGAAAAGAAACATTTAACAAGTTGTGAAGTTTATGTAACGTAGAACTGAAAGCGGTTTACTAGATTGCACTTTCATACGTTCTATGAGAAATGAACAGATGAATAAATGTGAAAGGAAACTCTCGTATCGATTGTGGCTTCGGTTTCACAGCAAGAGGAAATGTCTTTCAGCACAAATGCAAATGAAAAAATTTTCAATTCCGCCTGTAAATCCACAAGAACAGATCCAGACTGGTTTACATGTCACATGAGATCTACAGTAGACAAGATCTTTTTTTTTAAATGCTTGTTTACTTTAATATTAATAAATTATTTAATTGATAGATAAAATTGAAATGAAGTCATATTTACATATTACTTTCTTTTAAAGTCAGTTATGTTCATTATATCATAAAATAAATGTTTATTAAAAAAAAAAATAAACTTGTTAGAGGATGTCAAACACTACTATTTCTTCATCACTTCATTTAAAATTGATATTTGTTTACTAAATCTTAACTTTTTTCACATTTTATATTTTAATAATTATCTACATATTACTAAATTTACGTAAATTTTTGACATTTTTTTAACATCAAATGACTAATCAAAAACTTATCTCATACCTACAGTAAATGCAATTAATCTGATTCTTATCGACACATTATCAAGCAACTATCTACATTTTAGAAAATGTTTGACTATTGACATTAACATTAAACGACTAGGCTAAACAAAAACTCATACTGACACTAAATGTGATTAATCTAATACTAATCGACAAATTATCGTGCAACTATCTACATTTTACTAAATTTACGCTAATTTTTGACTACTGACATTGACATTAAACGACTAAACAAAAACTCATCTTATACTGACACTAAATGCAATTAATATGACACTTATCGACAAATTATCAAGCAGCTATCTACATTTTAGTAAATGTTTGACTATTGACATTAACATTAAATGACTAGGCTTAACAAAAACTCATCTTATTCTGACAATATGCTATTAATCTAATAATAGACGACAAATTAACGAGCAACTATCTACATTTTACTAAATTTACGCTAATTTTTGACTACTGACATAAACGACTAAATAAACTCATCTTATACTGACTCGAAATGCGGTTAATCTGATACTAATCGAGAAATTATTAAGCAACTAAACATATACATTTTACTAAATTTAGTCTAAATTTTACTAAATTTACTAAGTTTTGACTATTGACAGTAAACGACAATAAAATGATCAAGCAACTATCTACATTTTAGTAAATGTTTGACTACTGACATTAACATTAAATGACTAGGCTAAACAAAAACTCATCTTATACTGACACTAAATGCGATTAATCTGATACTAATCGACAAATTATCAAGCAACTAATCATATATATATATAGTAAATTTACGCTAATTTGACTATTAACATTAAACGACTAAACAAAAACTCATTTTATACTTAGACTAAATGCAATTAATCTGATACTAATCGACAAATAATCAAGCAACTATCTACGTTTTTCTAAATTTACCCTAATTTTTGACTACTGACATTAATATCAAACGACTAAACAAAAACTCATCTCATACTGACACTAAATGCGATTAATCTAATACTAACAGACAAAAAAAATCGAGAAATAACGTTAAACGTCAAAAAACGACATACAACATAACTTTAAGCCCCTTTCAATCCTATTTTATCGACATTTAAACGCATGTTTAGACTCGATATTAAAGGTTTAACGGATCCACGTCGGTCTAATCGACACCGTTCGTGTCTCCGCGAACATAAACAGCAATCCGCGCGGCTCCGGTTGTTCTGTTTACCGTGTGTGACTGTAAACTCTGGCTGGCCTCGATCACGGCGATCAGCGGCACGGAGTCGTCCAGTGGCGGCTTCCTGCCGGACAACGGCTGCGTCTGCTGCTCCATGAACGCCATCCCGGATCAAAACAACTCCAAACAATCCCCGGTTCGATAGGGTTCGGTAACCGAGAGCCCGCCCCGGTCGGTAAAGGGATGTGACGGTTCACCGCGAGTCTGTGCTTGTGACAACGTGGGAGAAACGAATCAGAAACTGCCAGTGAAATGTGACGTAGATGTTTCAGTGAAAAGGAGCTCGTCCACTCTGCAGTGCGCACACTCGAGTGAAAGCGAATGACGCCACGTTTTTGTTAGATTGCTAATGCTATCTTTTGGTGTTGTTTATTTATGTAAAAAAAAAACATATATGTAAAATGATTTACTTTTGTATATAGTGCTTGCGTTGTGTTTTTCTTACGATAAAATGACAAAAAATAAGTGACGCCATGTTTTAGTCTACAGGCTACCATCAAACAGGAAACCTCATAGGGCTCACGGCTAAATTCAATCCTATTATTTCTTGTG
This sequence comes from Cirrhinus mrigala, assembly GCA_036247105.1. Taxonomy (NCBI): domain Eukaryota; kingdom Metazoa; phylum Chordata; class Actinopteri; order Cypriniformes; family Cyprinidae; genus Cirrhinus; species Cirrhinus mrigala. The sequence continues at coordinate 28,468,558 of CM070028.1, forward strand.
GGGGTCTGAATGAAATTAAACTTCACAAAGTGTCAAACGAACCACTTTCGACTTCATTTCCGTGCCTGTTGTTATAAATTTCAGTTTGGAGTTCGTAACAAAAGCGTTGCATCTTTGCAAAGCTGCTAGCAGTGAAGCTAAATGTTGTGAAGGGAAAATCATGTGACCAGTCGGAGTAACATGTGACTCAATGTAAACAGCACTCGGTGAGTTCTCGTTTCTGTGTTTTACAACTTATTTTATAACTTATAAGCAAATAATATATGTATTTAATTATTTCCACATAATGTACAAACATAAAAAGCAGAGCCACATATTAAAACAGAGTCTGAGGGGACAAAAAGTGTGTGTTTGAAAGTGTGCGTATATCTATATATCTAGCTATATATAAATATGTTATGTATATTAAAATAACTGAGGACCAAGACAACGGTTATTTGAAGCTCTTATGGAGAAGAACCTGGACGTTATACTGGAAAAAGTTCTAATGAGCTTGTTTGAAAGAAAAGCTGACATTTGCTGGTCGATTCCATGTAATTTTACCACTATTATGTTAACCTTACGTTTTTTTTAAATTACTGTTTTAAATAACTATCTGAAAGGAACAGAAAATGATCTCTTTGCTGAGGTTGGACTCCCCAAAGAACCAAGTCACTGAGCTGTTTATTTTCCCACACTAATTTTATTCAAACAACTTCTCAGAGAACAAAAAACAAGGAATATTAAATTAGGCATTACATTTCAAAAGAACAAAAACAAGCAAGAAAAACATTTAATTCCTGGCAGGACATTTCGAACGCAAACTGAACGGCAGCATTCACTCAAATTCCTCATGATTGTTGTGCGTCTTGCGGCATCATGACCATGACCTCCCCCTCCATGACCACTTTGTCTTTGACAGCGCAGGAAACAGAAATAAAAGCAAAGGACATTTTGATCTTTTTGACCTCAGCTTCCGCCACAACCTCCTCTCCAATATAGAGGGGCGCCGGAAAGCGAATTTCCTGGTAGAGAAACACGCAGCCTTTGCCGGGCAATTTGGTCCCAAGAACTGCTGAGATCAGACCGTTAATCAGCACTCCATGAACAATGGGGGTCTCGAAAGAGGTCGTTTTGGCATATACAGGGTCAAGGTGGAGAGGATTCGTGTCCCCCGTCAGCTCAGCAAAAAGTGCGACGTCTCCAGCGCTGAATGTTTTGCTTAGGGAGGCCCGTTCGCCCACGTAAAGCGACCTGTGCCCTACTCTGAGGGATGTGGGAACCATCAACGCTGAGTTGACAAAATTGTATATATTTCTGCTGAAAAAAGTTCTTCTGAGAAAAAACGTCATTTTTTTTTTCAAGGTATTTTTGTTAGGACATCAGCTGGTCTCCAAACTGAAGCTCACGGCTATTCCCGGACAACGCTAGTAAAAATGGCGAAACCTGCAATGACAGAAAGAAAATTAGAAAGAAATTTGCATTCAACACAGATATCTGTGACATGGATTAGAAGTACAGTGGGGTTCAGTATATAAAACAAGATAAACAGCTGCCACTGTAACCGCCCATCTGCAATCTGACGCAAATTGCAAAGTACGCACTCTGGCTGACAGAATGCCAATGGTGGTGTTAAAATTATGTCTAGTCATTCCTAGCAGGTCTACAATCAATCCACAAGCTTTTTACTGACATCTAGTGCCAACAGACTGCAAAGTCAGAGCAAAGTGAATATTGAATCAGTTTGAAGGAGAAGTCCACTTCCAGAACAAAAACTTACAGAAAATGTACTCACCCCCTTGTCATCCAAGATGTTCATGTCTTCCTTTCTTCAGTCATAAAGAAACTGTGTTTTTTGAGGGAAACATTTCAGGATTTTTCTCCATATAATAGAATGATATGGTGCCCCGAGTTTGAACTTTCAAAAGGCAGTTTAAATGGGGCTTCAAACGATCCCAAATGCAGTTATAAACGATTCCAGCCAAGAAAGAAGGGTCTTATCTAGCGTAACGATCGGTTATTTTCATAAAAAACATACAATTTAAATACTTTTTAATCTCAAACGCTCATCTTGTCTTGCTCTCCCTGAACTGTGTATTCTGGCTCAAGACAGTTAGGGTATGTCGAAAAACTCCAATCGTATTTTCTCCCTCAACTTCAAAAATCATTTTAAAATCATCCTACATCGCTGCAGAAGTACCGACACAGTCTTTGCAAAGTGAACATGCGAAGAAGATCAAACACCCTTAACAAAAAAGGTAAAACAGCAATATAAGACAGTTTTGAAGCTGAGGGAGAACATGAGATGGGAGTTTTTCGACATACCCTAACTGTCATGAACCGGAAAAAAACAGAGTTCAGGCAGAGTAAGACAAGCGTTTGACATTAAAAAGTATATAAATTGTATTATTTTCATTAAAATAACCAATCGTTTTTTTTGGTAGATAAGACCCTTCTTCCTTGGCTGGGATCATTTACAACCACATTTGGGATCGTTTGAAGCCACATTTAAACTGCCTTTTGAAAGTTCAAACTCTGGGCACCATAGCTGTCCATTATATGGAGAAAAATCCTGAAATGTTTTCTTCAAAAAACAATTTCTTTATGACTGAAAGAAAGAAAGACATGAACATCTTGGATGACAAGGGGGTGAGTACATTATCTGTAAATTGTTGTTCTGGAAGTGGACTTCTCCTTTAAACATTGGGGACAACGTACCTGCTTAACTCTGAATGCACACGCCTCATTCTGAAATGAACCCAGTAACGTCAATGCGCTCCACAATTTCACCAGCCCACTGAGATAAAAAAAATAAATAAATAAATAAAAAAATACAGCAACAGAATATTAAGACTGAACATTAGTAGATTGACTAAATGGGTTGGACAAATCCGTAAGTGTTTATAAGTTTCAGATAAAAATGTTTGCTCTGCTATTCAGACTCGAATTACTACAGAATTTTGCAATTAAAATGGTCCTAAACTTGAACCCTGAGGGACACCCCAGGTTTCTCCATGTTTATAACAGCTATGTATCTCAAGTAAACTATGTTTAAACACTTTGGCCTAAATGTATCAGATTTGTTGTATGAGTATGTCCTACCTGCTGTGCACTCTTAGTATGCCTGTCAATTCGCTCCGATCAAACTTCAGCAAATCAAATGGAAAAGAAGCTCCGAGCTGGCATGCAGGGGAGAAAAATCATTATACACAGTCGGGAATCAGGATAAAGTTAAAAACAAATTCTTTACTATAGCTCATATTATATACAACACAGAAAATGGTCTATGGACTGTAAAGAATATAGAAGAATTACTTTTTTTCATTAGTTTGTTTTTATTATACAAAAAGCTTGATTAGTAAACTATTTCATTCAAAATTAAAATCTTATTTACGGATTACACAATTTAAGTCATTTTAATTATTTATAATTATATAATTATTATTTTACATTTCTGCATTATTTACACTGCCAGTCAAATGTTTTTGAACAGTAAGATTTTTTTTATGTTTTAGTAATAAAACACTCTTCTGCTCACCAAGCCTGCATTTATTTGATCCAAAGTGCATCAAAAACAGTAAAATTTCAATATATTTTTACTATTTAAACTAACTGTTTTCTATTTGAATATATTTTATCATTTAATTTATTCTTGTTATCAAAGCTAAATTTTCAGCATCATTACTCCAGTCACATGATCTATCAGAATTCTTTCTAATATGCTGGTTTGGTAACATTTATTGTTACTGTTATTATTTTCGATATTTAAAACAGTTGAGTAATTTTTTAAAGTTCTTTGATGAATAGAAAGATCTAAAGATCAACATTTATCTAAAATATTTTTTTTTTATAACATAATACACTATACCATTCAAAAGCCTGGAGTCAGTATCATTTTTTTTTTTTTTTTTTTTTTTAAGATTTCTATTTCAGATAAATGCTATACTTCTGAACTTTCTATTCATCAAAGAAACCTGAACAAATTCTACTTAGCTATTTTCAACATAATAATAATAATAATAATAATAATAATAATAATAATAAAAATAAATGTTTTTGAGCAGCAAATCAGACTATTAGAATGATTTCTGAAGGATCATGTGACTGGAGTAATGATGCTAAAAATTCAGCTTTGAAATCACAGGAATGAATTACATTATAACAGGGGTGCTCAACCCTGGTCCTGGAGATCGACTTTCCTGCAGAGTTCAGCTCCAACCCTGACCAAACACACCTGAACCAGCTAATTAGGATCTCAAGGAGCGCTTGATAATTACAGACAGGTGTGTTTGATTAGGGTTGGAACTAAACTTTGCAGGAAAGTCGATCTCCAGGAACAGGGTTGGGCACCCTTGCATTATAACATATATTCAAATAGAAAACAGTTATTTTAAATAGTAAAAATATTTCACAATTTTACAGTTTTTGCTGTACTAAAAAAAAAAACCATTAAGAGTCTTACTGTTCAAAACCTTTTGAATGGTCGTGAATGATTAAATAAATCTATTTTTAGATTATTTTCCCTGCAGTTAAGTTGTGCCTTATACAAATAATTTTATAAATATAATGAACTGGAGCCTAATATTTCAAATTTCATAATGCATTGCATGATTTTGTAAAATCAAAATGCCACTCTCAAATTGTAAACAAAGACAGACATACTACGTGCTCACCTCTCCATACAGGTCTTTAAGTCCACAGATGATCAATTGTTTGAATTGTGCATCAGAAATATATTTCTTTCCATTCTCCAAAACGCTAAAAATGGCAAATAAAAATTGAGGGTTTTTATGTGCACCATCTAAAAAATTGCATTAAAAATGACCAGATCAAAACTGACCTGTCTCATGACACTTACAGAGATATCTTCATATAATGGTAAACAGAAGCATTTTTGTACACATATCGCTCAAATTTGGAGGGTTCCTCCATATCCTGATACTGAAATCCTTTCAGATGGTCTGGGAATCTGTTTAAATAAAAAAAAGAAGATAAAAACTCGTTAGTTCAGATCAGTTTTCAGTGCTGATTACTACAAAAAAAAAAGTCAAAGTATGAGTTCCATATTTTATACGAATATAATAAGGTATATGACAAAGCAACATGGTTTTGCTATGGTACTGCTACAGCATTCTTTAAAATGGTGAATTAGTAGAGTAGCCTAAATAACACATTTATGGAAGCTCCGTGTTTTCCAGATCACGTGTCAGTTCTGTATTAGCTATAAACTACAAAAAGACGTATACCAGTTAAAGAGTCTCCAGTCACTATGTAAAAACTAAACAAGTAAGTGTTAAGCGGTCAGAAAACATTAACTTACAGAACTGCAGGTCGTGTTTGTCCTTTATTCACAACATGCGCAGCGCCATGCGCCCTCTAGCTCTGTCAAATCTCGCGAGAACACGATTAAAGTCAGTAAATAAAAAAAAAAAAAAAAATAGAACAGGGAAATTAATTCATAACGTGATGACGGACAATAATTCCAAAAAAGACAGATTCAGCGAAAGCTGGTCTATTTACTGATAACTTTTTGTTAAAATACTTCGTTTTTCCAACTATTGTTTTTTTTCCAGTTCATTGTAATTCTTTGTATTTTTCTGCTTGCAATTTTTGGTTAAAACTATTATTATTATTATTATTATTTTATAGCATAAATCCTACAGTGAACTGAATATAATCTTAGAATGTCTTCCGCATCTGTGTTTGATGAAGTTGCGCAACTCTGGGTCGAGACTTTCTTGATTGGGAACTTCCTGAAGCAGCTTCGTTTCGCTTTTCATTTCTGTAAACTCAAAACCCCGATTTGAGAGCAGCACGTATGTTTTGATCAACACTGTATCGTTTAAAATACAAATACAACACGAAGAGTGTTTTAAATACTGCTGTCCTATGGTTGGTAAGTTTATTTCCTCATCCGTTCACTATCTCTGCTGTTGAACTGAACGCTTGTTACTTATTAGCTGGTTAAGTTAGTTAACGCTGTTTGCTTACATAGAGGCTAAAGTACGTAGTACACTTTTATGTATTTATATAGGCTAATTAATATTAGGAATAATTAACAACATTAACAATACAAAGTAGCTTTGTAATGGCATGTTTATAAGCATTTCTGAGTATAGTACCATGGTATTCTGGAATTGCCACACGAGTATGGTAACCATTCAGTATCATGGTACGACCACAGTACTTTTCTGGAAGGGAATCAATATCTACAAAAAAAAAATACAATGGTATTTTTTTTTTAAGTGTTTTGCACATATACTTCAGTATATTTAGATAAATACTATAATATAATGTAATAATATAATATGTAAAATATTTTATTATTTATAAATATATTAAATACTTTATTTAAAAGAATTGTTACTCGAAATGTGGGATTACTATACTTTTGGACATTTACTATAATATATATTGGCATATAATGTAATATACATTTTATATTAAATATTTATTTCAATGAAGTAAAAATACATATTTATTTAAAAAATATTTTAAATTTACTATTTAAAACAATTGTTACATAAACTATGGTATATTTTATACAATAATATATATTTGTACTTATATTTAAAATTTATTTTAATAAATAAATAGTTATTTTTTTCTTTAATATTTAGTAGTACTGGGCAACGAGTAATCATGATTAATTGCATCTGAAATAAAAGTTTTTGTTTATATAATATGTGTGTGTACTGTGTATATTTATTATGTATATATAAAGAAACATACAGTGTATATTTTTAAAATATTTACATGTATGTTTATATTCAAATCATTTATATTATATATAAATATATTTAAAATATAACATTTTTTCTTAAATATACATGAATATAAATAATAAATATACATATATTATGTACAAAAATACTTTTATTTTGGATGCAATTAATTAGTTGTTGCCCAGCACTAATATTTAGTTATTTTTAAAAATATATATTAAATATTTAAAATGATAGTTTTTCTATATTATTTATTATCTTTTCTCTGTGTTTTTTAAAAAGCTTTCAAGGTTAAAGTATGGCTGCCCTAGATGCCTCTACGAATATTACAGAAGGTGAGTGGTAGTAAATATATTATGCAATAAATTTCTATATCATAAGACATTTTTTACACATCAACATGTTTTATGTTAACATCACATCTTTGCTGTTTCAGGGGAGGATGCAGCTCAAATGCTGAGTGACGCCATTAACTCTAGAGACAAAGATGAAGCGACCAAATACCTGAATCGACTTTTGGATCTGAAACTCCCAGTGTGTGTCAAATTAAATCCTGATGCGTACTCTAAAGAAAGCATCAGGTATGCTGTTAGACTGGTTTCATTGCGGTGAGAAACACTCGTTGCTGGGGATCTGTAACTATATATGATGCTTTTGTTTTGCTTTGCTTTGTGTGATGACAGGTTGAGGGTAGGAGTGGCGGACGCCGCGTCAGACGTCCACATCCCAATAACTGTGATGGTACCAGTTTACATGACAATATCACAGCTGAAAAAAAAGGTAAATAGTGTTAGTGATGGACTTGAGAATTAAGACAATTCTAGAAACTGAAACCCAAAATTTGTCTTTCAGATCAGTCGTGACTATGGCTTCCACCCAAGCCTCCAGCGCTGGGTGATCGGGAAGCGTCTCGCCCAGGACAGAGACACACTGTTTCATTACGGGGTCAAAAACCATGATGATTCAGCCTTCCTCTTCATCCTCTCTGCCCAGGCTGCCAATCTGAGCCGCGAACAAGAGAGAAAAGAGAAAGAGGACAGACGGATCGATGGTATATAGCCTATATTTATGATTTTAAAAAAGGACTGTATATTAAAAATCAGTTTACTAAACCACATTTCTTTCCTAATGAAGATATAATCGAAATCATTGATCGCCCACCTCATCGCCCACCAGAGCTTGTCGCCAGAGGAGTTAATCGCCCTCCTCTACCTCCCAAAACTCAGGTCTGTCTATCTCTCATTCTATCTGTTGCTTTATCTATAATTAGTCTTATTATTGTTCTATCCGTCGCTCTATCTGTAGCTCTATCGTTCAGTCTTTTCTATCTATTGTTCCATTTGTCTCTATATCTATCGTTCTGCTGTTTTGTCTGTCATTCTATCCATCATTTTGTCATATCCATCATATCTGTCGCTCTATCTATGGTTTGGCACTCTATCTGCTACTTTATCGATCGTTGTTTCTGCCGCTCCATCATTCTATTTGTTGCTCTATTGTTCTGTCATTCTGTTTATAGCTCTAGCTGTCATTCTATCTGCCACTCTTTAATCCTCTTTCATTTTATCTGTCACTCTATTCATCGCTTTATTTTTCATCTGTTAATTCAAAAGTTTATTTATAGTTCTATATTGCTCTTTCATTCTATCTGTAGCTCTGTGTACTGTATTGTTGTTTTATCTGTCGCTCTATCTATGGTTCTGGCACTCTATCTTTCATCTGTTCATTCATGTCACTTTATCTATCATTCTCTGTGGTTCTGTCGCTCTATCTATGGTTCTGGCACTCTATCTGCTACTTTATCGATCGTTCTTTCTGCCGCTCTATCATTGTATGTTGTGTCATTCCGTTTATAGCTCTAGATATCATTCTATCTGCCGCTCTTTCATTTTATCTGTCACTCTATTCATCACTCTATTTATCATCTGTTCATTCATATGTTGCTTTATCTATGTTTCAGTCACTTTATTTATAGTTCTCTATTGCTCTTTCATTCTATCTGTAACTCTATGTATTGTTTTGTTGTTTTATCTGTCGCTCTATCTGTGGTTCTGGCACTCTATTTTTCATCTATTCATTCATATGTCACTTTATCTATCAATCTCTGTGGCTCTGTCACTATCTATGGTTCTGCCACTCTATCACACTTTATCATTCTTTCTGCCGCTACATTCTATTTGTTGCTCTATCGTTCTGTCATTTTGTCTATTGCTCTAGTCTGTTTGTTTATTTGTCTATTGCTCTAGTTCTCTGTTGCTCCTTCATTCTATCTGTAGCTCTATGTATAGTTTAGTTGTTTTATCTTTCGCTCTGTCTATGGTTCTGGCACTCTATCTTTCATCTGTTCATTCATATGTCACTTTATCTATCATTCTCTGTGGTTCTGTCGCTCTATCTATGGTTCTGGCACTCTGTCTGCTACTTTATCAACCGTTCTTTCTGCCGCTCTATCATTGTATTTGTTGCTCTCTTGTTGTGTCATTCCGTTTATAGCTCTATCTATCATTCTATTTGCCGCTCTTGCATTTTATCTGTCACTCTATTCATCACTCTATTTATCATATGTTCATTTATATGTTCCTTCATCTATGTTTCAGTCACTTTATTTATAGTTCACTATTGCTCTTTCATTCTATCTGTAACTCTATGTATTGTTTTGTTGTTTTATCTGTCGCTCTATCTGTGGTTCTGGCACTCTGTCACACTTTATCATTCTGTCTGCCACTACATTCTATTTGTTGCTCTATCATTCTGTCATGTTGTCTATTGCTCTAGCTGTCATTCCATCTGCCGCTCTGTTATTCTCTTTAATTTTATCTGTCACTCTATATGTTCATATGTTGCTTTATCTATGTTTCTGTCACTTTAAATAATGTTCTCTGTTGCTCTGTCATTCTATCTTTAGTAGGGCTGGGACAATAAATCAATGCATCACAAATTGAGAAATGATTCAGCATCGATTCTGAGATTTTCGGAATGCATTGTGATTCTCTCTTCAATCGATTCTAAGCTTAGTTTTTAATCTGTGGTTCTGGCACTCTATGTGTCACTTTATCAATCATTCTATTTTTTTTATCTGTTTATTCAAATGTCGCTTTATCGTTCTCTGTTGCTCTGTCATTCTATCTGTAGCTATATGTATTATTTTTTTTGTCTGTCGCTCTATCTATGGTTCTGGCACTCTGGCACTTTTTATGTTCTTTTTGCCGCTCCATCATTCTATTTGTTGATCTATCATTATGTCATTCTGATTATAGCTCTATCATTCTATCTGTAACTCTATCCATCGCTCTATCTTTCATCTATGCATTCATATGTTGCTTTGTCTATGATTCTGTCACTTTATCTATTGTTCTCTGTTTCTCTGTCATTCCATCTGTGGCTCTATGTATTGTTTTGTCATTTTATCTGTCACTCTGTCTGTATATGGTTCTGGTGGTTTATGTCACTTTATCTATAATTCTAACTATCGCACTATTGTAATCATTCTGTCTAGCTCTATCATTCTCTCTCTTGCTCTATCTAGGTTTCTACCACTTTACCTGACACTTTATCTATTGTTCTGTCGCTCTAGCTATCATTTTATTTGTAGCGCCATTTGTCATTCTGTCTGTTACTCTGCTCTGTCACTCTATCATTCTTTTTGTTGTTCCATCATTCTGTCACTCTGTTGCTCTCGTATTCTATCTTTCGTTCTGCCTGTCACTTTATCTGTTGCTCTATCTAGGTTTCCGTCACTTTATATATTGTTCTATCTGTTGCTCTATCCAGGTTTCTATCGCTTTATCTATCACTTTATCTATTGTTCTCTGTCTCTCTAGCTATCATTTTATCTGTAACACCATCCGTCATTCTGTTTGTTGTGCTTTCTGTGGTACTGATGCCGTCACTCTATCGTTGTTTGTTGTTCTGTCATTCTGTCTATTGCTCTCTCATCTTTCATTCTGTGTCGCTCTATCTAGGTTTCTGTCAGTTTATCTGTTCTGTCACGTTCTATCCATCGTTCTATTTGTTGCTCTATCTTTCTGTCACTTTTTCTGTCACTCTGCCTGATGCTCTATCAGTCATTCTGTCTTTTGCTCTATCTAGGTTTCTGTTTCTTTGTCTGTCACTTTATCTATCCTTCTATGTTTCACTGTTCTCTGTGTCACTCTATCATACTATCTGTTGCTCTGTCCGTAGCTCTATCATTCTATCACTTTTGTTCTATCTGTCACTCTATCTAGAGTTCTGTCACTATCTATCTAGCCATCCATCCATCCATTTATCATTCTATTTACTTTATCTCCTATTCTATCTTTAATTCTATCTGTCGTTCTATCTGTAACTCTATCGTTCTATCTGTTACTCTTTCTATGGTTCTGATGCTCTGCCACTTTATCTAACGTTCCATCCATGGTTCTATTTTTTGCTCCCTTTTTCTGTCATTTTTTCTGTCGCTCTGCCTGACGCTCTATGACATTCTGTCTGTTGCTCTATCTAGGTTTCTTTATCTGCCACTTTATCTGTCCTTCTATCTTTCATTGTTCTCTGTGCCACTCTATCATACTATCAGTTGCTCTGTCTGTAGCTCTATCATTCTATCACTTTTGTTCTATCTGTCGCTTTATCTAGAATTCTGTCGCTATATCTATTCATCTATCTTAATTATAATTATTTTATTTGATTTTATAGCCGGTTGGTTGGTCTTGTCCTGGGTGCACGTTTCTAAATAAACCAACACGTCCGGGTTGCGAGATGTGCGGCACAGAAAGACCTGACAACTATATAGTGCCTGACATGTACCAGCCGGACGAGGCAGAAACCAGGAGAATCAAGCAGGAGGAACTTGCCAGCCTGCAGTACGAGCAGGTTAGCTGAGGGGACACAACATACTGGACTACAAAGGACTATTAGATTGGACTGTGGGGTGAAAACAACTCAAAAAACCCCAGGTTTACATCTGTGGAACAAACTATGGAAGTACCTAACGTTATGCCAGCAACCACAAAAACGTCACTGTTTAAAAAGATGAATGAAAAGTGAAAATGGGGAACATTTAGAGAGTCTTCATGGGATTTACTTTGCATCACAGGATGAACTGCAAAAAAAGTTTTCATATGTTGTCAACTGAAGAAGTGATCAAAAATGAATGTTTTAATCATTGAAGCAAACCTTAATTCATTTTATGCATTAATTAATAAAAAACTATTACTATTATTACTATTGTTTTATTTTTTAATTAGACACTTATATTTACCAATATGATTTATTATATATAATAATTACATTCTTGGAGTCCTATTAGATATTGTGTCATTTATAAATTATATACTTTATGTATATATTGTGTAACATATAAATTATATACTTTTTCCTCTAGGATAACTTTACATGTTTTGAGTTTTAGAGGATTCCACAGAAATATAATGCATGTTGTCTGTCCGTTTATTTACGTAGTCTTTAAATGATGAACGGGAGAGGAATTTCCGACAACTCCTTGAAACTGATGCCCATGGTCTGGTGGGGAACGTGGATGAACTGGAATGTGCCATCTGCTTTTGCGACATCATGCCAGGAGAGGGCGCCGTGCTGAGAGAGTGCCTGCATAGCTTCTGCAGGTGCTGTGAGACTGTTGATCAGTTACTATAAACAGATAGTTCCACTAAAACAGTCTAAAATACAACTGTGTGTATCCTACAGGGAGTGTCTGAAGGAAACGGTTCTTAACTGCACGGATGCCGAGGTGGCTTGTCCTTACAGAGACAATGCTTATTCCTGTAACTGCAAACTTCAAGATCGAGAAATCAAATCAGTAAGATCATAAATTGAGTATTACTTAATCTTGAATTATTGCAGTTACCTGTTCACTTAATAAAACACACTTTATAAACTCAACTGCTTTCCACCAGCTTCTGTCACAGGACGAGTACCAGAAGTTTCTAGACTTGAGGCTGAACATTGCAGAGTCTCGCAGTGAGAACAGTTACCACTGTAAGACGCCCGACTGTGCCGGCTGGTGCATCTTTGAAGATGACGTGAACGAATTCACATGTGGTATCTGCAATGAGACCAACTGCATTCTCTGCAAGGTGAACACAGTGTTTGTTTGGGTTTAGTTCACGTCTAGATTTGAAGTGCATGTAATGGTGAACTAAAGGACTGTCCATGTGCATGTCAAGGCTATTCATAAGGGAATGAACTGCAAGGAGTACCAGGACGACCTCCGTACACGAGCACAGAATGATGACGCAGCCCGACAGACCACGCAGATGCTGGATGTAAGTGGAAAATGGATTACTTTAACTTTTTTAGTTAATATTTGAAGTTATTGCAGTTGTGATACAGCACCCACTAGGGATGGGAATTGTAAAGAATTTAGTTATTTCCTCATTTCCTAATTTGTTAAGGAATCAGACTACACTGGTCATGCTGTCTGTGTTTGATTCACTAAAAAGAAACAATTCATAAGAGTCATTTGTTCAGGAATCAAACTATAGTAGTCAACATTTGAAGTGGATCAAAAAAGTTCATCAAAGTTCTCCTAAAACAAGAACAGGTATTGTTTTGGTTTCAGGAAAACTTTTGATGAAAGGTTTTCATCTACTTCAAATGTTTACTACTGTATATTGGTTGTGCTCTCTCTCTTTGATTCACTAAAAAATAAATGATTCATAAGAGTCACTTGTTCAGGCATCAGATTACATTGGCCGTGCTGTCCGTGTTTGATTCACTGAAAAGAAACGATTCATAAGAATCACTTGTTCAGGAATCAGACTACACTAGCAACGCTGTCCGTGTTTGATTCACTAAAAAGAAACGATTCAAAAGAGTAATTTATTCAGGAATCAGACTACACTGGCCGTGCTCTCTGTGTTTGATTCGCTAAAAAGAAACAATTCATAAGAATCATTTGTTCAGGAATCAGACCACACTGGTCATGCTGTCTGTGTTTGAGTCAATAAAAATAAACTATTCATAAGAGTCACTTGTTCGGGAATCAGACTACACTGGTCGTGCTGTCCATGTTTGATTCACTGAAAAGAAACGATTCATAAGAGTCACTTGTTCAGAAATCAGACTACACTAGCAGCACTGTCCGTGTTTGATTCACTAAAAAGAACCAATTCATAAGAATCATTTGTTTAGGAATCAGACTACACTGGCCGTGCTCTCTGTGTTTGATTCGCTAAAAAGAAACAATTCATAAGAGTCACTTGTTCGGGAATCAGACTACACTAGCAACGCTGTCCGTGTTTGATTCACTAAAAAGAAACGATTCAAAAGAGTAATTTATTCAGGAATCAGACCACACTGGTCATGCTGTCTGTGTTTGAGTCAATAAAAATAAACTATTCATAAGAGTCACTTGTTCGGGAATCAGACTACACTGGTCGTGCTGTCCATGTTTGATTCACTGAAAAGAAACGATTCATAACAATCACTTGTTCAGAAATCAGACTACACTAGCGGCAGCACTGTCCGTGTTTGATTCACTAAAAAGAACCAATTCATAAGAATCATTTGTTTAGGAATCAGACTACACTGGCCGTGCTCTCTGTGTTTGATTCGCTAAAAAGAAACAATTCATAAGAGTCACTTGTTCGGGAATCAGACTACATTGGTTGTCCTGTATGTGTTTTATTTCCCAAATAAAACAGCAGATTCAAAAGAGTCACTTGTTCAGGAATCAGACTACATTGGCCATGCTGTCCATGTTTGATTCACTGCAAAGAAACGATTCATAAGAATCACTTGTTCAGGAATCAGACTACACTAGCGGAGCTGTCTGTGTTTGATTCACTAAAAAGAAACGATTCATAAGAGTCACTTGTTCGCGAATCAGACTGCATTGGCTGTGCTGTCCGTGTTTGATTCACTGAAAAGAAACGATTCATAAGAATCACTTGTTCAGGAATCAGACTACACTAGCGGAGCTGTCTGTGTTTGATTCACTAAAAAGTGTTGATTCAAAAGAGTAATTTATTCAGGAATCAGACTACACTGGTCGTGCTGTCTGTGTTTGATTCACTAAAAAGAAACGATTCATAAGAGTCACTTGTTCGCGAATCAGACTGCATTGGCTGTGCTGTCCGTGTTTGATTCACTGAAAAGAAACGATTCATAACAATCACATGTTCAGGAATCAGACTACACTAGCGGAGCTGTCTGTGTTTGATTCACTAAAAAGAAACGATTCATAAGAGTCACTTGTTCGCGAATCAGACTGCATTGGCTGTGCTGTCTGTGTTTGATTCACTAAAACTAACGACTCATAAGAGTCACTTGTTTGGGAATCAGACTACACTGGTTGTGCTGTATGCATTTTTATTTCCCAAATAAAACAGCAGATTCAAAAGAGTCATTTGTTTAAGAATCAGACTACACTGTCTGTGTTTGATTCACTAAAAAGAGTCGATTGATAGGAGTTATTTGTTTGAGAATCCTTTGTGTTACTAAAAGAGCCTGTTCACAAGTTATTTGTTTGGTAATCAGAATACATTAGGCGCACTGTATGCTTTTAATTCACTAAAAAGAGCCAATTCGTAAGAGTCGTTTGATCGGGGATCAGACTACACTTATGTTGCTATACGTGTTTGACTCACTATAAAGAGATGATTCATAAGAGTCATTTGTTTGCGAATCAGACTTCACTGGTCACACTGTATGTGTCAGATTCACTAAAACAGTCTGATTCATAAGAGTCATTTGTTCGGGAATCACATTTCACCGGTTGTGCTTTGTTTTCAATACACTAACAAGAATCAACATTAACATATTTGTTACATATTGACCGGTTTCCCTTCCAGCAACTCCTGAAGAACGGCGAGGCAATGAACTGTCCTAAATGCCAGGTGATCGTCCAGAAGAAAGACGGCTGTGACTGGATCTGTTGTCTGATGTGTAAAACCGAGATCTGCTGGGTGACTAAACAAGCCCGATGGGGACCTCAGGTTAGACACAAAAATACAGAAATCATTCGTTTAGTAATTCACAAACATCAGACGGTGAACTTGAACCTGGTTTTGTCTCCTCAGGGTGCTGGAGACACATCAGGCGGTTGCAAATGTCGAGTCAACGGAGTCCTCTGCCATCCGCGTTGCCAGAACTGCCACTGAACACCAGCGGCGTTGCTGATCCAACAAGCAAAAACCTGCGCTACAGCAACAAAACACTCACAAAACCCCTTAAAATAAACGTACAGTTTGCGATTATAGCTTTAAAACGTTCGCTCAGTCTAGTCATATCACTGGCACAGTTTTCCAGATGTCGTCCGTACTTAATAGATAGTTTCAGGACTAAAGATTCAGAACGTGTTTACAAAATCTAAATATGTAAGGTTTCATGGGATAGTATGAACTGATGAAAAAGTGCCTTTATTTAAAAAAAAACACAAACAAAAATGTGAAATGGTCTTAAATCACTACTATTTTCTGGCAAACTGATGCTCTGGGACTTCGTGCAATGATATTGTAAATGGAAAGCATTATTGTGTTCAAAAAGTTTTTCTTTTTTTTTTTTTTTAAAGACAATCTTTGTTCAGAATCCAAAGATTTTTATTGTAAGATCATAGCAAAATATGCAATATGAAAAAATGAAGAAACAAATCATATTAAAGACAATTAAATATTAATTTAAATGCAGATTAATAGAATAAAATGAATCAGATGCATAGTTTTTTTTTTTAAATGATGTACAAAAATGCTTCATTCTTATAATTACCTGACTAATAATTAAGACTACGTTTTTCATCCATATTGCATTTTTTAACATGTAAAAACATTTTCTTGCTTTTGTTAATGGTATTCTCTTGTTTACAATATTTTATGATTCAGTAAAGCTGGTATATACTTTTATTTGACATTTTTTTAATAAATGACTTTTAAATAACCTCTTAAAATAAATAATTCACATAAAAGCAGTGCAGAATTTATCAAAAAGAACAAGCCTGTTTTTACCCAAATCATTTTATTTTTCTTTTTATTTAAACATATTTAGCAACATGGTCAAACGTGACACGTTAACATGAGCGAACCAGAGACAACTTATGACGATCTCTCAAAGTGCAAAAGATAAGCAATAAGCGTGTTCTTTAGTGCAAAATTAATGCAAAGTAAAAGCATAAACAGTAGTTTCATGTGGATGGCAGCATGTTATTTCAATAAATCATGATTTAAGGATGTTTTCAACCAAGCAATGTTAAAATCTCCATCTGAAAAATATAGTTTAGATGTTATACAGCATTTAAACAACAAAAATAACAAATGTTGCATGATTCAACACCCATCTGGAGTTTAAATAGAGAAACTACTTCACGTTCACCGTTTACACACTCCAGAATCAAGATTTCTCAAGTTTGTCAAGTCATTCAGAAGTGGTTTCAACTCCTGCTCTGATATTGGTGAAAACTGCACATTATGTACTAAGATCAGCACTTATCACAAAAAAATACTGTAATTAAGGTGATTCGGAAAGAAAAAAAAAAAACTAATGTAGTGAAAAAATAACCTCAAAAACATGAACATACAAATTCTGAACATAATAAAAAGACGGTTCGTTCACTGCTTTTGTGAATTGTTGCTTTCTTAATTTTGCGTACACTAAACAAATGAGATTCAGACCCATAAGGGGTCCTGAACCAATCAGATTAAATTCCCAATACTACAAACAAATTGTTTGCTGTCAAACGATTAATCGCATCTAAAATAAAAGTTGTTTACATAGTATGTGTGTGTATTTATTATGTATATATTATATATAACATATATATATATATATATATATATATATATATATATATAAAAGAAAAAATGTTTATATATTACATGTTTATATATATAATATAAATTATGTGAGTATAAATATATACATATAAATACATTTTAATATTTTCAAAATATATACTGTATGTTGGTTTATTTATATATACACAATAAATATACAGTACACACACACGTATTATGTAAACAAACTTATTTTGGATGCGATTAATCGTGATTAATCGTTTGACAGCACTAGATATATTTTGGTCTCAATATATTAGGTTTTCTAAAGTTGGAAAGTACAATAATGTCGCAATCATGAAACACAAGTTGAGCAATTTTCTGAATGAATCATTTCTAAAAAAAAAAATATTCTTGTGAAATTGTTGAAAAATTATATAAGAATGATTGTTTTTTGCAAAAAGGTAAGATTTTTTACAAAGGACTTGAACATTTACTAAAGCTTGTGCAAACTATTGAATTCAATTTGTTTTGACAGAAATTTACAGAAAAAAATGTTTTTCAAACTTCGCTTTTGTGCATGAATTTCAAAACAAAAACTCAAACTGTCATTGCTAAATTGTTGCATTCAATTTAGTGCGACGGTTTAGATAAAAATTACATTTTGAGTGACTATCGTTACGTATACAGTTTGTAAAATAATTTTTAGTTCAATTATTGCAGTCAATTTAATATGACCATTTACTTAAGAAAAGATGTTTTGTACAAGAATCTTTATGTACATAATCTGTAAAGACATTTTTATGTAAATTGTCGCATTCACTTAAATTTGACGACTTTATCAAAATTAAAACTTTGTTTACAATAAAACCTTGTTTACAATATACATGTTTCATATGCAAATTTCAAAACCAAAAAAAAAAAAAAAACATCTCTTAAACTATCAATACTACATCGTTCATATCAATTTAATGCGACCAATTTACGTAAAAACTGTTTGACAAACAATGTACAATGAATTCTTTAAGAAACTTAAAAGTGTGCCAAAAATTAAAATTTGCTGAAAGTTTTCTTACCTTCAGGTCATTCAATATGTAGATAAGTTTGTTTTTTCATCAAAACATGTTTGGAGAAATTTAGCATTACTGTACAACACTCTGCAGGGAATGGGTGCCATCAGAATGAGAGTCCAAACAGCTCATAAACACATCACAATAATCTAAAAACAAAGTGAGTCTATAATGATGGTTCCTCCTCTGTCCTTGTTACCCTCTCACATCAAAATCATGACATATTTGTTTAAAATTGCTTGTAAACGGCTTGATCTGTGCGTATTTCACCCCTGATTCAGACGTAATGCTTTTTCACTGAATAAAGCAGCAAGCTAAAAACCTCTTAAGGATGCATTTGTTTCTTACAAACATGCTGTTTTCACTTCAAAAGATGTTAACTGATGTATTGGACTGGTGTGGATTACTTGTGATGTTTTTATCAGCTGTTTGGACTCTCATTCTGACGGCACCCATTCACTGCAGAGAATACATTGGTGAGCAAGTGATTTAATTCTATATTTCTGCAAATCTGATGAAGAAACAAGCTTACCACAACTTATATGGCCTGAGGCAGAGTAATGTTCATTTCTGAGTGAAATTAAATTTTTGGGTGATTCTGACGGCACCCATTCACCGCAGAGGATATATTAGTGAGCAAGTGATGTAATGCTTAATTTCTCTAAATCTGTTCTGATAAAGAAATGAACTCATCTACATCTTGGATGGCCCAAGGATGAGTAAATGTTCATTTCTGGGTGAATCTGACGGCACCCATTCACTGCAGAGGATCCATTAGTGAGCAAGTGATGTAATGTTAAATTTCTCTAAATCTGTTCTGATGAAGAAACGAACTCATCTACATCTTGGACAGCCTGAGCGATATATAATAAATGTTTATTCTAGGGTGAAATTCAAGTTTTGGGTGATTCTGATGGCACCCATTCACTGCAAAGGGTCCACTGGTGAGCAAGTGATATAATGCTAAATTTCTCCAAAGTTGTTCTGATGAAAAAGTAAACTCATCTGCATTTTGGAGAGCCTGAGGATGAGTAAATGTTCATTTTTGGGTGATTCTGATGGCACCCATTCACTGCAGAGGATCCATTAGTGAGCCAGTGATGCAATGTGAAATTTCTTCAAATCTGTTCTGATGAAGAAACAATCTCATCTACAACCTGGATGGCCTGAGGGAGAGTAAATTTTCTTTTCTTTTTTTTTTTTTTTGGTGAAATTCAGTTTTTAGGTGATTCTGATGGCACCCATTCACTGCAGAGGATCCATTAGTGGGCAAGTGATGTAATGTTAAATTTCTCTAAATCTGTTCTGATGAAGAAACAAACTCATCTACATCTTGGACAGCCTGAGCGATATAGTAAATGTTTATTCTAGGGTGAAATTCAAGTTTTGGGTGATTCTGACGGCACCCATTCACTGCAAAGGGTCCACTGGTGAGCAAGTTACGCAATGTTGAACTTCTTCAAATCTGTTTTGATTAAGAAATAAGCTTATCTACATCTTGGGTGACCTGAGGATGAGTATATGTTTATTTCTGGGTGAAATTAAATTTTTGGGTGATTCTGACGGCACCCATTCACTGCAGAGGATCCATTGGTGAGCAAGTGATGTAATGCTACATTTCTCTAAATCTTTTCTGATCTTGGATAGCCTGAGAACGAATACATTTTTAGCCAACTTTCATTTTTGTGTGAACTATTCCCTCAAGTTAAAAGACAAAAAGAATGCTTTTACAAAAGATTCACACAAAAAAATTGCTCCGATCGTGTTTGGTGAATGTGACATACCTCCACTGTAAATCCTACTCAACACAAGGATTGACGCTTGTCCTCAGCAGATCCAAGAAACATTTCCGTCATCTGCTGGAGGAAGTTGTACCTCCTCTCAGCTGAATATTTCACTCTGGGGAAAAAAGGCTGTTTAATTAACTATGCACACATTATTTTATTTATTAGTCTAAGTGGTTCACAAGTATAAATATTTAAAAAAAAAAGGCAAAATAACCAATATTCAGTCCTCAAATGAGACGGTGTGTTTCTGTGCTGTTGCTCAGCTCCTTCACGGGAAGAGCAAGTCTAGTTTCGGAGCCCATTCCAGGGCAGAGTTCACCACGGCTAAAGCGGCGGCTCCCAACGCCACAGTCAACCCCATGACCGCCAGACGCATGAAGCGCCGCGCCGTGGGTTGGACGACTGCTACCGTTCCTCGCTGGGCGTCCAGTGTGTGCTGCTGCTGTTGCTGCTCTTTCCGTCTCTGCCGGAGCACCGTGTCTGGACGCTGCTGTGTTGATGCCAACTCAAAGTCTTTGAAAGTGGAAACAGCCGTTCTGGACACAAAAAAAGACAATGGTTTGTGGGACGTTTTTGAAGTGGGAAAACATTCAGAGCGAGACAGATAGACTTACAGCTGATTGCGCTCTCTGGCCAGTTCGGACGGAGGGAACTGGACGAACAGATCTCCCGCGCGGCTGATCAGCGTCTCGTACGGCAGGTCCTCTGGGATGCGGGAGAGGAGGTGGTGCATCATGGCCATGTCACACTCACAGTCCAACACCTCGTCCTCTCGGTGCAACACAATCTGAAAAGAGGAAACAAAGCTTGAATTGAAATCAAGTCAGAGTGCGGTTGAGTGTTTGGATTTCTGTCGAATCTTATAATGTATATGAATAATGTAAAATGTAAATGTGGATAATGTAAAATCTCTCAAATTTCTTTATTTGTGATCTAATATGGAAATCTTACTGGCAAGTCATTTTAAAGATTTTTTAAACTGGACATTTAAAAACTGATTTTTCATGGTAGTATTAAATCAAATACTACTTTTATGTAACCACTGTAAAAATGTATTTACTTTACAACTTAAATATAATCTTATTTTATGCCACTACTACAAAATATTTAATGAGAATAAGAATTTTGCATTACGATAATGACAATGAACATTTTAAACGATTAAGTAATATTCCATTTTATGTTATTATAATGACTAAGTTTTTTTTCATTACAGTAATAATTAATTTTTTTTTTAATAATATCTTGATTTTTGTTATGTAATGATTTAAAAATATTAATATTTTAATTAATAATATATTTTTAATTAATTAATCACAAAAAAAATTGTAGTTTTTTTGCATTATGGTAATGACAATGATTTCTTTTACATCAGATAATATCTAATGTGATGTTACTATAATGACAATAAGGTTTTTTTTTCATTACAGTAATAATTTTTAAAAATATATCAAATAATAGCTTGATTTTTGTTACGTAATGATTTAAAAATATTAATAGTGAATTAATAATATATTTTTGTTAACTACAACCATTAAATTATTTTTTTTTTTTTTGCATTATGATAATGACAATGACTTTTTTTAAAATATCAAATAATATCTAATTTTATGTTATTATAATGACAATAAGGGTTTTTTTCATTATGGTAATGAATATCTTGATTTTTGTTATATAATTATTACAAAAACCTTAATATTTTAAATAACAATATATTTTTGTTAATTACAAGAATTTTTTTCCATTACAGTAATGACATAATTTTTTTAAATATAAAATATTATCTCATTTTATGCTACTATAATAACAATCTTTAATATAATGTAATAATTCTTAAATTCTTTATGGTGTTGACTTTTTTTTTTTTAAATATAAACATCTTGTTTTGTGTTATGCTAATAAGTAATAATAATAATAATAAAAATACTATATATATATATATATATATATATATATATATATATATATATAATATATATATATATATATGACAATGAGATTTAAAAAAGAAAAAACTCTAATTTTAAGATACAGTAATAATGATTTTTTTTCATTATGTTAATGACTGAGATTGTTTTAATATTAAATATCTTGTTTTATTTTATGTTAATTTTTTTGCATTATGGTACTGACTATGATTTTTTTTAATATAAAATAATATTTAATTTCATGTAACTCTAATGACAATGAGGTTTTTTTTTTTGCATTATGGTAATGACAATAATGGTTTAAACATGTTGTTTTTTTAACTTTTTTTTTTTTAAAGACTATATAATATTTTACATTCCTGTAATGACAATTAATATATATTCTATATTTTTTAATATTAAATATCTCACTTCATGCTACGATAATAATGAGGTTTTTTTTTTTAAATAATATCTAGTTTTTTGTTATGGTAATGACAACATTTGTTTTTATCATATTCAACAATATCTTGTTTGTGTTACATTAATGACAACAAGATTTTTTTTTTTTTTTTTTTTAAATAGTAAACTTTCTTTTTAAATATTGAACCAAAATCTTAATGGTCCTAAAATTGGCCGTTTAATTTTCTTTATTCAAAATATATGACTTTTTTATTGTTGTTTATGGGGTGAAATTCACTGTATATAAAGGTACTGATATTTAGTACCTAACCTACTTCTTTGTCAAACATCAAAACCCCAAACAAAAATTTCAAACAAACAAAAGTTTCTGAAGACTGCAGGTGGCACAACACAGTGCTTTATTGTTCAACAGACAAATTGTCTCAACATGACAGAATGTGTCAATTATTTATTCAGGCTGAACAACACAGCCTGATTCAGGCCTAAAAATAGCTCCCATTGCGGCAGCAGAGAAACCGCTGACCCACTTCTGCTGAACATCAGAAACCAGCGACTCAGAGCTTCAGAAGATACTATTGAGGACGACAAATGGAAACCTACCACAGCAGCAAAGTAGATGGGCATGAGGGGATGGCAGGCCAGAAAGAAGTCGTACAACCGAACCACGTGACGGAAATCTGACAGCACATGTCCGAACCAGGTGATGAGCCAGCTCAGGGCGAAAATGGTGCCGACCTCGGCTCTGCAGACAAAATAGAGACACTCATCTCAAAGTGAATTAAGAGCACTGCTCATCCGTCTTTTAGGAGATGCTTTTAAAGTTACATAATGAAGACCAAATGGAAAAATCAATCAAACCAAACATTCAGAAATCAAACAAAAACAGGCGTCTACTCACTGCTGCATGAAGTCGAACACTTCAGGGTTGACCCTCTCGATTATGGGCATCAGGTAGTTTAGGATGTGTTTGGTGTTGTCCATAGTGGGGTCCATAAAGTCCCTGTAATGTGGGTAAGATGGAAGAAAAAGATCTATTAGATTTTAAAGAAAAAAAAAAATCATATTCTATAATACAGTAGCTAAAGAAATTATTTATTTATTTTAAGTAAATGCAGAATGAAGGTGCATACAAGAAATGTATAAATGCAACAACAACAACAAAAAAAGTATAAATAAAATATGCATATACATTTTAAAGCTTACTAAATTGTATGTAGATTACATTTAGTGATAATTAAATAATATGTATTTTTTTAGGTTAAATGAGTACTAAAAATGTTTTTTTATGATTTTTTTTTTTTAAATTAGGTAATTGTACTTAAACATTTATCAAATCTATAAATATATTACAATTTAAATAATAATGACTAACTAAATACTATTTTTATAAATTATATGTCGATTATCTAACATGAAATATAACAAACATATTAATGAACTTACTTAAATTAAAATATTCTAATTTACTTACATTCTATTAAGATTAGATTTAATAACAAATAGATAATAATAATAACAATAATATATTTTTTGCAATACAGTAGTAAAAACTAGATTTTTTTTGCTGGAGGTAATTGTGTTTGAACATAAATTGTATAAATACATTAAAATTAAAATTTAAATCGTAATGAATATAATTAAATTACATTCAATAAATTATATGTACATTATATTTAATAATAATAATAATAAATAATAATAATAATAAATTGTTCACAATAAATGAGTCACGAAAATCTGATTTTTTTGTGGATGTAAAATTAGATTTTTTTTTTTGTTGGAGGTAATTGCACTTGATTATCTTGAACATTAATAAAAATATATATATATAAATATATTAAAATGTAAATAATAATGAATAGAATTAAATTATATTTAACAAACGATATGTGGATTATCTAACATAAAATATAACAAAACAACAATGAACAAAGTTCTATTAATATTCTACTCTATTTAATACATTATATGTAGATTATATTTATTAATAGTTAAATAATAGTAATATTTTTTTGCAATACAGTGGTGAGAATGAGATTTTTTTAAATATATTTAATTATATTAATAATAATAATAATAATAATAATAATATTATATTATTATTATTATTATTATTATTATTTTATTATTATTATTATTATTATTATTATATTTTTCACATTACAATTGATGATTATATTATCTGGATTAACTTGAACATTATAAAAAGATATTTAAAATAATTTTAAGTGTAAATTAATAATGAATGGAATGAATTATATAAAATCAATTATATGTGGATTATATTTTTAATAATTAAATAATGATAATAATTATAAATATATTTTTCACATTTCACAAATGAGTGATGAAAATTAAATTTTTTTATGCTGGAGGTAATTGCACTTGATTATCTTGAATATTAAAGATATATTAAAATTTATATAGTAAACAACAATTAAATTATACTTAATACGTTATATATAGATTACATTTAATAACAATAATAATAATAATAATAATTTCTTTACAATAAAGTAAAGAATGAGATTTTTAAGGTAACTGCATTTGATTATTTTGAACATATAAAATGTATAAACATTTTAAAATGTAAATAATAATTAATGTAATTGAATTATGTGTGTGTATATATATATATATATAAAATGACAATATAAAAAGGCAAAACTAAATAATATATTTTGTTGTTTTTTTTTAAATGTATTTAAATTAATAAATATATTTTATTATTTTGATGGACAATATTTTTTAATTAGTATTTTGTTACTACTATTATTACCATTTTGTTTTTTTGTTACTAGTAAATTACTACTATTTAATTTAATTAATTAATTAGCCTTATTTCTTGGCAGTGTTGCAAAGTCCACTGTTTTCCCGCAAAACTGGACTACTTTAACACTGTTGCTGCGGGTTATTTTTCACGCCTCAGTGATGTGATATTTTGCCCTGAAATGTGAATTTTACCAGGCGACCCTCACTAAAACCCATCGGAATGCAATTTTTACCGGGGGACCCCCCAAAATGCCACTGGGCTAGTTTTGAGTACCAATTGGGAGGGCTTTATTGTGAAAACCTGGCAACCGTAG
Source organism: Cirrhinus mrigala (assembly GCA_036247105.1). NCBI lineage: Eukaryota > Metazoa > Chordata > Actinopteri > Cypriniformes > Cyprinidae > Cirrhinus > Cirrhinus mrigala. The sequence continues at coordinate 28,494,238 of CM070028.1, forward strand.
TTGTTGCCATTCATCTTTTTTGTCGTTGGCCCACCTGAGATGGTGAGTGGAGAGCTTCTCCACCAGGGCAGTGGCGAGTCGTTCCCCCAGCACCAGCAGGAAGGTCACCACGATGTCATGGTAACCCTGATAATAGTGCAGCTGTGGGTTTTTGACGAGCACCCGCAGGATAATATCGATCAGCTCCTCCTGAAGGCCTTCCCGCTGCTCGTCTGGCATCCCTGCGTCCATCAAACACCGCAAACAAACAGAGAGAAACTTAAAAATGAACCGAGACCAGCTGAAGATCCAGAAGAAGCAGCGGAGGTCCGTTCTGCTCACCTGGAGGGAAGCGTCTGAGGGATCGCTGAACATCTAGAAGCACTTGGTTGAAGTCCTTGTTATTGTCTCGATCGACCGGCTCTGGAAATAAAAACTAGATTTATCTCTACGTTGAATTAAGTTAATTTCCATGGATTTTCCATTTAGGTCTTACATAGTTGTTCAGGCATGTTGTTTTTTCCTTTCATCAGCATAAATGAAGGCATATACAAAAATGTATAAATAAAAGATGTGCATAAATAATTTAACATTTAAATAAAACAATTAAATTATACATAATAAATATAGATTTACGTCATCATTACGTCATCATGAATATATTAAAAAGAATTAAGTAATATAATTACATTATATTTCATGAATTATTTGTAGATTATATTAAAAAAATAATTAAATATATTTTTCACATTCAATTTATGAGAATGACATTTTTAAGTGAATTATCTTGATTGTCCTGAACATCATGAAAAGATGTACATGTTTTAAATCTAAATAAATAATTAATATAATTATTATATATAATAAATTATATGTAATTATATTTGTAATAATTTAATTAAAATAAATATTTATATAAATAAATAATTAAATTATACCTAAATATGTAGATTATATTTTAAATTATTTAATAACAATAATAATAATAATAATAATAATAATATATTTTTCACATTACAGTGATGAAAAGGAGTGAATTGTACTTGATTAACTTAAACAAATAAAAGATATATAAATATTTAAAAATGTAAATCATATTTAACATAATTGAAGTATATTTATTAAATTGTATGTAGACTAGAAATATTAATAATTAAATATACATTTATGTTTTACTTTACCGTTGTGAAAATTTGACTTTTTTTTTTGTTTGATTATCTTGAACATAATGAAAATTTGTACGAATATATTAAAATCAATTAATATGTAATATAATACAATTGTAGCTTATATTTAATAATAAAATATATATATGAATAATCTTTAATAATTTAATATTAATAATAACCATATTTTTCACATTATAGTGATGAGAATGCGATTTTTTAGTGAATTATCCTGATTATCTTAAACATTATAGAAAGGTGTATAAATATTTTAAATGTAAATAAATAATTTATAGAATTAAATGATATATAACAAATTATATGTTGATTATATTTTAATATTAATAAGTTTTTTTTGCACATTACAGTGATGAGAATGAGAATTTTTGAGTGAATTATCTTGATCATTATGAAAAGATGTATAAATATTTGTATAATTTGTATAATGTATAAACACAAATAAATATTAATTAATAGAATTAAATTATAAATAATAAATATGTAGATTATATTTCTAATAATTTAATTATAATAATACATTTGTCACATTCCAATTATAAGAATGAGATTTTCTGAGTGAATTATCTTGATTTTCTTGAACACTATAAAAAGTTGTATAAATATTTTAAATGTAAACAAATAATAATTAACAATTAAATTATATGTAATAAAATATGTATAGGTACAATTTTTAATCATTTATAATTTAATAATATATTTATAATAATAATATAATTTTCACATTACAGTGATGAAACTGTCATTTTTTGCTGAATGAAATTGCATTAATTTGTATGTATGTATGTTTTTTTTCAGAAAGTCAGTTTACTTTGATTTCATATGGCTCTTACCTAGTTGCTCAGGTATGTTTTCTACAGACACGTTGAGCAGTCTGGGCCACACCTGCCGGCGGATCTCGTCGGTCAGCAGCCCTCCTTCACTGATGGCCATGCGTCTGAGAGCGGCCACATCCACAGGTGTCGTGTTCAGGGCCTGCGTGATCTCCGCCGTTTTCCTCTTCCGTCTGGACTCAGCATCTGCCAACATGACGAGCGCGGTCAGCACCTCAACACTGCACTATCACGGCCTAAACACGCTTCAGCAGAAAAGTCTGCTGGACATGGAGAAGTTGACTAAGATCTGTCACCTTTTCCCTTCATTTGCGCAAGTGCTTTTGTCAAAACAGCTGTTCCCAGAGGGACGGGACATCTAAAAGACTTGATTGTTTTGAAAGGGAACTTTTTTTTTTCTCTGGCACACAAAATACAATCACGTCCCAAACATCTGAAGCAGTTTGTGTTAGTAAAACAGATTTACAGTATATAATTAAGAGTGCATAGTCTATTATGCCACACTTTTAAACATCTTATGCACAATAAATCTTTCTAAAATGTTATGAATAGTGCTGAAGATATGTAATAACGAGCACAACACCTTTAAATGCACAAATAACTCACAGAACACTCCCAGAGAAATAATCATGAGGTATTATGAAGCAGAAATTAATTATTCCCACACCCAGGGGGGAAAAAAGTAGGAAATAAAAATAAATTAATTAATTATATTTTTATTTATTTATTTACAATTGTATATACAATATTGTATCATTTAAATGTCTACATATAATTTATATTAATGTTTTTAACTGCATTTTTACATATATGTATCTATCTATCTATCTATCCATATGGAAAGATTAGTTCACATACATTATTTATATGCATTATTTTTTTAATTTATATTAATTTATATTATATACATTTATATACTAATGTAATAATAATTAATTTACTAATTTATGTATTAATCCAAATACATACATACACATACACACACGCAAAATATTTATTTATAGCATAACAGATAGATTCACTTCATTCATTCATTTATACTAAATTATAAATTAATTTAATTAATTTATAAATCTAAATACATGTTTTATTTATATTTCTAAAATCTCCTTAATATATAAATAAATACTGTGTGTGTATATATAAATATAAATATTTTATAATATAATATTAATATATATATATATATATATATATATATATATATATATATATATATCAAAATAAAGATTCATTTATAGTAATTTAATAATTCATTTACTGATTTATTTATTGATCTACATACATTATTTATATACATGCATCCATTTCTAAAATCCCCTAAATAAATCTAATAATATATTATACAGTAATTATAATAATGTGTGTATACTGTAAATATTTAGATTTATATCAAATACACACACACACACACACATATATATATATATATATATATATACACACATATATATATATAATCTCCTAAATAAATATAATAATGTGTGTATACTTTAAATATTCTTAGATCTATCTATCTACACACACATATATACATACACACACATATATATACATACACACACATCTGCATATATATGTGCACACATATACATACATAATTATAATATATAATTAATTATGTATATTTATATAATATACAACACATAATTTAGACATATTACATACATATAATACTGAAAATATTCTTAAATTCAGCTGTTTAGCAGTAAACAAATATATGTAGTGTCTGTGTGTATAAATTTGCAATTTGTCTGTACGAGGAATTAATTTCCAAAAACATCTAACTTTTTTTAAAAAACATTTTTTAAGTTTTTAACAATTTTCAGAAATCTATTTTTTTAATTCTGCATTCCAATTAATATCAATAAAACTACAATAAAACATGTTAACATAACTTAAAAAAAACTGCTTTATCTGTTTTTGTAAATAAACTCTTCACATATTCATATAGAGTTTCACATACTGTATGTATTAGAATACTGTAAATATTCTTACATTTACATTTTGTCTTTCTGACAAATTTTCTTATATCTTCTTATGTTATATCTATTTTTACGCACCACAAATTAAAAAACTCCTTATTTCAATCCCATAAAGTATCTATGAAACTCTATTAACGTTAACAGCTGTAATATTTAAACGACCATCCACTCATCAACCGTTGGAGTAAACCAGTCAAATCTCCCATCATGTCACTAATGAACTCCTCAATGAAACACACCTTGTTTCCCGAGTCCGTTGAGCGGGGAAGAAGCTCCGACACTCCGTGAATTCTTCAGATTCATCCTGTCGTTAATGTCCGTCGCTTCAGATCCAGCTACATCATTTTATCTCACTGAAATGCGGACAGCTGATGGGCTAACAGCTAAAGGCCACATCATCTCCTTCAGGCCCGCGTTAGCTGGATAAACTCATGGCACGTAAAAATCATCTGTCTCTCCGGTCTGTTGCACTCATGACAAGCGTTTTAATTCAGTGCGTTCCGCCTAACCGAACCGGCATCTCCGCGCCTCTTTTGTGTCATTTCATGGGAATCGCTTCAGAAGCTCCAGCTGTACTATCATCTGGGTTGATGTTTACGTGTGAGTGAGGGATTATGGGAATTGTCGTTTCATTAGCTCAGGAAAAAGGCGGCGTCGCAGCAACCCTTCAAAATAAAAGTCACATCAGGAAAACTTAAACACAGACACAAAAAGAAACGTTAAAAATAATTGTTTTTGTTGTACTCCCTTAGAAATCGACTGTTGCGCCTACGAAAAGACGTGCGTATTAAACAAAAAACAACAAAACATCATCAACAACAACAACAACAAAAACATTTTAACTATTTACAAATTTTGTGATTAAAATAAGTAAATAAAATACTTAATTTTATCATTCAGTCAAGTGCAGTCCAAGATAGTCGGTGAGTTGTTAGCGCTCTGTGATTAAAAAAAAACAAAAACAAAAAAAAAAAAACAGTTGCTTTTTATATTCGCCGGTTGAAACGACCCCAATAACGTAGTATTTAACCGGGCACCCCCTCAAAACTCGATTGGGCTACTTTTAGGCTAGTTTTGAGTAGCAATTGGGCAGGTTTTGTTGTGAAAACCTGGCGACCCTGGTCATAAGTAGTACGGGTATAGCCTATTTGTAGCAATAGCCAAAAATACACTGTATGGGTTAAAATGATCCATTTTTCTTTTATGCCAAAAATCATTAGTATATTAAGCAAATGAAGCTGTCCCATTAAGATATTTTGTAAGTTTTCTACTGTAAATATATCAAAACTTAATTTTTGATTAGTAATATGCTTTGCCTAAAACTTAATTTAAACGACATTAAAGGAGATTTTCTCAGTATTTTGATCTTTTTGCACCCTCAGATTCCAGATTTTCAAGTAGTTGTATCTCAGCCAAATATTGTACAGTCCTAACCAACCATACATCAATAAAAAGCTTTTTTATTTAGCTTTCATACGATACGATGTATAAATATCAGTAAAAAAAAAAAACTGACCCTTATGACTGGTTTTATAGTCCAGGGTCACGTGTATTTAATAGTTTTACGAAACTGTTATTTTGAAATGTCGTTTTAAAATACCCTTTTACGTATTGTCCCTTCGCGCTTTCCGTATGTTTTCAAGACGCTTGTCATGTGAATCCAGGGCTTGTCAAAACGTTTGGAGAAAATTGACTTTATCAAATGAACATATGTAATTTACGATTACAGTAAATAGTCAAAATGCTTTCCCGCTTATTAAAAGAGCACCAAGCGAAACAGAACGAAAGGAAAGAGTTACAAGGTAACGTTATGTGTTTCTGCACCGACTAGTTCTAACAGGCCCTTTGACATAATATTAAATGTAAAGATAAAGACGCAGCTTAATATTTGTCTGTTAAATGCATTTAAGAAAATGTGGCGTTGATACATTGTTATAAGTAGTAAAATTCGCTATTCATTTTCATTCGGGTCGCAAATCTTGTTTTTAGTAACTTCCTGTTTAATTTAGTCACTGACATTGCTCGTGTTATAGAATAAATGTAAGGATAACAACGAGTACATTCTTATATATTACAAGTAAATGAATAAATTATGTAATAATTTATATACATTATGCACTTTTGTTAAAAAGTTCAATTTCATTATATTAAAAATATTATATTACATTTATATACATATATATTTTTTTTTAATAAGACCAAATATTTACTGTAGTAGTCTTTTCATTTATATGAGGTCAAAAAATGCAACAAAAACTCAGGTTGTTTAATACAAAAAAAGTCATAATGTAACACCAGTGAACACTTTTCAATACTTGAAATTTACTGTCAACCACCTAAGACAAATTTTATCAACCTCAAAATAAAGCGAGTTTGTCTATACAAATCATGTGATATAAAATAATAGCTTTTTCTTGATAAATGCTTCTATACAATACAGAAAGACGAAGACGAGAGGCTATAGCAGCTGCAACATGTTTAACAGAAGCTCTGGTGGACCATCTCAATGTAGGGTGAGTCAGATACGTTTTATATGTTCATAAAAGTGCACAGGATTATATGGTCAGTTCATGTGATCACTGTGGTCATAATCCCAGTCTTTGTGGGGACATTATGATGAAATTCTGGGAAAGCAGCTTAGAGTTGCATGGTTGGATGCAACAGAACATTGTTCTTGCAACAGACAAATTTATGCAAACAGCACAGTTCAAAAAACGCAATAGTTCACCCAAAAATGAAACATTGCTGAAAATATACAGTAATCACCCTCAGGCTATCCAAGATGTAGATGAGTTTGTTTCTTCATCAGATTTGGAGAAATGTAGCACTGCATTATTTGCTCACCAATGGATCCACTGCAGTGAATAGGTGCCATCAAAATGAGAGTCCAAACAGTTGATAAAAACATCACAATAATCCACAAGTAATCAAAACAACTACAGGCTATCCTAAATGTAGATGAGTTTGTCTCTTCATCAGATTTGGAGAAATATAACATTGCATAACTTGCTCACCAATGGATCTACTGCAGTATATGGGTGCCGTCAAAATGAGAGTTTAAACAGTTGATAAAAACATCACAATAATCCACAAGTAATCAAAACAACTCCAGGCTATCCAAGATGTAGATGAGTTTGTTTCTTCATCAGATTTGGAGAAATGTAGCATTGCATCACTTGCTCACCAATGGATCCACTGCAGTGAATGGGTGCCGTCAAAATGAGAGTCCAAGCAGTTGATAAAAACATCACAATAATCCACAAGTAATCAAAACAACTACAGGCTATCCTAAATATAGATGAGTTTGTCTCTTCATCAGATTTGGAGAAATATAACATTGCATCACTTGCTCACCAATGGATCCACTGCAGTATATGGGTGCCGTCAAAATGAGAGTCCAAACAGTTGATAAAAAACATCACAATAATCCACAAGTAATCAAAAGAACTCCTGGCTATCCAAGATGTAGATGAGTTTGTTTCTTCATCAGATTTGGAGAAATGTAGCATTGCATCACTTGCTCACCAATGGATCCACTGCAGTGAATGGGTGCCGTCAGAATGAGAGTCCAAACAGTTGATAAAAACATCACAATAATCTAAAAGTAATCAAAACAACTACAGGCTATCCTAAATGTAGATGAGTTTGTCTCTTCATCAGATTTGGAGAAATATAACATTGCATCACTTGCTCACCAATGGATCCACTGCAGTATATGGGTGCCGTCAAAATGAGAGTTTAAACAGTTGATAAAAACATCACAATAATCCACAAGTAATCAAAACAACTCCAGGCTATCCAAGATGTAGATGAGTTTGTTTCTTCATCAGATTTGGAGAAATGTAGCATTGCATCACTTGCTCACCAATGGATCCACTGCAGTGAATGGGTGCCGTCAAAATGAGAGTCCAAGCAGTTGATAAAAACATCACAATAATCCACAAGTAATCAAAACAACTACAGGCTATCCTAAATATAGATGAGTTTGTCTCTTCATCAGATTTGGAGAAATATAACATTGCATCACTTGCTCACCAATGGATCCACTGCAGTATATGGGTGCCGTCAAAATGAGAGTCCAAACAGTTGATAAAAAACATCACAATAATCCACAAGTAATCAAAAGAACTCCTGGCTATCCAAGATGTAGATGAGTTTGTTTCTTCATCAGATTTGGAGAAATGTAGCATTGCATCACTTGCTCACCAATGGATCCACTGCAGTGAATGGGTGCCGTCAGAATGAGAGTCCAAACAGTTGATAAAAACATCACAATAATCTAAAAGTAATCAAAACAACTACAGGCTATCCTAAATGTAGATGAGTTTGTCTCTTCATCAGATTTGGAGAAATATAACATTGCATCACTTGCTCACCAATGGATCCACTGCAGTATATGGGTGCCGTCAAAATGAGAGTTTAAACAGTTTATAAAAACATCACAATAATCCACTAGTACTCAAAACAACTCCAGACTATCCAAGATGTAGATGATTTTGTTTCTTCATCAGATTGGGAGAAAGGTAGCATTGCATCACTTGCTCACCACTGGATCCACTGCAGTGAATGGGTGCCGTCAAAATGAGAGTCCAAACAGTTGATAAAAAACATCACAATAATCCACAAGTAATCCAAACAACTCCAGTCCATCAGTTAACATCTTGTGAAGCGAAAAGCTACATGTTTGTAAGAAAAAAGCTCAACATTAACAAATTTTTAACTTTAAACCATCTTCAGTATAATATGAAGTCCTCTATTCATAGTATATCTTAATCAGGAGAGAAATACACACAGATTAAGCACTATTTACAGTCCAAAACGGTCCTAAACAAATATGTTGGTGGATTTTGATGTGAGAGGACGACAGGAGATGGACCTTTTCACTGGAGGAAGTGTTATTATGGATTATGAACTCAAAAAACAATAGTTTAAAGTTAAAAGCACGTTCATGATGGATTTGTTTCTTACAAACATGCAGTTTTCACTTCACAAGATGTTAAATGATAGACTGGATTGGTGTGGATTACTTGTGGATTATTGTGATGTTTTTATCAGCTGTTTGAACTCTCATTCTGACGGCACCCATTCACTCCAGAGGATCCTTTGGTGAGCAAATGATGTAATGCTACATTTCTCCAAATCTGTTCTGAAACAAACTCAACTACAAGATTTTCATTTTTGGTTGAACTATTCCTTTAAAACATTGTAATGTATAAGTAATCTCTGCTCAGGGTGGCGCAGGCGTACGTCAACCAGCGCAAACTGGACCATGAGGTGAAGACGCTGCAGGTTCAGGCCGGTCAGTTTGCCAAGCAGACGGCGCAGTGGATCAACATGGTGGAGAACTTCAACCAAGCCTTAAAAGTACACAAGCTTTTTTAGATATTTATTCATATTGGATTAAAATGATGGCAGATTTAATGGCGGATTATTCCCTTACAGGAAATCGGAGATGTGGAGAACTGGGCGCGGAGTATCGAGATGGACATGCGGACGATCGCCTCAGCTCTGGAGTATGTTCACAAAGGCCCGGTTCAGCCTGCGTCTTCATGAGCGGAAGGACTCTGTAACACTGAAGCTTTTTTTCCACTAGTTGGTGAAACTTGGACACTTTATTTTTTTGAGACATCTGTGTCTCGTTTATTCCAGTGAAGAGTTGCTGGAGCAGCTGTTTAGTTCTTTTGGTTTCGGTTCATTTTTATTTACGTTTTGCATAATAAAAAATATCTATTGTGCTATAACTGCTGTTTGAGCATTTTATATCACATTTTACCCTCACAGGTTTTGTGGTACACCTGTACAAATTCGCAATGAGGGTTGCCAGGTTTTCATAACAAAACTCGCCCAATTGCTACTCGAAAGTAGCCCAAAACAAGCCCAATCGCGTTTCAAGGGGGGTCCCCCTGGTAAATTCGCCTTTCAGGGGCTAAATATGAAGTTATTTGGGTCACTTCAACCCGCGGACATCAAAAACTACTCGCGGCAACAGTGTAAAGTAGCCCAATTCCGCGGGAAAACCGTGGACTTGGCAACACAATCCAGCTTCTAACTTCACACAATCTGTTTTGACCAATGTTTGACAAGTGTTTTCCATTCAGCCTCAGTAATGAACCAGGATTACAAATTTTCCCTGCTGCTTTTTTGTTTTTATAGACGTAACAGTGAGCTAAAATAGATTTTATACGTTTTTGTGGGATTTCATGGTTTGTTACTTTTTACTTAACCCATGTTAAGCCAGGCACACACTGGGACGCTACATAATCCACATTTACAACAAGGGCTTTCAGCTTTAGGATTAACATAAGGAGAAAGAGCAAAAAGTACAACTAAGAGAACGAAAAGTAAGAGCAGATTGTGGCAGTTTTAAGTCTAAACATGCCAGATTTCACATGTTTGATCCATGGGACTGCATTAGATATGATTTCAGCTTGATTTTCCAATTGTGTCAGTGTCAATTTTTACTATGATTTGTAAGCATATACACTACCAGTCAAAAGTTTTTGAACAGTAAGATTTTTTCATGTTTTTAAAGAAGTCTCTTCTGCTCACCAAGCCTGCATTTATTTGATCCAAAGTACAGCAAAAACAGTAAAAATGTGAAATATTTTTACTATTTAAAAATAACTGTTTTCTATTGTAAAATGTAATTTATATCTGTGATTTCAAAGCTGAATATTTAGCATCATTACTTGTCACATGATGCTTCAGAAATCATTCTAATATTCTGATTTGCAGCTCAAAAATTGTTTATTATTATTATTATGTTGAAAACATCTAAGTAGAATTTCTCTTTTTTTTTTTTTTGATGAACAGCATATGGAATCGAAATCTTTTGTAACATTATAAATGTCTCTATCATCGCTTTTGATCAATATAAAGCATCCCTGCTAAATAAAAGTATTAATTACTATAATTTATTCAATTTTAAAATTCTAAATTATACTGGCTCCAAGCTTTTGAATGGTATAGAGACAAATGACAAATGCTGATCTTTGGAGCTCCTGTCATTGTTCGAAGTTTCCTGTCAAGCTCCCAAAAACTTAATTTGATCAGCCTAAAAATAAAGCGAATTGGCATGATTCTCCTTAAAAGTTCCTCCCAGCCTAGCTATTTGTGGATCACGCTTACACAAGCGCACAAAAATGGCCAAACAGCAATACAGCGAGATTGGAGATTAGAAATTGCGGCCCTGTCTGAGAGGATCAGCTTTAGGGATAAATCGGAGACGCAGACCCACTTCAGATCACTCACCGAACGCGCTCAAGACCTCCAGCTCCAGAGCCAAGAAGGGAAAAGTAAGTCTGACAATTGACTACATCTTTAACTGATAGCAGAATTATTCATTTTTATCCTCAATGAGCAATTAACATTTATTCAAATGTGTGTTTAAGTATTTATTTATAGAAAAAGGGAATTAATTGGCTTAGATTTCTCTTTTAAAATTACAAACAAGGTTTTATGAAACATTCTGACTTGCGAACATTAAATTTATTCATTTTAAATTATTAATCAAATTTGATGTCCGCTGATTTTGGTTTAAAATAGTAATTTCTTTAACATATATAACAAATTATGTTGATAATTAAGGACTTTTTTGGAGTATGGTATGATTGATTTAGAAGTTTCAGTTAATAGTAATTAAGATTCCATAGCAATTTTATGTCACATCATCTGAAAAATAATTATAAAATATGTTACGTATCCACTTTCATGCATTTAGTGTCGGAAAGCCCTGTTTGTTTGATAATTAATTAGCATACATTCCTCAAAACAATGTGCATATAGAAGCTTAAATGGATAGTTTTGTCTGATTTGTTATGTGGTAACACAGAGATGAATCGTCAACCTTTCTCTTTGCTAATTAGTCCCCGTAGCTAATAGGTTTTACGCTTTGAGAAGCTTAGAGCGTTTCAGTGGTGCTGGATTTTAAATTTTACAGCATTCTCTAAATCTTTACACTGATACCACAGTCTCCCTTTGTTTTATAAGAGCCTTACCTCAAGATTTCTCATGTGCTCTGAAAAAACGACAGTGTTACGTATGTTAGCGCCCTGTGACTACATAATCTAAAACCAGGGAGAAGCTGTGTACACAGTAAGCCTGCAAAGACCATATTTTGTCATTTTAGCATCTACAGTTGAAGTCAAAAGTTTACATACACCTCGCAGAAACTGCAAAATGTTAATTATTTTACCTAAATAAGAGGGATCATGCAAAATGCATCTTATTTTTTATTTAGTACTGACCTGAATAAGATATTTCACATAAAAAATGTTTACATATAGTCCACAAGAGAAAATAATAGTCGAATTTATAAAAATGACCCTGTTCAAAAGTTTACATACACTTGATTCTTAATACTGGGTTGTTTCCTGAATAATCCACAGCTGTGTTTTTTGGTTTAGTGATAGTTGTTCATGAGTCCCTTATTTGTCCTGAGCAGTTAAACTGCCTGCTGTTCTTCAAAAAAATCCTTTAGGTCCCACAAATTCTTTGGTTTTACAGCATTTTTGTGTATTTGAACCCTTTCCAACAATGACTGTATGATTTTGAGATCCATCTTTTCACACTGAGGACAACTGAGGGACTCATATGAAACTATTACAGAAGGTTCAAACATTCACAGAAGGAAAAACGATGCATTAAAAGCCGGGAGGGTGAAAACTTTTGATCAGAATGAAGATGTGTACATTTTCTTATTTTGCCTAAATATCATATTTTTTTCATTTGGTACTGCTCTTTAGAAGCTACAGAAGATACTTACATGTTTCCCAGAATACAAAATAAGTTAAATTTACTCTGATCTTCAAATTCCAAAAGTTTTCACCCCCTGGCTCTTAATGCATGATTTTTCCTTCTGGGGCATCAGTGACCATTCGAACCTTGTGTGATAGTTGCATATGAGTCCCTCAGTGTGAAAAGATGTATCTCAAAATCATACAGTCATTGCTGGAAAGGGTTCAAATACACAAAAATGCTGAAAAACCAAAGAATATGAGGGACCTGAAGGATTTTTTCTGAAGAACAGCAGGCAGTTTAACCTGTTCAGGACAAACAATGGACTCATGAACAACTATCACTAAACAAAAAAACACACTGTGGATCATTCAGGTAACAACACAGTATTAAGAATCATTTGTATGTTAACCTTTAAACAGATTCATTTTTTATAAATTCAACTATTATTTTCTCTTGTGGACTATATGTAAATGTCTTTTTTGTGAAATATCTTATTCAGATCAGTACTAAATTAAAAAGTAACATGCATTTTGTATGATTCCTCTTATTTTGGTAAAATAATTAACATTGTGCAGATTCTGCAAGGTGTATGTAAACTTTTGACTTCAACTGTAAATCATTTGTGGAATGAAATATAAGAAAGCATAGTTTTTGATGCAAGGCAAGGCAAGGCAAGGCAAGTTTATTTATATAGCACATTTCATACACAAAGGTAATTGAAAATGCTTTACATAAAAGGAAAGCTAATCTGCCCAAACTGATTTGTGTTAATGTTTTACCAAATTTATTTTCATTTAATGATGGTTTTACACACTACAGACACAGCCGAATCAAGCAATAATAGATAAGGGTGTGTAATTCAAACATTCATTTTAATTAAAGAAATTCTACAAACAAATTAGCCATTGTTTATCATTATACAATAGTTAGAACTTTTTACAAACATGTAGAATATATTATTTGAATATTTAAAGAAGTTTCTGTATATTTTATACAAGTTCAAAATACCTTTTAAACTGGTGTTTGTTTGATTATGGTGCCTCTTGTGATGTTTTAAGGAATTGCACCTTGACGTTTTATAATTCCACCTGCATTGTTGTGTTTTGTCTTTCTTTTACGTCATTGGCATTCTACCAAAAAGGAACTGTTTACAAAACATCTTCACAGAATCACTCAGGAGCCAGAAACGATGTACGAGTACTTGAGGTAAGAACATGTTTGACTAAAAATACTATCATAACAAACAAATAAATCAACAAAACTCATAAATATGTCAATTTTGTGGTTACAGTAACAACTGTATGTGCACAAACGTCTTGGGTGCGTTCGTGCTCCTATGGATTCTGGTGTGGTTCTACCGGGACAACCTTGAGATTACCAAAGTTTCGGAGAAACATGTTTTTGTAACCGGCTGCGACTCTGGTTTTGGACACCTATTGTGTAAACGTCTGGACAAACGTGGCTTCCGCGTCCTAGCCGGGTGTCTTACAGAAAAGGGCGCGGATGATCTGAAGAGGGCGACCGGACCTTTCCTGAAGACGTGCATCTTGGACGTGACCAGCACGGCCAGCATTCAGAAGGCTTTGGAATGGACCAAAAAAGAAGTTGGAGATAAAGGTGTGCTTCAGGTGAGATCTCTGAATTAGTTTTAGAAACATGCGTGACATCTTTGTTCACAACTTTCCAGGACTTTGGGGTCTGGTGAACAACGCCGGACGCTCGCTTCCCATGGGTCCATCAGAGTGGATGAAGATCGAAGACTTCGAAAGCACACTCAAAGTCAATATGACTGGTGTGATCGAGATGACCATGAACTTCTTCCCTCTTGTCAAAAAAGCCCGTGGACGAGTGGTGAACGTGGCGTCAGTGTTGGGAAGAGTGGCAGCTAACGGCGGAGGGTATTGCATCTCAAAATTCGCAGTGGAGAGCTTCTCTGATTGTCTCAGGTATCACACTTTAATGAAGACATTGACATTTCTTAGCGGTTTTGACCACCTCTACCTTAAGTCTTTATAGAAAACATCTTGATGTGATTTCAGGAGGGACATCCAGAATTTTGGGGTCAATGTGTGCATCATCGAACCTGGTTTCTTCAAGACACAGGTGACCAGCTTGGACCCTATAGAGAGGGAACTTCATCGTCTCTGGAACCAACTGACCCCTGAAGTGAAGGAGAGTTACGGAGACAAATACTTGGATAAATGTATGTTATTTACACCAACAGCTACCATTTTCTCAAAATAAATGCTCCATGATGCTAGAGAAGAACCATTTTTGGTTTCCCAAGAACAGTTCTTGAAAGAACCATAGTGTAAAGACCATAATCTAAAGAAACTACATTATAACGTTTTGTGCACTGAAAAAGTTCTGTGGATTTTAAAGGTTCTTTATGGAACAATCAAGAAACCATTGAAGGTTCAATAAAAAACCTTTATTTTTCTTTGTCTTTCCAGACATTAAGATCCAGAGGCTGATCATGAACACCATATGCGACTCCGACCTCACTAAAGTGACCAGCTGCATGGAACACGCCCTGCTGGCCGTCCACCCAAGAACACGCTACAGCGCAGGCTGGGATGCCAAGCTCTTGTGGATCCCCTTGTCTTATATGCCCGCTTGTGTTGTAGATATTGCACTGAAGCTGGTGTTGCCAAAGCCTGCAAAAAGTGTCTAGATTTGGAAGTCATTTTAGGCGAGATGCTTTTAACTCTTACCATTCGTTCTTCTCTCACGATACACTGGATGACGCTTTATTTGGGGTCTAAGTAAGTAACTAAAGTTTACAAACACTATGTGTCTGTAAATTTAATAGTGTATATATGATGCAATGTTTTCTGGTAACTAGACACTATCAGTAATTTTGTATATTTATGAACCATTAAGCAAAGTAGTTGAAGAGATAGTTCACCCAAAAATGAAAATTCTGTTATTAATTACTCACCCAAAGTCGTTCCAAACCTTTGTTCATCTTCAGAACACAAATTACAATATTTTTGATGAAATCCGAAAGCTTTCTGTTGCTGACAGCAATGTAACTTAAATGTTCCCAGGCCCAGAAACATAGTAAGGACATCGGTAAAACAGTCCATGTGACATCGGTGGTTCAACCGTAATTTTATGAAGCTACAAGTTTCACTACTTTTTTCTGCTGTTTTACCGATGTTCTTACTATGTTTCTGGGCCTGGGAACATTTAAGTTACGTTGCTGTCTATGGAGAGTCAGAAAAATATCGGATTTCATCAAAAATATCTTCATTTGTGTTTCGAAGATGAACAAAGGTCTTACGGGTTTGAAACGACATGAGGGGGAATAATTAATGACAGTACTTTCATTTTTGGGTGAACTATCCCTGTAAAATGTGCCTTGAAAATGCATCACCAGTTTGTGCCTGTTGGTCATCTATCATAGATGTTTTACTAGACTGACTTTTGGTGTTATATTTGTATGGAACTATCAGAGTTACTGGCTTGCAGACAAATGAAATTCAACTGTATTAATAAAATTCAATAAATGTAATAAGAACATCATCTGCGCACCAATCTCTTCCCAGAAAGAAAAAAACCTCCTTAAATCAGTATTCTTGCCAGTTTACTGTTTCCAGCTGAACTTGCCATTAAAACATCTTTGACTGGTTTTAATCGTTGTGTTATTTTCAATACTTTGAAGGTCATGATCTTCCACCGTTTGGTGAGTTAAGATAAATTCCCTATAATTTAACAACAAATACTTCTTAGTAAACAAGAATTATTCATTAAACGGTGTGAACTATTATGAAGGAATTATTAAACTGTTTTCCCTCCGATTCTTAAGTTAGCAAAAGTCGCACACGCGACAGAACCCAGCAGATTGTTTACCTCTTAGTCACGTCATCGCTATCAATAAATATATATACATTTACCTCATATTTTATACATTCATATTATTTAATTCCTTGGTATCTTCTTTTCCGCTGGGGTAGAAGTTGTCAGAAGACTGGAAAGTCACAGAGCTTCTCTTTTTTACCTCAGTAGATCGTTTAAATGAAACAAGTCGTAGACATGAATTTAGGATTATAAATAGTGGTCGACCGATATATCGCTAAGGCCAATATATCGGCCGATATCTGGCATTTTTCAAATATAGGCATTGGCCGAAAAGTTTTTCTGTTTGGCCGATGTGTTCGAGGCGGGACTTTTGACGGCGCTGAGAACGGCATCGCCAGAGGACGCAGTGCTCACATTCTCCCTCTTCATTGTTTGCTGTCCTCATTTAACAGTTCTGCCTAATACGAATAGAAGTCAAATAATTAGAACTGTTGAACAAATGAATTAAAATGTATACAAAAAGTATTATAACGATTGCTTTTATATTATGAGTGATAGAAAGGCCAACGCTATAATACTTTCTAGTTTGCCGTCAGCATTCATCAAATACGCATATCACTTAAACAAACCTTTAAATGACTGATGAACATTTAAATTCACAAACCTTAAAGACTTGCACACAGCTGTCAGATTTTGTGAAGTGTGCATTTGTATATGCCTGATAGCGTGTGCTCTGCGTGACAGTAAATCCATGCGAATTGAATGTGGACAGGAGGAGAGTTCAGCTTCATTGGAGACACGCGATCAACTTTAAAGTCGTGATTTCAAGCTATGCTGCGATTAATATTCATGTCATTTTTACTGCGTGCTGCATGTAAAATGAGTGTTACCTTGGCTTTTGTTAAAAAAAAACTCTATTAGATTACCGAATGCCCTGTTGGTTGCAGTGTTTACTTTCTTTTTGTTTATATATTTTAAACTGTTTATTTATGAAAAATACTGTAATAGAATTATAGAATCAGGAAACTGTTATCTAAAGTATAAGTATGTTTATTTTACAACTTTATTTTTAATATAATTAATTTTCAAATTACTTCAAGTTTCTCAAAGATTGAAATAAGTAAAAAAAATATATAAATACGAATTATAATTAAAATAAAAAATATATACTTATATATAAATCGGCCATCAGCCACCCTGCTCTCTAAGATACCGGCAGTCAAAAAAACAATATCGGTTGACCACTACTTATAAACGTCTCAAAACATGCTGTCTTAACATCATAACATGAAGTCACTTCTTTCCTCAATGTTTTAACAGTGAACGTTATTCAGTAATCTGTGACTGAACTTTCAGGCTACATCAGTGTTGATAAAGTGCCTCTGGCGCTTATCGGATTCCACGCTCACCTGTTGACATGCCTCAAAACAAACCAACCACGCCAGACTCTGGAGACCATTATCTGCAACATGAAATAGTTTGAATTCCCCTTTTAAAGCATCAAACTTTCTTTTACGTCATTGGCATTCTCCCAAAAAGCAATTGTTTACAAAACATCTTCGCAGAATCACTCAGGAGCCAGGAACGATGTATGAGATAAGAACGTTTCTGACTATAAACCAAAATTAAAACTCATAAATATGTCAAATTTGTATGCATTTTGTGGTTACAGTAACAACTCTACGTGCACACACGTTTTGGGAGCATTTGTGCTCCTATGAATTCTGGTGTGGTTCTACCAGGACAACCTGGAGATCACCAAGGTCTCTGAGAAACACGTTTTTGTGACAAGTGCGACTATGGATTTGGACATTTACCGTGCAAACACTTGGACAAACGTGGTTTCCACGTCCTAGCCGGGTGTCTCACAGAAAAAGGTGCGGATAATCTGAAGAGGGCAGCGGACCTTTCCTGAAGACAAGGATCTTGGACGTGACCAGCATGGCCAGCATTCAGAAGGCTTTGGAATGGATCAAAAAATAAGCTGTGCTTCAGGTGAGATCTCTGAATTTTTAGAAACATGCGTGACATCTTTGTTCCCAACTTTCCAGGACTTTGGGGTCTTGCGAACAACGCCAGACACTCGCTTCCCATTAGTCCATCGGAGTGGATGAAAATTGAAGACTTTGAAAGCACACTCAAAGTCAATATGACTGGTTTTATTGAGATGACCATGAACTTCTTCCATCTTGTCAAAAAGCCTGTGGGCGAGTGGAGAACGTGGCATCAGCGTTGGGAAGAGTGGCAGCTAATGGCGGAGGGTATTGCAAATCAGAATTTTGGGGTCAAAGTGTGCGTCACTGAACCTGGTTTCTTCAAGACACAGGTGACCAGCTTGGACCCCATAGAGAGGGAACTTTGTCTCTGGAACCAACTGACCCCTATAGTGAAGGAGAGTTATGGAGACAAATACTTGGATAAATGCATGTTATTTACACCAACAGCTACCATTTTCTTCAAATAAATGCTCCATGATGCTATAGAAGAACCATTTCTGGTTCCCCAAGTTTAGTGAACAGTTTTTGAAAGAACCATAGTGTGAGGACCATTTAATAATATAAAGAAACTACATTATAACCTTTTTTGCACTGAAAATTTCCATGCATTTTAAAGTTCTTCATGGAACCATTGAAGGTTCAATGAAAAAACTTTATTTTTCTTTGTCTCTCAAGACATCAAGATGCAGAGGCTGATCATGAACACCATATGCGACTCTGTCCTCAGTAAAGTGACCAGCTACATGGAACATGCCCTGCTGGCCGTCCACCCAAGAATATGCCACAGCGCATGGCTGGGATGCCAAGCCCTTGTGGATCCCCTTATCTTATATGCCCGCTTGTGTTGTAGATAGTTGTAGTGCGCTGAAGCTGATGTTGCCAAAGCCTGCAAAAAGTGTCTAGATTTGGAATGAACTTCAGGCAAGATACATTTAACTCTTACCTTTCATTCCCTTCTCTTGATACACTGGATGACACTTTATTTTGTGGTCTTACTAAATAACTAGAGTTTACAAACACTATGTGTCTTTAAATGTAATATATACATGTATTTATGATGCAAAGTTATCTGGTAATGGATGCTATCAGTAATTTTATATATTTATGAACCATTAAGCAAAGCAGTTAAAGGAATAGTTCATCCAAAAATGAAAATTCTATCTTTAATCACTCATCCTCATGCCGTTCCAAACCCATAAGACCTTTGTCAGTCTTTGGAACACAAATTACAACATTTTTGATGAAATCCAAAAGCTTTCTGACTCTGCATAGATAGCAATGTAACTGAAATTTTTCCAGGCCCAGATATGTAGTAAGGTCACCATCATGCTACTCTCGATAAAGACGGAAGACGTGACTTGGAGGAGAAAAACTGTTGAATAAAGTTATTTTTTTCTTTGCGCACAAAAAAGTATTCTCGTAGCTTCGTAAAATTACGGTTGTACCACTGATGTCACATGGACTGTTTTACCGATGTTCTTACTTCGTTTGGGAACATTTCAGTTATGTTGTTGTCTATGGAGAGTCAGAAAGCTCTTGGGTTTCATCAAAAATATCTTAATTTGTGTCTTATGAATCTTACAGATTTGGAAAGACATGGGGCTGAGTAATTAATGACAGAATTTTCATTTTTGGGTGAACTATTCCTTTAAAATGTGCCTTGAAAATGCATCACCAGTTTGTGCCTGTTGGTCATGTAAAGTAGATTTATCACTAGAGTGACTTTTGGTGTTATATTTGTATGAAACTGTCAGAGTTATTGGTTTGCAGGTGAACTGATTTAATATATGTTATAAGAATATGTGCACCAATCTCTTCCCAGAAAGAAAAAAAACCCTCCTTAAATCAGCATATATGCCAGTTTACTGGTTCCAGCTGAAATTGCCATAAAAGCATTTTGACTGGTTTTCGTTGTTGTGTTTTTTTCAATACTGTTTGAAGGTCATAATCTTCCACCGTCTGGTGAGTTGAGACAAATTCCCTAAAATTTTAACAAAAAAATAAAAAAATAAATTAAAATAATAATAATAATAATAATACTTATTAGTAAACAGGAATTATTCATTAAACTGTGTTCCATGACTTACCGAAACCATTTTCCCTCACATTCTTAAGTTACCCTTTAGTCACGTCATCGATATAAATAATCATTAAATATGTACATTTACCTCATATTTTATACATTTATATTATTTAATTCCTTGGTATCTAATTTTCCGCTAGGGTAGACGTTGTCAGAAGGCTAGAAAGTCACGGAGCTTCTCTTTTTTTACCTCAGCAGATCGTTTGAATGAAAGTAGTAGACGTGAACTTAAGCTTACAAAACGTCTCAAAACGTGCTGTCTTAACATCATGGCATGAAGTCACTTCTTTCCTCGATGTATTAACTGTGGAAGTTATCCAGTAATCTGTGAGTGAACTTTAAGGCTACGTCAGAGTTGATAAAGTGCCTCTTGCGTTTACCGGATTCCACGCGCACCTGTTGACGAGCCTCAAAACAAACTAGCCGCGCCAGACTCTGGAGACCGTTAACTGCGACACAGAATAGTTTGAATTCCCATTTTAACGCTTCAAACTTCAGATTTTTTCGTATATGATACTGGAAAATGATTTCTTTCAGGACCCTACGACTGCCTAATATCGGAATTATTGGCTCACTGGCGAAAGACATCGCAAAAAGCCGCTCAACGTGTCAGAATGTGGCGAGGAGGTCGTTTATTTTATCTTCACGGATTCACTCGAGTCAAGAATTTATCGCTCCTGCATCCGCGGATCAACCTAAATCGAAAAAGTAAGTCACTTTCAAAAATAGTATGATATCTAAAAATAGTAACGCATATGTTTGAAAAAAATAAAATTAAAAATGAACTAAAATACACTGTTTGGTGTTAGTATGTGTAATTGTATTTTATCAAAACAGACACGTGATCAATAAAGGTCTGTTCTCTGGACTAGAGGACATGCTTTTCTACACTATAACTGATGGAGCGGAAAAGGTTCCTGTATCTCATTTCATTGCTGTGAGTTATTCATAGACACATACACACATAAACATATCTAATAAAGATTGACCTAGATTTTAAAATCTTTGCACTAGCAGTTTTTTAAGTCTACTAACTGTGCAATATCACTGCATATGGACAACAGCTGGGAGCTGCCATATTTACTTATGTTATACAGGCTCAGTTACTATCAACCCCCATACGTTTCCTCTGAAATCTGATTCGTTCATGAGAAGGCTGGGCCAAAACACACAAATGCTTATCAGACTTTGTTGAACTGGTTTGTGTCATTGATTGATGAACAGTAAATAAACATAGTATAAATTAGATTACATTTTTTATTACGAAAAACTTTAGTTTAGATAGATTTTCTTTGTTTTTGTTTGAGTACTGTATATTTATAGTGTTTTTTGTTTACATTTATGTACATTATTGTTTATTTAACGCTTGCACAACAAATGCAAGGCATTGCACAAAGTAAACTGAATGACAGTGAAAACACAGAACAGTATTTTCTCCATATTACAGGCAGTGAAAAGCACTGGCCTTCTGACCTCTGACCCCAGATTGCGCGACTGCATGGAAAAGATTCGCAAAGCTGTCCGGGAATCAGCTGGTGAAGTCATGATGGACCGTGAGCTGTTCCGAAAGTTAGTATTTGACTAAGTTAGACAACACAGATTTGCAAATCCTGCGCATAATGAATATTTACTACAAAAAATTCTAACATTGTCACAGGTGTGTGGGTGGCAACATAGTCCTGCTGAGTCTCGCTTTCAGACGGAAGTTTATCATTCCAGAATTTGAGGCATTTATGGACGACATCAATCATATTTACTACACATCAAAACACCATCACGCTGGACAGGTATAGGAACTGTATTTCAAATCCACTTCCCTTACTTATTTGTGAAGTCTTACTTACTTGGAATCTTTTTTTTTAGGTTGCAAAATACATTCCACATCTAACCAAGTTTAGTCCTGATCTTTGGGGCGTCTCTCTCTGCACAGTCGATGGTCAAAGGTAAATAGATAAAGCCAAACCCAACTTTTCTAAAATATAAAAATGGTTTTTAAATCGCATCTTGGATTTCAGACACTCAGTGGGCGACACAAAGGTGCCGTTCTGCTTGCAGTCGTGCGTGAAGCCGCTGGAATACGCAATTGCGGTACATGAGCACGGCACGGAGCATATTCACCGCTATGTGGGGAAGGAGCCCAGCGGATTTAAATTCAACAAACTCTCCTTAGATGAAGAAGGTGGGAAGATGTCATAGAATATTATTATCAAATGAGTTACCTACAATATCTTATTTGTTTCAAATAAGATGAACTCCAGTCCTCGGGGCCCACTGCTCTGCACATTTTGTATGTTTCTGAATCTGACACAATCAATTCAGTTCATGGATCATTCTCCTAACGAGCTGATGATCTGAATCAGGTGTGGTAAATGAGGGAGACATACAAAATGTGCAGAGCAGTGGGTCCCAAGGACTAGAGTTGAGAACATTTGTGCTAAACAATAATTATTTTAAGAAATTGAGTATTTAATTTAATAAAAAAATAATAATAATAATGAGCAGATGTTGGTTTTCTGTTCTTAGAAAAACCTCACAACCCCATGGTCAATGCTGGAGCAATTGTCATCAGTTCACTTATCAAGGTAAACAAATAGGTTTATTTTTTAAGAATAATGTTTTTTGCGAACATATACTGCATTTATGTGATCGTACAGCAAAAACAGTAAAATGTTGAAATATTTTTACTATTTAAAATAACTGTTTTATATTTGAATATATTTTAAAATGTAATTTATTTCTGTGATTTCAAAGCTGAATTTTTAGCATCATTAGTCCAGCCACACGATCCTTCAGAAATCATTCTAATATTCTGATTTGCTGCTCAAAAAACATTTACTATTATTATGTTGAAAACAACTAAATAGAATTTTTTTCAGGTTTCTTTGATGATTAGACAGTTCAGAAGAACAGCATTTATCTGAAATAGAAATCTTAGCATTTTTTTTTAGCATCCTTGCTAAAAAAAGTATTCATTTTTGTAATTTCTTTTCCAGAAAAAAAAAAAAAAAAAATAAAATACTGACTCTAAGCTTTTGAATGGCATAATGTATAATGTTACAAAAGTTTTTTTTTTATTTCAGATAAATGCTGATCTTTGGATCTTTCCATTCATCAGTCCTGAAAAAAAAAAAAAATACTCAACTGTTTTAAATATTGATAATAATAATAATAAATGTTTCTTGAACAGCAAATAAGCATATCAGAATGTTTTCTGAAAGATCATGTGTCACTAAAGCCTGGAGTGATGAAGCTGGAAATTTAACTTTGATCACAGGAATAAATTAGATTTTAAAATATATTCAAATAGAAAACAGTTATTTAAAATAGTAAAAATATTTCAAAATTTGACTGTTATTACTGTACTGTATCTCAACCAAATGTGGGCTTGGTGAGGAAAAGAGATTTCTATAACAAAACATTTAAAATCTTACTGTTCAAAAACTTTTGACCGGTAGTGTATATTAATATATCCTGGTCAATCTGAGTTTGGTGTCAAGTAAGATTGTGCTAACAGTTTTTTTTTGTCTGATAATCAAACAAAACACTGACCCAAACAAACACTGATTTACGCACATGACATGCAAACCAGGCCAAGAATTCATTTGATCTAACAAACCTTTGACCCAGAATTCAGCTCTGGGCACAAAGACCCAGTGCATCTGCTACACGTGTGGCAGATTGACCTTGTGAAGCTATGAGCAGGAGTATTAATGGTCTGGACTAAATCCAGTCTATTAAAAGTGCCTGCATATGTGACTTGTGCTTTCTAGGTTCCCAGTGTTCTCCAGTACAATCTAGAATATGCAAAACTCACTCGTTAGTCAATTTTACTGTTGTTCTTCTTGATCTCTACAGCCAGGTGTCAACAAGGCAGAGAAGTTTGACTACGTAAGTTACAACCTGTTGGATACTGCCATTTAAGAAAAAACAGTAGTGCATACAGCTTTTCAGCTATATTACAAAATTCATAGACTATCTTTGTTTTAGGAAAAGACTGTAATTAGTTATGATTTCAAACTCTTTTGCAGGTGATGGAGTTTGTGAACAAAATGACAGGCAGAGAGTATGTGGGCTTCAGCAACCCAACGTATGTCTTTCAATTTGTCATTTTATTCATGTTTTGCACCAAATTTCGTTGCTTTTGACTAGTTTGATTTCCATTTCACAAGGTTTCAGTCAGAGAAGGAGACAGGAGACAGAAACTACGCAATAGGGTACTACCTAAAAGAGAAGAAGGTTTGTACTTTAGCATCTTTAGCAAACTTGCAAGATATTATTGATCGTTTGCAAATGCAACCATGATGTCCTTCTTTGCAGTGTTTTCCTGAAGGGGCAGATATGATAGATGCACTGGACTTTTATTTCCAGGTTGGTCCACTTGACACTTTTCCAGTGTTAAATCGATTGCTAAATAAAACAAAACACTCCATCAAAATGTCCTTTTTGTTCCTCATAGTTGTGTGCAATAGAGGTCACATGCGAATCTGGCAGCGTTATGGCTGCCACATTAGCTAACGGAGGCATCTGTCCAATCACAGGAGAGAGAGTTCTGAGCACAGAAGCCGTACGAAACACGCTGAGTCTCATGCACTCCTGCGGGATGTACGACTACTCGGGACAGTTCGCTTTCCATGTGAGTAAAGGGATTTTCTCTACACTAACTGCGTTTCCATTACCCTTCAAATTGTGCAAATTGAAGTTGCAAATTGAAAATACGCCTAATGGAAATGCGTCAAATTTGCAAAAACTGCCATATATCGCAAAAAAGTTTGTACGCAGAGGTGGTTTTTTAGACAATTCGAAAAATCAATATACCTGCATGCTGATCGCAGCCGCTTATCACAAGAGGAAAAAAAATACACTTTAGTCTCAAAACGTTGGTTAATGGAAACGCCGTTATTTCGAAACGTTTTTTTTATTGACATTTATAAAATATAAAAAGTTTTGCGCAAATCTGTAATGGAACTGCACCTAATGTTGTTATATGTAGTTAGAGTGTAATTTGTATGACTCTGAATCTAGTCAACTTATTTTTACAAAAAAAAAAATTTAATGGCTTATTTAAAACTTTTATTAAAGACATTACTTATTTGAAAGTAAATTTAAGTGCACAATCTTTGCGCAACCCCTAATTATTATATGACTCTAATCAGTGTATTTAAAAAATATTTATTATTAAAAAGTGCTTTTTTAAGATTAGTTATTGCAAACATTTACTTAAAGCGTAAATTTAATTGCGCAGCCTGTTGATGTAACACATTTATGTTATATACAGGAGAGCATCAAAAACATTTAGTCAATATGATATTAAAGACTCTTCTGCTGCCTTCTTGTAGTAAAATGTTAATTTTGTCATACTGACACTGACCAGTCTTAAGTAGCACAGGTATATTTGTAGCAATAGCCAAAATAAGTAAATATTACTCATTAAGTAAAGAATATTAAGGATATTAAGTAAAGATCATGTTCCATAAAGATATTTTATAAATTCCCTACCGTAAATATATCAAAACTTATATTTTGATTTGTAATATGCATTGCTAAGAACTTCATTTGGACAACTTTAAAGGCGATTTTCTCAATATTCAGATTTTTTTTTTTTTTTGCACCCTCAGATTTTCAAATAGTTATAGAGAATATCTCGGCCCAACATTGTACTATCCTAACAAACCATACATCAATGGAAAGCTGATTTATTCAGGTTTCAGATGATTTATAAATGTAAGTTTAAAAAACTGACCCTTATGATTTGAGGTCCAGGGTCACGTATGTCTTTATATCTCAATACATGGCAGGTTGGTTTACCTGCTAAGTCTGGTGTGTCTGGTGCAGTGCTTCTGGTGGTGCCGAATGTAATGGGTGTCATGTGTTGGTCGCCCCCTGTGGACAAAGTCGGGAACAGCGTCCGTGGAATCCGCTTCTGTCAGGTGCTTCAGTCATCCTCCTGTTGGTTTTACTTTTATTTTAATTCCACCTCATAAATTTAGTCTAAATAACTAATATTGTAACACTTTCTGTAAATAGGAGCTGGTGTCTTTGTTCAACTTTCACAATTATGACAATCTGAGGCACTTTCTGAAGAAGCAGGACCCTCGCAGACAGTCTGGTGATGACAGGGTAAATCTTAAATTTGATAAACAGCAGTCACGTCAGCAATCTGAAACAAACTCTGATTTGAAACAACAAAAGCTTGTAACAAAAGCAAGTACCCTACATTAAGCTATTTTTTTATACCAGTTATTAGTTCCAGCAATGAACTCACAAAGTATTGGCTTCTTTGGTGTTGCAGAACAAGTCAGTGGTGAATTTGATGTTTGCAGCCCACAGTGGAGATGTCTCAGCTCTGAGAAGGTCATTTAATACAACTCACAACGTCTTTATTACTCCAATTACTTTTTTACTTACTTGTTTTCCTCTTTCTCCATTACTCCTCAGGTTTGCACTTTCATCCATGGATATGGAGCTGAAGGACTATGACTCTCGTACACCTCTTCACATAGCTGCTGCAGAGGGTAGAATTGTTTTCTGCAAACATAAAATAATCTTTTGGTCTCTTTGGATAAATGTAATTTGCTGTCAATGTCTTCTCTGTTTTAGGTCACATGGATGTTGTGCTATTTCTGACGCAGTCCTGCAAAGTAAACCCTTTTGTGAAAGACCGGTACACAACCCTCTTTCTTAACATGCTTACCTTCAGTTTCATCTATTTAGTGATATTAACCTCATATCTCTCACTCAGGTGGGGAAATATTCCTCGGGATGATGCCATGCAGTTTGGCCGTGAGGATGTGGTGAAGATCTTGGAAGAATATGAGCAGAACTACAGTGTACAAACATCTCAGACTGACACAGAAGACCGTAGTCATCAGTCTGTATGTTCATCTCTGGAGGGACGGGTGTAATCTATTGTGAATGTAACCAATTTAAGGACTATATGTCATCAGACATAATGTCAAAATAAGGGCACATTTATGGAAACGTCTCTGGACAGACATAAAAAGCTCACTATGTTTTTTTAAATTTCGATGTGTAAATGTAAAATTTTTGTACATAGTTTGTGTTATATATACACATATATTTTAGCTTGGCATATCGGAAACCGCCTTGGATATACAGTATAACGAGTGTACAGTATTTGTGACTAATAAACACAGATTCTTATCTTACATACGTTTATGTGGCCACACTGTATAACCATTTTTAAAAAAGGTATTTTTACAACTATGTTCAAATATTGTAATTTTAACAACATAAATAGAGATTTCTGTGAATGTAAATGTGCAAAATGTCCGATTTATTAGCCGCTGTAGGGGAATAGCGAGAACTGTTTGCACTGCAAACCACTGTGTTCATAATTAAAGTAATGCATTAAAATTATATGGTAAGACCAGTTTGCAATATCAAGAAAATGAGCTTATTTACTGCTAAAAACAGCTGGATGTGGATGAGACCGGAAGCCCCGTACATAAAAAAAAAAAATACAAATGGCCGCGCCCACTCTTACGGGAAGAATAAGAAGGTGGGTGAATGGATGGATGGATAAATAAATAGATAAATAAATAAAGAAATAGACTCAACACCTTAGCAACTGCATGGCAGCGCTATTATAACGCCAAATGTTGTTGAGCAGCCTATATTTTAGTACATCGAGATGGATCTGATTCAAACAGATGTATCTATAAAACTTGAACTATGGTACATTTACACACTTCTGCCTCAGAGATCAGATGAAACGGAAGTTGTGGCTACCAGGGACGATAACAGAGGTTTCAGCCTATAAACCTACTTGTTCTAAGCTTTTGTTCCTAAACGAGTAAAAAGACACACTAGCCGGAGTGGTGTTTCGTTCGAAAACGACTCGCTGTTGTTAGATGAATCTCAAAAGTGAACGAATCGTTCTAAACTAATTCATATTTTTCGTTCTTTTCAGTCCTTACTCACTTACGGCCATCTACTGGAGAAACGATATGACTGCAATCATTGTTAGCATGCAGTGGAAAGTGGTCCTGTGAACAGAAGGTATGTGCGAGAGCTCTAACCACAGTGCTGCAAATGTTCTTCGGCCTTTGCATGCACTTAAAAACCTCTCACGAATCATCTTGTGCCCACAGTGCCCATGCTGACTTTTGTGCTTAGCAACAACAACAACAAATATATATATATATATATATATATATATATATATATATATATATATATATATATATATATATATATATATATATAATTATTTATTTATTTATTTTATTATTATTTTTTTTTAATATATTAATCACAAGCTGCAAAGTGTTATTTTTACAACGTGAGAAAGGTGTTTAAAAAGGGCATCAGTAACCTGATTTGATAGAAGCCACTGGTGGGCTACATTTAAACAACCATAATGCTAAAAACTGATGTGAAGTCCCTTTTGGTCAACTTTGAATGATACTTCCTCATAACAGTATGAGTGGTCATTGGCTGAATCTTCACCACATGGTTTGTGAACTGAAACCTCAGTAACACCAGTTGACTTCTAAGATGCTCACAAACAAGTGCCGTTTAATATTGCTCTTCATTTGTGTTGAAGGTAAGATGTGTATTGCTACTTATTTAATGGATTCATGTATTTTTGTAAATGTTTTTTGAGATGTTTTAATCTTTTCAGAGGTCTTCAAGCGTCACTGAGCATCTGTGGTTGCACTGGCTCAAATGATCCAATATTAATTTTTGCCTGTTTGACTGATATGTGCCAAAACACATATTATTATATAAGGTTATTGAATAAAACTCAGCTAATCGTTATAGAGACATTCATGGGCCAATAACCTTCAATGGAAATCACATCCTGTCATATCTCTGTGAGCTAAATGTTTAAAACATAAATATGCTAAATAATACATTTTTGAGGATTTTTCAAGATCTCTTGGTTTTAGCCAAAGATGTTCTTATGAATGTGTTTCAGGTGTGTTTGGTGATACAGATGTAATAAAGTCAGTGTCAGTGACTGAGGGAGATTCTGTCACTCTAAACGACTGATGTTAGAGAACTGCAGAAAGATGATCAGATACTGTGGATGTTTGGACCTAAAGAGACTCGTATAGCTGAAATCCATAAGCAGGACATTGATATGTATGAGCAGTAATGAGACATTTGGAGACAGACTGAAGATGGACAGTGAAACTGGATCTCTGACCATCAGAAACATCAGAAACGACAGACTCTGGAGTTTACAAACGACAGATCCGCAGCGACAGAGGGAACTCAGACAAGACATTCAATGTTACTGTCTACGGTAAGACAAATATGATTTTAAAAACTCAGAATATGTCTAAATGGATGTGAAGCTGGTTGTTGGACTGGTAGTGAATCAGGAATATGACCACTCTAAAAATTAAAATTTGTTAAAATTAAAATGTATTTCCCAACTACTTGTATGCCAGCAAACTATAACCCATTTAAACCCAATCAATCTCTTTTAAAACTAATAGCCTATTTAATGTTATGTATGCTGTATGTGTTTCGGTTTTATAAATGAGAAGTTGATTTTTAGTTTATAATTGGTTCAGTTCCTGTTTATTGTCTGTCATTCCCAAATTATGGACCGTGTCTTGTTGGTTAATTTATACTTTGTGTATATGTATATGTAATTTCCGTGTTTTGAATATTTTAATTATTGTTCTGCTTCATCTGCATTTGTATCCTGCTGTTTCCCATATCCGAGTTTGCCCACGTTACAAAAATATGCTTATTTACTTTACATGTTTTTCAGCTCATCTGCCTGTTCCTGTCATTACCAGAGACTCTTGTTTATCCTCATCAGGATCATCAGTGTCCAAATGTTCACTGTTGTGTTCAGTGGTGAATGTGAGTGATGTGACTCTCTCCTGGTACAAAGGAAACAGTTTATTGTCCAGCATCAGTATGTCTGATCTCAGCATTAGTCTCTCTCTACCTCTGGAGGTGGGATATCAGGATAAAAACACCTACAGCTGTGTGATCAACAATCCCTTCAGAAACCAGACCAAACATCTGGACATCACTAAACTCTGTCACATCTGTTCAGGTACATCAACAGTGTCTATTTACTGACCTGCTATTTCATCAGTTATCATGCATAAATTAAATATTTTCAAATGACAATGATTCTGTTGATGGTCAGGTATGCACTGACTACTGTTTTCATCTATATTGCAAGATGCTGTGAGAACCTGTATTATATTAGAAATTCATTCAGAGGAACATTTTTCATCATGATTCCTCATGTAATACTGGTCTTTTGTTTCCAGACCCTATTCAGTACAGTCAATCTAACGGTGTGATTCCATCACTGATTTATGCTCTAGCGGGCATGAGTGCTGTTGCTGTACTCGTTTACTACGTCAAATGCATACACAAGGATACATCAACATATAATAAGTCAACGTGTCCTCTAGCGTTCTAAGGAGATTTGAGCATCATGCTGGCATGGGGGATGTCACAGCCATCAGATGGATTGCCCATGACAGCCATCAGAAGGCACTCCTCCTGGATCATTGCCTATTGTTTGTTTTAAAGCTGGTGTCTATTTTTGTCGTACCTTGTGCTGGTGTCTTCTTGTCTCATGTGCATTACTGTTTTTGGTCTCTTCATTAAAAGCTGCACTTGGATATTTCGCAAAGTCCCAGAGTGCTGTTACAGGGGGTTTAAGTTGCACTGAGTTAAAGGGACTGACATCTGTCATACATTTTTCAAATCCTCTTTTGTCATCAAAATTTCCTATTATAAGACACTTTGAGGTTTTTTTTTTGTTTTTTTTTAATTCGCTTAATTTCTAGAACATAAGAGAAAATAAGTTTTTTAAATGTTTTGAAGTACTGCAGGCTGAAGACATCTGCTTGTACGTTCAATGGAAGTATCTCAGGATACAAGCAGAATTGGTTTGGAAATATTCTGATTTCTCAATATTCTGATTTCATCAGATTTGATGTCAACTAATGTCAACAATTTTTTGGAATTTAATGTCAACAATTTTTTTGGAATTTCAAACATGAAAATGAATGTGGATTTACACAGGATTTATTTTACTCATAACCTGTAGATTATATATTTTTTTGGGTTTGTTTGTTAAATATGTTTGTCTGATCATATATGTTAATAAATCATGTGTTTTTAATCAAGATCCAGAATAATTTGTCATAAATAAGGGATGGCTTTACCTGAAAAGAAATTTGTCTGGAGTACATGACCTCAAAATGTTTATTTGTAAATATCTTGCGAATAACACTTTATATGTACTGTATTCAAACTGAAATATTGTAGCTGGACCTCAAAATTAACAAAAGTATAAAGAAAAGAAGTGAAAAAACATCTAGGTATCTAAATTACACGTTTAACATTATTCTCTGATGTTGCCACTAGGTGGCAATAACTCATAATTCTTCATAGTTCCCACTTTCGTTTCATGGACAATACACAATGTAAATAAAACCGACAAAATAGATAAACTGTTAAAACTGTACTTAAAATCTCAGTGAGTGTGGTATGTCAGTTATAGTCAGTTATTACACTGAAATTAACTGCACTCATTAATAGATGCTTCCTTGAGTATCATTAATACAGTAATGTGAGAGTCTGCTTCTAACTCAAGAGCACATCAGAACCCACCGAGACCACACCTTAAAAACAGAAATTACAGGATATGCTGTAAAGTCATCAGAACCAATAAAATAAATTTAAGTATCAGCTTGCCTATAGAAATGATATATTGTTTGAATGTGTTATATAAAAACACACTTGTGTGGAGAAATTAATATTTTTACTAAAGAAAGGGAATACAGGAATCACAATGATTTTGAAATACTGCAAATATAAAGAGATGTTTTCAGTTTCAGCAGATGCAGAATCAAACATGTCTGTGTGAAATGATATGACGGGGCATGCAAGGACTTGCAGAGCTATGATACAGGACAGACAGGTAATGTTTACTGGAAAGACAGCATGCGATGGGGTGAGTTCTTGTGGTTCATTTCACTGAGCTTGTTTTTGAGTTCACTATGACTCTCAATGTCCATGCAAATTTGTTCGTCACAGGACTATTTGAATAAGCAAAAGACAAGTCAGTCAAATTGAGTCAATCTTCCTGGACTGGTTCTTCCACCAATAACAAAAAAAAAATGTCCATCTACACAGATGGTATTCTAAATTATTCTGTCCATTCCAGTGTTTGCAAGCAGACAAATTAAGACAAACATATTTTGGTGAAAGATGAACAGTGTCTCACGTGACAACGCTGGAGTATATTATTTCCTCCATCCCATTAGCGTTCTGCAAGACAACACAAAAAGCACAAGGGCTTGAAAACATCTGTCTGAAAATAGGAAAGTACCTATGTGTTGTGTGAAGAATCATTACAGAGAGGGCAAAACAGAGCATGTAGTTGAAATATTCCTCAGTAAGTGGCAATAAAATCATGACACCCAGGGCCCACATTTCCCCATTCTCCATAACCTTTACAAAAAAAGTAAGAATTGAAATATGCAGTTTTTTTTTGTTATTTTGAAGTTTGACAGTCCCCATCCTTCATTTTAAATAGTGATTTTAAGTAACCAAGACATACTTAAAAAATTCTGTTGTGTTAAGCAGAATACAGAAAATGATACAGCTTTGGCCTGGGACAACATGCGTGCAAGTAAATGATGACACATGACAATATGCATCCAAAGCTTGCTTTCTTGGTCAGACATAAGGATAGATGACATGTCAAGAAAATCTTACCTTCTTTTGTTCATTTTGTCTATAAAATACTGTTTCAGCATATTGTACCCCTTCCTCTTCTGTCGGGGCTGTTTCCACTCTATTCACACAAGGTTCAAAACCATTTCCTAAAGTTTTAGGGTTAAGTGAGGGTTAATTTCTTGATCAATTTTATCACTCATCAGAATCTAATGCAAAATTAATAATACATTTCCTCTTGCTATAGGAGCTGAACATAAGTCTTACCTTTTTGTCTTTTGTGCTTTCTGTAGAGAAAGTACATCACACCTGCTAGTCCAGCCAGAAGTACAGCAGAAATAATTGCAGCAAGGTATTTAGGTACATTGTGAGGTTCTAAAACAGAAAGGAAATGATTAGCTTTGGCTTCACATCAACAGAGCTTTTATATCCCCATGGACAAGAAAAATTATAGTTACATATTAGCAATGACACTGCTGTCATTTAAAAATATTTAATTTCTATATGATAACTGATGAAAAAGAGCAGGTCAGTAAATAGACACTGGTTACTGCTGATGTACCTGCATCTGTGTGACAGAGTTTAGTGATGTCCAAATGTTTGCTCTGGTTTCTGATGGGATTGTTGATCACACAGCTGTAGGTGTTTTTATCCTGATATTCCACCTCCAGAGGTAGAGAGAGACTGATGCTGAGATCAGACACACTGATGCTGGACAATAAACTGTTTCCTTTGAACCAGGAGAGAGTCACATCACTCACATTCACCACTGAACACAGCAGTGAACATTTAGACACTGATGATCCTGATGATGTTGATGAAGAATTTTTTAAAGAGTTACTGGTGATAACAGGAACAGGCAGACGAGCTGTAAAACATGAGAGAATAAATTACATTCAGTCAGTGGTACAGATGATTTTGGGATAGTTTACAAAATTAATTATCAGACCACTATTCTTTAGCAAAAAAAAAAAAAAAAAAAAAAAAAGTGTGAAAGCGATATGTAACTTACTGTAGACTGTAACATTGAATCTCTTGTAGGAGGTGGTTTTGCTGATGATCTGTAGTTTGTAAACTCCAGAGTGTTCAGTTTTGATGTTTCTGATGGTCAGAGATCCAGTTTCACTGTCCATCTTCAGTCTGTCTCCAAATGTCTCATTACTGTCATACATATCAATGTTCAGCTTATGGATTTCAGCTATACGAGTCTCTTGAGGTCCAAACATCCACAGTATCTGATCAGTTTTCTGCAGTTCTCTAACATCAGTGTTTAGAGTGACAGAATCTTCCTCAGTCACTGACTTCATTACAACTGGATCACCAAACACACCTGAAACACATTCAACAGCTTCGTAGTAAATTAATTACAATATATGATGAAGGAGGTTTACTAATAGAATTTATTAATAGAAAACATTAACAACAAAATAAGCTACAAAAATAAGAAATGTTTTGAATTGCCCTTTCTTTGTAAAATATACTTTTCTTCTACTGTTTAAAAAAAATTGTAACAATATTTTACCACAAAAATATAAACATTGCCCAAAATATTAATTTTCTTTAGGCCTACTTTCAATCTATTACTATTCTTTTGGTAGCCTATTCAATGCTAATACTGCATATAAAGTGGATATTTTCTTTCCTGCTGCAATTCATGCTTTTAACTTGCAAACTTAAATTTGCTTGGAAAATTAATTCAGTTTCTAACTATTAGTAATTAAGTAAAGGAAAACATATACGCCTACAACAAACTAAAATAAAATAAAAACATACGACTTTATTAAATATAATGCGATAAAATATATAAACTATCAAACACAGTAACATTGTAGACTAAAAAAAAAAGAAAAAAAATTAACAGCGTAGGCTAAAATATATTGCAATGCAGCCTGCGTTATGCCCTTCACGGAAACAGCAAGCCGTAGGCTATATTACCAAATTATGTAGGTCTGTACAAGGCAAGGGATAGGTTCTTTTTTAAATGTCATTTTTTTAAAAATCATTGTTATTTATAATTAGAAATGGTGGCAGTCAGTTAGGGTTAATTGCGTGGTTTTATATTAAATTATGCTGTTTCAGTAAAAGATTAGCCTATGGTTCCCTTTGCGATCCTGGAAGTTATAGCCTGCCCTATATACATGAGCAATAATAAAATGACAAAGTATACTGTATTCTAAGGATCTGGAGAAAGATTCTGAATAACTAATCCTGCACTACTACTTTTATTCAGTCTACAGTGCACTGCTGCGAGAATTCTACTGACTGAGGCGCGCTTACACGTTCACACTTTTAAGCGTTAGATTTTTCGATGATCTGGTCACAATCCATGACAGACCGTTATATATGAAAAATTGCAAATATGACAAGTATGACGTTATCCAGCGGAGGTGCTGCTGCGATTATTATGCGATTTAAACCAACAGACAAAAGTCTAAGTAACACAGTAAAGAAAGAAAGAAAGAAAGAAAAAAAACTTACCAATAATGATCATCAGGAAGAAACATAACGTTATGTTGCTAATAGTAATCTTCAACATTTTGTTGTAAAGATAATTGAACTCCACATTATGAGGCATAAAAGAATAGTCGGACAGACTGGTGTATCACTCACAAAAGACGGCACACGGATATGACAGGTATCTGCTTTCCTTATAAAAACCAAACAACGTTGACAAATTTTTAAGATTTCAAATCGATAATCATGAAAACTATTTTCGACTAGCTGAACACGTACTCATACTGAGCTCTGCATCGACTGAGAACATAGAAGAGTCCCGCCCTTTGAGAGGAGAACAGTTTACTAGTACACTATACTATCTAGCTTGTAGAATATATACCGTGGGTTTTTTGCGAATTTAGTCCTATAATTTTGAGGAAAAATAAACCCCACTATATTTATTAATTACAAAATGCCCTGTCCTGTTGGTCATAATTGTCATTATTAAGTGTCAGATCCCTGTTTCCTTCTATTTTTCCATTTAGATGATATAGATCTAGCTGTGTTGGAACACATCTAGCTGTAAAAGTTTACAGCTTAAGCAATCATCACAGTTTAAGGTGGTTAAGCTGGTTTTTGGAGCATAATAGCAGTTTGACTAGCTTGGATCAGCCTGCCAATGACCAGGTTGGACCAATCTAGAATTTTTCAAAATACAGGTAGCAGCTATATAGATACCTGCTTCTACTGCATTTTCCAACAGGGCATTATCTACATTAAAAGACGTTGAAAACTTGTTGCTCTCTTTAAACATTAGTGTTTGGCTCTGGCATTATCTACATGAAAAGAAGTTGAAAACCTGTTGCTCTCTTTAAACATTAGTGTTAAATTACTTTAAGCTTATGTGACGGTTATATCTATTGTAATATTAATGTCAGGCCATCAGAAGCACCTCATTTACCCACACCCTGCACTGGTACCGCATTTGCACACCCACCTCCACGCATCCATTTCTCGAACTCATTGTGCACAGGTTGCATATTCCTCTGGTACAAACCACACTTTGGTACACAAGTTGGAGGTAAAATACCCTGACCTAGATTTATAATAACAATACATTTAATGATGTGGTTGAACTAGTTGCACACACGTAATAACAATTCTTCGAAGCATTCACTTATTTAACTGGGCTTTATTAGCTAACTCTACTAAACATAATTCATACACCTGCAGTTAAAACATGCAGTGCAGTGCAATCTCTACGATCTGAATGATAAACCATATTACGGTCTAATCATCGCTGTGGTTTTCAGCTCTTCTCTGAACCCAGAGCCCCTTCCTCATCTTTTTCATACTTTTACAAAAAACCCAAAGCAAACTGAGGCCTCAGATCTGACTCAACCATCTCAATGATCTCTTTGTGATGTTTGCAGAAAAGAAAGATGCAGAAGTTCTCACAGTTCAAGCCTGTACGTTCCTTTCAGTGCGGCGCAACTCGCAACAGATTGTTGATTCTGATAAATATTATGACAATAAAAAACATTGTGCAACAATAATCAGCTTAGCACAATTGTAAACCTAATTAGGTCACACGGGCTAAAGCGCCTGCCATGAGACTGTCAGTCGCATCACGTACAGAGTGACCACCACTTCCTGTTGAGATGCAACATAGATCAAAAAGGTCAAAACCAAAATGCAGCATGCATGTAGTTGTCCTGTTTCACACGAGCTAGTCACCCTTGTGTTAATGTGAACGTTTGCCATTTGTGGTCACCAATGTTATGTTGGTAAAAGACGAAATATGTGCATAATTAAACTGTAAGCGAAGCTATTTGAAAATAGTTTATGCATCATATTTTTAATAGTATTTGAAACAAACTACTCAGTTCTGTCATGTAGCGTGCTTAGTGTAGTTTGACGGTCGGTTGAAAGACTACCCAAATAGCACATGTACGTCTGCAAGATGTCTGTTAAAGATTGCTTGATCTGGAAAGCATCTGCTGTGTACAGACGTCTGACAGACATCTGTAAGATGTCAGTTGTACATACATTCTAAATCATAAACATCTTAAAGACTTCTAATAGACATCTATTTGACATCTGATAGAAAACGTCCTATAGATGTATTGCAGGTGAACAAACACTATAAATAATACGGCTTGCAGATGTAAATGCAGACGTCAAATAGACATCTTTGTGATGTACGTGTGCTATCAGGGTAAAATGCCGGTTTAAAGAAGTAAATTACACTATAAATGTCGACAAATGTCAATTTCTACTATAAAATAAGCATTATATCTGGTGAGTATCTGCTTGAACAGAAACAGGAACTGTTTGACTTTGGAGTTTAATACCATCACATCCATGTTTCCAAAACAACTAAAGGAAATGTTTCCATTGCTGCCCCTGATGTCAGGAAAAGCAGTTTGGGCAGTTAGAACGTAGTTTAAAGATAGCAACGCTGTGTACTGTAAACATGTGAGTGTTTTATAACCAGTTCTAAATGACATTTGAGTAATTTGGGCAAATGTAAAACTGCTTTAATAAAATTACAGATGTTCTTTTTACAGACAAAATGCTAATAGCTGTCACAGACTGATTTAAACCTTGATTTCGTAAAAACCCTCACTTCACACGTTTTTCACACATTGGGTTCTGGTAGGCCACCATTTCCTGTAGATCAGAGAGACTGCATTTTTTCCAGCAGTCCCATTAGATTTACACTGAGCAATATCGTATTTTTACTGAAGACCAATCGACCAATCTGCTGTTTTGATCTTTAGTTCTCCCTTGTTTTAATTTGTACCATGTTTTGTAGTCAATGACCAAACTTGCTTGTATCAACAAACAGACACTAGTGAAGTGAAATTGCTTCAGTGTTTGAATAGCCTCATTGGTCGATTCATGGTTTCTAAGTTACCGCTACCAGATGGCTGATGATATCTGATACCATACTGTCTTTTGTTTGCATACTGTGTGATATATCACCATCACACAAAACACAAAGGACAGGGAGAATTTTGCATCCTGCGTTACGTAGACAACAGATCTTCAGTGTCAGCCAGTGCTTACACACTCATTTCCTATTTCTAATCATTAACTTCCTCAGTAATTGAGAAGATCCATGTTGGCTTGTTTAATGGCAGTCTAATGGAGGAGCCAAGTGTTCATACTGTAACTTGATCTGCCTCCAGTAAGTGTGGTCTGATGTTTACAATTACTTTGAGGGGCTTCAAAGTAGGAAAGTTCTGTGCATAAGAAGTGGAATTCCCGCATGTTTCCAATGTTCAGTAGCAGTGTGGTTTAGCAAGACACTGTGTAAGCAACCCATTATGTAATGGAGGAGGGCTTTAGTGTTAACATTTGGTTATACATCACATATTAGTTCCTCATTTTAAGACCTCCTGCTTTGCTTTCAGATGCTGCACTTCCTTCTTTTACAACGGTTCTGTCTTTTAGAGATAACATCTATACTGCTGAATCAAAAATGAAACAGAAAATTAGGAAAACGTGTCAGGTACAGGAGAAGCTGCAGACCTGTAATTGTGCATCAATACAAGTTTCGTATTTTTATCTTGGTCTGTGACTGTTTCATTTACCAAACCACATCCTGTGTCAGAGGTCTCGAGACAGACCATGTGAAGCGTCAGAGTTCTTTAAAAAGACCCAGCTTCCTGTGAAAATGAAGTACAGTCTACCATGTTTGTCCTTTCCTCTACAAATATTGACATCAGGTTTCTGTTCAAAGAAAACACACCTAACTTACAACTGTGGGAACAATACAGTATGGGTAAACACACAGTGACAATTCCTAGCAAAGTCAGACACTGAAAAAGGATCAGTAAAGAGATCCATTTTTTTATTTTCTGTACCCTCCCCTCCCCCTCCCCTCCCCTCCCCTCCCCTCCCCCTCCCCCTCCCCCTCCCCCTCCCTTCCTCTGAGTCTTCCGTGCAGTGTTTATCTCAGGAACACAAGGGAAGAGGGAGCTTGGGGATTTCCATGGAAAACGAGAGCTACTGCTTTATCTGAGATTACAGAAAGCAGAACCTCAAGGTTCTGACACAGCATAAAACCAGTTCAAAAGAAACATAAAAGAGTAGAAATAGCAAATATATTGTACTTATGGTATTGTAATCTATATTCTAGTTTCTTAAACAACTAACTATACAGCTTTCTATAAAAATGAATATAACAGTGGAAAGCTGTTAAGATTCTATCTCAAAGGTTTCACATTGCTCTGACCCCTAGAGGCGTTTTTGCTTACAAAAAGCATTTTGAGGACATATTTCACGGTTTCCTTCACTATTAAACAAACCCATATCTTCGGGAGAAATGCTCACAAGTCACAACCCGTTACTGAGGCGTTATTTGCCAGGGCAAAGCATTTAACAAAACATGTGATATAGACAGTGTTTACGTGTACATCCTGTGTGATAGTATTAAAGAGTTAAGCATAAGATCATACTTTTTCGCGAGGAGTAAGAAGGCCTAAATGACTGCCCTCATTTCGAAACCCGGGAAAACGCGCTTTGTTTTCCCGCCGGCGTCAAACGTCAAACTCCCCCACATGCTCTTCCATGAAATTTCTCAGAGAAGCCTGCAATGAGATGACGCAAAAGATAACATACATTAAAACGTGTCTGCCACCTTCTGGTCGTTAAAGGCTAATACTTTCTAGTAGTGAGAAAAACAGACAGAAATTACATTGAAATCTACCAAATAAAATCTATAAAAGATCACTTCAGCTGGGAGAAATAAAGTTAATATAATTCAGTTTTTTATTTATTACGAAATACATTTTACAAACGTATTCCTTGTTACAGGAGCTAGAAGAAACAATTCATGCTAATTAACTACTATCATTGGCAGAGAAAAAAAACGAAGCAAAGTATCCACCTTTTGTTAATCGCCAGGCTTCTGGTCTCATTCGTGTCAAGCTATTTTTAGCTTTACAAAACAGCTCATTTTGCTGCCTGATATTGCAAATTGGTGTGTCTTACCATATTATTTTCATGTATTATCTTAATTATCAGCACAATGGTTTGTAGTGCAAACAGTTTTACCGTTTCCTGCACGTTGTTTTTTTCTTCTTATTTCCCTATAGCAGCTAATGAACCGGAAGCCTAACCCATAGGCTTACTTCTGCACTGAATCAAAAGATGGATATGCCCATTTGTCTAAAATGCAGATGCCCTCCTTTGGTCTAAAATTAACTCAACTTGTATAAATGTGTGTCACATTCACTAGCATGTTCTTGCACCAAATCATACAGTTACTTGTAACCTTGTGCCTAATCGTCCAACGTGGGTTTGATATTGTTTTATCATAATGTGCAACATAATCCTGTTTACTTCCATGTGGCTAATGCTTGATCCTGTTCTGGGTATGTATAATGAAGTCTGTCCCATTCCACATTAACAATGCAGTCTCATTAGATGGCCTATTAACAATCTCACAATTAGGTAACAATTCTGTAAATTAAATTTAGTACACAAATAATTTTTAAATATACAGTCTTTATTGTTGCTGAAATTTAAAAGAAACAGGGCGTTTAATCTGAACTTTGCTGCCACCAACTGGACTATTTGAGCATGTGACAACTAACAGTGAGGAAACATGCAAAAATAGTAATATTAATTATAGTAATATTAATAGTAATATTAATAAAAACAGTTTCCAAACTAATGGGTTTTTGGATTCCCAATTGGATTCCCACATAGCATCTGGAATGATCATAACCTGTGATTTTAGTGGATAAGCCCGTACAAGAGGATGCCATTTAATTTGAAATATAGTTTCTAATTATTCTGTTTAATTTACTTGACTGCTAGAGTTACAATTTGTGCCCAACAGTGAATTTTTTGTTTATAAATCCTGATGTAGACTTGGAAAATGGCATGGCAAAGGTCTCTGTAACTATTTGAAGCATAGATTAGATAAAAAAATAGATTCCTGTGGTGCCCTTAAGGAGGATGAACAGGAAATCAAATCTTCATTGTCCTCTTCATCACAGCTGGTGTCTGGTGTGTCCCCGCAGGATGCCACTGTTACATAAAAATATTTCATATGCACTCTTATGGTTTTAAACTTGGTTTGTATTGGGTGTATTATGAAAATACATTTTTCTGACCTGCTGGGGAACTTTGACTGGTCGCAGTTTGACTCCCGGCATCTGCAGAACACACAGATTTATCAGACCATTAAATCTTCCAGCAACTGACTGACCGACAGCCTTTCATTTTGAAAAATGCTGTCACACACATATTTCTGTATTCATATTTATATTTGTATTTATTTATTTATTTTTTTACATTTTGTGATGTCCAAACATGCTAAATCATAAAACTAAAACCACGAAGGCAAAAAATTAAATTTTGTCCCTCCACTTGTGCAGTGTTGTCCAGCACAAGATTCCGCTCCAATATTATGGTATCTCATTTAAACTATCTGTGCAGCCATGAATAAGCCGTAATTACTTGCCATTTTGATATGCTCTTCTAGATTTCCAGACTTTCACCTCTGCAAAGATGACTAGCGCAAACAATAAAGTTGCAGCAAGAGTCAAACAACTTATCATTATTATTAGCATCTGGCTCTGATCTGTAACAAACATAAGAAAAGAGTCATTAGCGCAAGGTAATGCAACAAGATAAACAGAGTAAATACGGCAGCATACATTTATTTATTTATTTTTTTTAAATTTATTTTCTTATTTTGGTCTCTATACTTAAGTTGGTGTTGTTTCATAGTTTTAATGTTGTGACTATTAAAATATGGAAAATAGTCATAAAGATTGAGTGTGTGTGTACAAATGTATATAGCCACATGGAAGTATGTATGGTTTCTTGTGCTATTAGCTAATTAATGCCATATTGGCTTACTAAATGAACACTAATATCAGACACTGGCAAACCTGGACAAATTTGACTGATGTTGAGATGTGTAGTCTGTTTGGTGAAAGAACTGGAGACCACACAGCTGTAGGTGTTTTTATCCTGATATGCCACTTCCAGAGGTAGAGAGAGACCAGAGATCAGACGCACTAATGTGGGACAATAAACTGTTTGTTTTGTACCAGGAGAGACTCACATCACTCACATTTAACAGTGAACACAGCAGTAAACATTTGGACACTGATGATGACCCTGATGATGATGGTAAAGAATCTCTGGTGATGAAAGGAATGGGCAAACGAGCTGAAAAATAGAATACATAAATTAAAGTTTAGTCTCAGGATCAATGAAAACACAAAACATAACTTGACAAGTTGTCAGTGGTTCATCAAGATGTCTACAGTACAGAGTAAATGATGTCAGTTCAGTGAAGCTCCATATAGATTTTACTCTATGATCTGTACTTCACTATGTTGTCTAATCATCTCTCTACACTCTTAAAAATAAAGGTGCTTCACGATGCCATAGAAGAACCTTTTTGTCTAAATGGTTCCATAAAGAATCTTTAACAACTTAAGTGCTTTTCATAAAAGGTTCTTTGTGGCAAAAGAAGGTTCTTCAGATTATAAAAAGGTAAGAAAGAGATGATTCTTTAAAGAAGCTTTGACTGAATGGTTCTTTGTGCAACCAGAAATAGTTCTTCTATGGCATCGCTGTGAAGAACTGTTTAAAGCTCCTTTATCTTTAAGCGTGTACTGCACTTGCAATACACTGAAATCATTTATTCATTTACTCACCATAGACAGTAACATTGAAACCACTACATCTGAAAAGATGACTGTTGATCTGTAGTTTATAGACTCCAGAGTCTGTTTTGCTGGTGTTTGTGATGGTGAGATTTCCAGATTTATTGTTAAGCAAGAGTCTGTGAGTTTCCCAGTATCATGAACATCTATGTACTGCTGTTTTTTAAAGACTTCAGCAATTGGTGTCTCTCTAGGTCCAAACATCCACAGAAGATGATCTTCCATCTGTGTGTCTGTAAAAACACTGTCCAGAGTGACAGAATCTCCCTCCATAACCATCACCTGTGTTGTCTGTGTTGTAGTTGTTTCAGCAACAAAACATCACAGGACAATATAAATTATTTATCTCAGTTGTGAGTTGAGAAGTAACAGCTGATTACATTCTGACAGAATAATTCTCACTGAGAATTAAACAATTTCTATTGTTTGTCTGTTTAAATTGTAAATTAAAAATGCTTTTCCTCGTCTTGTCTCTGCGATGTGCATGCATAGTCCAGGTCAATACAGTTAGGGTATGTCGAAAAACTATCATCTTGTTCTCTTCTTCAACTTCAAAATCATCCTACATCGCTGTTTTACCTTTTTTTCTTTAAAGAACGTTTGATCTTCTTTGCATGTTCACTTTGTAAACACTGGTTCGGTACTTCTGCAGTGATGTAGGACGATTTTGAAGTTTGGAAAGAAAACGAGATGGGAGTTTTTCGACCTACCCTAAGTGTATTGACTGTATTAAATCGGACAAAAACAGAGTTCACGCAGACTTAGACAAGAGGAGCATTTGAGGTTAAAAAGTATATAAATGGTCAATTTGTTTCGAAAAAGACTGATCGTTTTGCTAGATAACACCTAAACTTGGGAGCACCATTTAAGTCCACTATATGGAGAAATCTTTGGGAATGTTTTCCTCAAGAAACATAATTTCTTATCGACTGAAGACAAGAATGACATGAACATCTTGGATGACAAGGGGGTGAGTAAATTATCTGTACATTTTTGTTCTGGAAGTGGACTTCTTTAATGAGGATACAAAAACACTCTTACTGTAAGCACAGTTTTCAAACGTTAAAAATAAACACTCAAGACAACACAAAAGTTTTTTTGGGGCAGTATTTT
The DNA here is from genome assembly GCA_036247105.1 of Cirrhinus mrigala. Taxonomy (NCBI): domain Eukaryota; kingdom Metazoa; phylum Chordata; class Actinopteri; order Cypriniformes; family Cyprinidae; genus Cirrhinus; species Cirrhinus mrigala. The sequence goes on from CM070028.1 coordinate 28,538,781, forward strand.
ACAAACAAGAATAACAATATAATGCTGGGCAAACGGGACAGTGAGGTGTTTACATTTTACATTTTTACAATGTAAAAAGCAATATAAAGCAGACAAGCTTGAACCCTGTTTTGTTTTTAGGCAGTTAACTGTTTAAAAAGTCCTGGACAAACATTACTGCTGCTTGTCAGTGACACCAGCTAGGTGACAAGGACAGTCCTCGGTAGACTAGACCGTCCCATTTAATGCTCGGTCCAACCTTCACGGCCTTTGAAGGATAGTGAAATAGTGAAATCGCCCAAAAAGGGCCAGTACTCCACAGAACATGACTTGAGGCAGACCAAACAGTCTAGAACAATCACAGCAAATGCAACACTGTGGTTGAAAGTGATGACACTGGCTTGCAATGTTTAATCCTTGTGTGCAGCATACTTCTGTTTACTTCCTTATGGCCAATGCTTGATCCTGTTTTGTCACTGGGTGTGAATTGCAAAATGTTTGCCAGCAAACTGGATCACACCTGTCCCATCCCATATTAACAATGCAGGCTCGTTAGATTGCTTCCCAAATTGCGATCATGTAAAACTTCCAACATTCACATATTTAGTACTGGTATTAAGTGCAGTGTATAAAGTTTTTTCCAAAGTCTTTTCTAAACCAAAATAGACAAAGCATTTCAATTAGCCTTTGCTGCCACCAAGTGGAATATTTGAACATGTGACAATTAGTATTACACAGAATAAAAAAAACAAAAACAAAAAAAAAACATGAGTAAAATGGGGCTAAAATATGCAAAAAGTGTTAAAATACTGATGACCCTGATCCCTGAACTTTAAGCCATAAGATCAAATTGATATAAACATATCAAGACAAACCCTTATATCTAAAAACTGGAGGCATCGGGTGACCTAAATACTGGTTTTTGAATAGTATTTGATCAAAATGAAGGGAATACAAGTTCAGAAAACACATCAGATTGGTGTTTCAGGAAGTTATAATGATGATGATCCGGTTGTGCTAGATCAACACTTTATCTAGTCTGGACAGGTACTGTCAGCTATAAATAGTTGAGCAGAAATTGCACAAGTGCAATGAAGGTTGTTTCATTTAGAATTGAAATTGAACAGTGAAAATTAAAAACCCATAAAGTTGTGGCTGTGCAACCATACACCCACTGCGCAATGTGACGTCGTAGTGACGTCTTTTCCATGTCATTTTTGGACGTCCAATTTCTGTCCATTGATGGGGTTGTTTTGTAACGACAGGCTCTATTTTGTAAAACACATTTACTGCAACTGCCATAGACGTCCAAATGACGTCCAAGTTGGGTAATGGATAGACGTCCAAATAGTGGACCTAGTTTGGACGTCGAATAGATGTCCATAATTGGTCATGGACCGACGGACCCAATATAGACATGATCTGCACGTCTATCCGACGTCCAATGTTTAGTGGGCAGATGCTATATTCAGCACATAACTAGTGGATTTCTGGATCCCCACTTCATGTTACAACATTTGGGGTTTACAACAACATCCTGCAATAAAACAGAAACAACTAAATAAAGTAAACAGTTTGACAAATTATTTAAACACAGCAGCTACACACATTCAAAACTGCAGATGGAAATATTCTGACAGCTAGATTTTTCCATCCAAGTAGTCACATCAAACTGTATATCTATAGATTCTGCTGTTTTTGTAAATAAAGTAGATAATTTCTTACCCCCTTGTGTTTTTTTCCTATAAATCCAATAGATAATTATTCCAACTACCAGAAAAACTGGAATCAGTGCTAAAAGATAGAAGGGTGGTGGAGATCCTGTAGGTTCTGTAAGAGAGAGACACAGCAACTTTGACACATGACTGAATATTTCTGGCCGGCAAAAAGCAACAGAGCTGTTAATATCTTCAGTCTCATACCTTGACATTTCTCAAAGTTGTCAAGATGTGTATACCGTTTGCTGATGGGATTGTTGAGCACACAGATGTATTTGTTTTTATCCTGATATTCCACCTCCAGAGGCAGAGAGAGACTGGTGCTGAAATTAAAGGCACTGATGCTGGACAATAAACTTCCTTCATACCAGGAGAGAGTCACATCACTCACATTCTCCACTGAACACAGCAGCACACATTTGGACATGAATGTACCTTCTGATGATAAAGAGCAGTTTGTGTCTTTTATGATAGGGATGGGCAGGTGAGCTGTAAAATATAAGAGTATTAAAATATAATGTGAATAAAATCTGAGTGTTAATTGTCTGTGCATAACACGCAGCCAGGATGATAGCGTCCTAGCTAACTTTCAAGTCTTGTTGCTTGATAAAGAATAAGAATAACATAAATTACATAAATTTACCAAGGTAGCTAAATCAAAGCAAGTATTACGATTGAAACAATTAAAAAATATTAAAAAATAATAATTACTAACAATAATAATACGTTTTTTAATATTAGAACACATATCCAGAATACTCACCATAAACAATGACACTAAATGCAGCTTTTGTCACTCTGCTGGTGAGACCGGAAGTGTCATTGGGATCGACGATATCTAGACGATAAGTTCCGTTGTCTGTGATTCTGATGTTTCTGATTGTCAGAGATCCAGTTGTGAAGTTCACCTGTAGTCTGTCTCTGAATATTTCATTATTAACATAACTAGGTATAGCATTTACGCTAGAATAAATGTCAGCAATGCGGGCGTTTTGTGTTTCAAACGTCCATATTATGTGAACATCTCTCTCTATTTCATTAACACCGGTGCGTAGAGTAACAGAATCTCCCTCCATCACTGATAGTTTCTTTCTATCTGAAACAGACAAGTTATTTTATACACTGTCATATAAAAACATTACAAATAAACAAACAACAAACTTATTATGAAAAATAAAAATGTGAAAGCATGAACAACAGTTTACCATTGTCGATAGCATCTGAAACACAGACGAGAATGATAGATTAGAGACAAGCTGTTGCTAACGATCTGTTATTTCATACTACAGTGTGATCTGAAAATATTACAAACAAACGAAAAAAAAAAATTACGAAAAGAAAATGTGAAACCATGAGCAACATAGTTTACCATCATCGAAAACACCTGAAAAACAGACAGGAAGTGTTATTTTATACTACAGTGTGATCTAAAAACATTACAATAATAAATAAATAAATAAAACATTACCAAAAAAAAAAAAAAAAAAGTGAACGCATGAACAACAGAAATATATAGTTTACCATCGACGATCTGTAAGAACAGGCACACCAACAGAAAGGAAACGTCCATATTGTACGTCAGGAATAATTACACATTGGGTATACTTAAATTTGGGCCAACACCGAAAAAATTTAAGCAATAAGCCGAAACTAAGCAACTATGAATGACGAAAAGTCTAGTGAAGCGCTCCCATCTGCGCGTGTCCGTGCGCGCGCGCGCGCCTGAGTAACAAAGTAAAGTTACTGCAGTTCATCAGATCACACAATCATTTGTGTGTGTGTGTGTGTGTGTGTGTGTGTGTGTGTGTTTAATAAAAGTTAAAAAATGCAAAAGCAGCATTTAAATATTATATTGTGCATATAAATTCTTCGACGCTCTAAAGCAGAAATAGTAGGCTATATACGTGTAATAATACTGCTGGAAGGTAGGGGCGGAATAGTCAGCATGTAGCCTATTAATAAAATAGTGTCAGATAATGTGTGCTGTAAACCTATAAAAATAATAAGTCTGGTACCCAAATCTGTATTAATAGTCTTCTATCAGCCAAGAAATGGACTGAGTAAAGCCAGAGAATAACAGAAGCAGGAGACAAAGTGATGATGAAAAGGAGTTTATTGAATGATCTTAGTTGTGTATGTTTTAGTGCTCAGACTTCATCTGACCAACACAAATAGAAGTAGTGTTATACTAAACTGCTTCACACATTCTTGAATAACCATTCCCTTTTACTCATGAAGACAAAACAGTTCATGAAACCCCACAAAACAACAGTGAAAAAGCATAAGCAAGAAAAATAATAAAAAAGCAAAGTATAAAAACATAGTAAACAAAACCATGAAAGTTTAAAAATTTTAAAGATTTTAAGATTTCACTTTATAATCCAAAGAAGACTTACTCTCAATTTTACTGCCATCTTGTGACAAATAAAATAACATGGTTAGTTAAGTGTCAGGGTTTGCATCCTCATTCTAATTTGTATCTGTCTTGTGGAGCAGGAAAAAAGTAATCTTGAAGTGGAGCTACATCAGAATAATTTCAGCCCTTGATTAGTGATGGGACATTCCTATCACCCCACTTACCTACAACACACAAAGCTAGAAACTATTAGTAAGACTCGCAAACATTGTAACTGTAGGTCTGTCTGTTAAACAGCATGGTAAACTACTGATGCTGTGTATCAGCATTGTTGTGGTTACTTTATGTGTTTTAAAACACATAAAATAACAATAACAAAATAAACACTTTAAACACTTGTAAAATTGCAGGTGCTTCTGGGTAGCTGTAGTGTAAGAAACCTCTGCTGACATTGACTGTTAGCTTCAGTAACTGCAGGGAAGGCTGTGATTGCAAGAGGTGGAGGTGGCTCAATGATAAAAAGTTAAACAAAATTGCTACAGTGAAGTATTTTAGACACAAAAACTTAAGAGGACGAGAGGGCAGCGTTTTTTCAGGGTGATCAGGGTTGCCAGGTTTTCACAACGAAACTCGTCCAACTGGTACTTAAAACTAGACCAATCATGGGTAAAATACACATTCTTTGGCGGGTCATGTTATTGGGCTCACTTCGTTTGCGGACATGAAAAACAACCCGCTGCAACTGTTAAAATAGCCCAATTCTGCAGGAAAACTGCAGACTTGGCAACACTGGCTGTGATTGCTATGATACATAATATGTACTGAAGTAATATGGCAGACGTATCATGAATTAAATGTTTCTCCAAGCATAATTATTATAACAATATTATGGTAGTCGGCATTTCCATCTGGTAAAGACATAAATACTCGAGGACAATAATGTTAACTTCTCCACTGTTGTACAATTGTAGCACAAGCAGGTTATGACGGTTCCTCAATATTAGTCCTGCCCCTCCTTCACTGTGATTGGTTATCTGACTAACAAGTGACAGTGATGAGCACAATGTTTTACCCAAAGTTGAACATTCTTCAACTCTCTGTGCCGAGAGAAAAAAATGACTGTACTGTACTTAAATGGTAAAAAATATACTTAAAAGTTCAATGAAAACTTCCCAACAGAGAGCATATTTACACTGTCTAAATCGTTTCCTGTCCCCTATATATTGCACTACGTGCCATTGACCTACAGAAAATACTAATTCTGTGAACAAATGACCGATTTCAGTCGCAGATTCAGCATCTATTTATAGGGGACGGGATGCTTCGGATTCTAGAGAGCATTTGATTGGACAGAAAGTTGATGAGAAGCTGAAGTGCAGGGTGATGTCATCAAAGTCGTTGATCCATATTGGCGGCTCTGAGAGACTGTAAGTTTTGAATGCTTATATTTTGTGAATGCAAATTTTGTGATTGTTTTGGAGCACACTAGCTTACAGATAACCTTAAGGCTAACATATTCATACTAAAAAACAAAAAAACTTCAATTTCATGGGGACTTAAAGTACAAAGCAGTTTCATTTAATCTTTAAGTAGGCCTACATTTTTTGAAAACATTTAAAAACCGTAAATTTAAAAAACGTAATTTTTATTAACGTTTAGGTACAATACATTTTAATTTAATAATTTTTTATTTACCTGTATGTAAAGTGCACAGTGCAACGTTAATATTAAAACTGTGCATTTAAAATGTTTAAAGTGGTCGACAATAGTACATATTCTTATTAGGAATAAAACTGCCTCGTTTTTAAACTGTGCATAGCTGTAGCTGAATAGTTAGGCCTACTATGCTACCATTAACTTTTACTTTTAATGTTGGTCATTATGGTGCTACTTGGAGAGACAGATATTTTCTGAGGTGGTACTTGATGTGAAAAGTTTGAGAACCACTGCACAAGAGAGAGGTAAAATACTGGTTTCTAAATAGTCGTTGATCAAATAAAAAATTTAGGTTCTGACAAGATCAGTGTAACGCCACGCCAGCAGAGGGAGCCCTCACCTACTGACTGACTGTTGCTGCTCCCTCTGCTGCTTCGCTGGTAGCTTCCTGTTTGGCAGCCATTAAAGGCAGGCCATGCCAAACAGACACTCGCGAAGTATTGTTTTGCTCATGCGGACTCTACCAAGCGTTTTTCCTGTTTTCATTGCCCTGTTTTTGATTATCACGGTTTGGTTTCTTGTCATCGTTTTGTCTTTGTTTTTGCCACAGTTTTGCCTCGTTCATTGCCATAGTTCTGTCTGGTTTCATTTCCTTGTTTATTTGTTACTTTTCGGACTGCTCTCTCTGGTTTTGGACTCTGCCTGTTTATTGGATTTACGCTCTCGCCTTGCCTTGGATATTACTGTTTGTTGGAGATTGACCTTGCCTGCCTTGACTACGATCTGTTCAATAAAGCTCGCACGTGGATCTTACACGCTTCCCAGAGTCCTCATTACAGAATACTTCGCCACCCAAAGATCCAGCGGCTTCCAAACACAGATCGCCATGGACCCAGCAGACCGCCTGGTCCGATTACGTCAAGGTAATCAATCCATAGAAAACTATGTGGCTGACTTCTGTGACTTATGTTATCTGGTAGACTTTAAGGAATCTTTTTTGAAGGACATTTTTCGCTTTGGCTTAAATAAGGACATATCATCCAAAATGCCACGTAATACCCCTCACTGGACTTTGGTTCGTTACATTGACTTTGCTCTGCTTTTGGGTGGTTCTGCATTCACTGTGGGGGTCACGGATGAGGGACCCCGTGATCCTCCAGTACCCACCAAGCCAAAACCTGCTCATACCATGCCTGTCAAGCCAAAGTCTGCTAAAGCCATATCTGCCAAGCCACAGCCTGCTCACGTCACATCTGCCAAGCCACAGCCTGCTCACGTCACGTCTGCCAAGCCACAGCCTGCTCATGCCATGCCTGCCGCTCCAGGGCCTGCTCACGCCATGCCTGCCGCTCCAGGGCCTGCTCACGCCATGCCTGCCCGTCCAGAGTCTGCACCTGTCATGGCCGCCCGTCCAGAGCCTGCACCTGTCATGGCCGCCCTCCCACAACCAGTCCACAAGATGGCCGCCATCCCAGAGCCAGTCCACAAGATGGCCGCCTTCCCAGAGCCAGTCCACAAGATGGCCGCCGTCCCTGAGCCAGTCCACAAGATGGCCGCCACCCCCAAGCCAGTTCACAAGATGGCCGCCATCCCAGAGCCACTCCACAAGATGGTCGCTGTCTCCAAGCCACGCCTCTTGATAGCCCACGTGCTGGACTCACCCCTAATTGCGGTATGGGCAGCTAAAATGGCTCTCCCTCACGTCACGGCAGCTACCCCTGTTTTGAGTCAAGTTGCAGCTGTAGTTCCAGAGCCAAGTCAAGCCGCGGAGCCAAGTCCAGCTGCAGGTGCATCTTCAGAGTCAAGTCGATTTACAGCTGCATTTCCCGAGTCAAGTCAAGTTTCCAAGTCAAGTCAAGCTACGGTCGTCGTTCCTGTGTCAAGTCAAGCTACAGCTGCCGCTCCAGAGTCAAACCATGTTACAGCTGTAGCTTCCAAGTCCAGTCAGGCTTCCAAGTCCAGTCGAGTTCCAGGGTCAAGTCAAGTTCCAGGGTCAGGTCAAGCTTCAGAGTCCGGTCAAGCTTCAGAGTCCGGTCAAGCCTCAGAGTCCAGTCAAGCTTCAGAGTTAAGTCAAGCAACAGAGTTAAGTCAAGCCAAAGCTGCTGTTCCCCATGAATCAAGCCAAGTCACAGCTGTTTTCCATGAGCCAAGCCAAGACACAGCTGTTGTTCTCCACGAGTCAAGCCAAGTCACAGCTGTGCCCCACGAGTCAAGCCAAGTCACAGCTGTTCCCCACGAGTCAAGTCACGTTACAGCTGTTGTTCCTGAATCAAGTCACGTTACAGCTGTTGTTCCTGAGTCAAGCCATGTTGTTCCTGAGTCAAGCCATGTTGTTCCTGAGTCAAGCCATGTTGTTCCTGAGTCAAGCCATGTTGTCCCTGAGTCAAGCCATGTTGTCCCTGAGTCAAGCCATGTTGTCCCTGAGTCAAGCCATGTTGTTCCTGAGCCAAGCCATGTTGTTCCTGAGTCAAACCAAGTTGCAGCAGATCTTCACGAGTCAAACCAAATTGCTGCTGTCTTCCCTGAGCCAAGTCTCACCGCAATTAATCTCCATGAGCCAAGTCAAGTTGCGGCTGTCGTCCATGAGCCAAGCCAAGCCACAGTTGATCTTCATGAACCAAGTCCGGCCACGGCAGGCCTCCCCGAGTCAAGTCCAGCCACAGCAGGCCTCCCTGAGTCAAGGCAAGAAACTGTTGTCCTACCAAAACCTCACCAGGTCCTCTCTGACCTTCCTAAATCACTTTACATCTCAGCTGATCACCAAGAACCTCATCATGTCTCAGCTGATCCCCTAGAGCCTCATGTATCTACTGACCCAAGCCACGAGGAACCCACATTCCCACGCCACAAGTCCATAGCATCCACACCTTCAAGGTCAACAGACATCCCACTATCTACTGCGCTGCCTGTAATGGTCATCGCCATTTTCAGTGTGTGGGCAGCACACTGTGCTCCAAAGGCCTCATCTGTCCACGAGTCTGCTTCAGAGGCCTCGTCTATCCATGAGTCTGGTCCAGAGGCCTCGTCTGTCTGTGAGTCTGGTCCAGAGGCCTCGTCTGTCCACGAATCTGCTCCAGAGGCCCCGTCTATCCACGAGTCTGCTCTAGAGGCCTTGCCTGACTGCGAGTCTGCCCCAGAGGCCTCATCTGACCATACGTCTGCTTCTGAGGCCTCGGTTGTCCACGAGTTCACGCCCATACCTCCTGAGGTGTCAGCTCAAGCTGTGGATCCTCCTAAGGAGGTGGCGCCCATTTATGAACTCCCTGCCACACCTGCCCAAGCATCTGCGCCCATGCCCCCAGAGGTGTCAGCGCAAGCTGTAGATCCTCCTATGGGGGCGGCGTCCTCCTATGAACTCTCTCTCTGTCCTGTCACGACCAGGGAGACCTATCACGAACCCTCTGCCTGTCATGTCATGGTCAAGAAGGCCAATCGTGAACTCTCCACCTGTCATGTCACAGCCAAGAAGGCCTACCATGAACTCTCTGACCGCCATGTCACAGCCAAGAAGGCCTACAATGAACTCTCTGCCTGTCATGCCACGGCCAAGGTGGTCGTCCGTGATCACACCGCCCTGCGATGGATGTCACTAATTCCACTATGGATATCTCTGCTCCTGTCTGCTCTGCCTGCTCTGCCTGTCCTGCAATGGCTCCCTGTTATGCCTGCTCCGCCAACCTCGCCATGGCTTCCTGTTCTGCCTGCCCTGCTTGCCCTGCCATGGCTTCCTGCTCTGCCTGCCTCGCCATGGCTCCTTGCTATGCCTGCTCTGCCTGCCCCGCCATGGCTTCCTGCTCTGCCTGCCCCGCCATGGCTGCCTGCTCTGCCTGCCCCGCCATGGCTGCCTGCTCTGCCTGCTCCGCCATGGCTGCCTGCTCTGCCTGCCCCGCCATGGCTACCGGCTCTTCCTGCTCTCCCTGCTCCAGTGTTCCACTGTCTGCCATTGCTCCACGGCCCAGGCCCTCCAGTGATCCACTGTCTGCCACTGCTCCACGGCCCAGGTCCTCCAAGGATCCACTGTCTGCCACTGATCCACAGTCCAGGTCCTCCAGTGCTTCACTGTCTGCCACTGCTCCATGGCCCAGGTCCTCCAGTGCTTCACTGTCTGCCTCTGCTCCATAGTCCAGGTCCTCCAGTACTTCACTGTCTGTCCCTGCTCCACGATCCAGGCCCACTTCCTCTACATGGACCTGGCCCTCCGTCCCACCCCCTGTTTTGCCTCTGTTCCCCCACCCTCCTGGACTGTTGTTGTCTGAGCGCCAGGAGTCGCTCCTAGGGGGGGGGATTCTGTAACGCCACGCCAGCAGAGGGAGCCCTCACCTACTGACTGACTGTTGCTGCTCCCTCTGCTGCTTCGCTGGTAGCTTCCTGTTTGGCAGCCATTAAAGGCAGGCCATGCCAAACAGACACTCGCGAAGTATTGTTTTGCTCATGCGGACTCTACCAAGCGTTTTTCCTGTTTTCATTGCCCTGTTTTTGATTATCACGGTTTGGTTTCTTGTCATCGTTTTGTCTTTGTTTTTGCCACAGTTTTGCCTCGTTCATTGCCATAGTTCTGTCTGGTTTCATTTCCTTGTTTATTTGTTACTTTTCGGACTGCTCTCTCTGGTTTTGGACTCTGCCTGTTTATTGGATTTACGCTCTCGCCTTGCCTTGGATATTACTGTTTGTTGGAGATTGACCTTGCCTGCCTTGACTACGATCTGTTCAATAAAGCTCGCACGTGGATCTTACACGCTTCCCAGAGTCCTCATTACAATCAGCTTGGAGTTGCTGGAAGTTATAATGTTATTGAGATCCTCATGCATCTGCATACTGCTGCATGTCCTCAGTTGAGAGAAAAATAAAGAATAGAAAAAATAGAAATAGAAAAATAAAATGCTGATGATCTTTTTGATGATGAAGTGCAGTTTTTTTTTTGACTCTCTTACTACAGGCGTGTGTGAGGAATCTGTAAAACACAATAGTATTTGAAAATATGAACACACATTCATGTCTGTAACATTACAGCAGTGTATTTGTGGCCATAAAGCGATCAGGCAAAACTTCTGTAAACATGAATAATGTTGAAAACCCCCCACATTAGGTTATTTAATTTTAGAATACACATCTAAAATACTCACCATAAACAGTGACATTAAATGTCTTTGACTCAATTCTTCTGGTGTAATAGACGACATTTAGATAATACAGCCCAGAGTCTGTGGCTGTGATATTGCTGATGGTCAGAGATCCAGTTTTACTGTCCAGCTTTAGTCTGTTGCTGAATCTTTCACAATTATCATAATAAGAATTATCATTACTCATAGGATAAATTCCAGCAATGCAGGTGAGTTTTGATCCAAATGTCCACGTTATGTGATTTGACCTATTTATTGCAGTAACATTAGGTTGTAGAGTGACAGAACGTCCCTCAATCACTGGTACTGACACCATTACATCTGTATTGATACCAAACACGCCTGAAACACAGACAGGAATGATCAATTAATAGAGACAAACTGCTGCTAACTAGCCTCTAACAAACTACACGTGTTTTTTTTTTTTTTTTTTTTTAAATAAACACTGTGGTTTGATTAAAACATTCAAACAAACAAAACTAGAATGAATCATAGCCTATAGGAAATTGAATTTTGAAATGAAAAGATTCCTGTTCATGCACAAAGGGTGAAATCATGAACGTAAACATATAACTTACCATCAAACTGCCGTAAGAACAGACGGAGCAACAGAAATGAGGGATCCATAATTCTTCAGGAATTCGCTCAAAAGTCTGCAATGTTTGAACTCCACTTTAGTCTTCTTAAATCTGGGATGAGTCAACGGAAATAAAATCAAACAATAAACGGAAACTAAATGAACTTGTATGGATGAAAGAAGAAAAAAAGTCCTTATTTGCAGCAGTAAAGCTTTCCCTTCTGTGTGCTTCAGCGTGAGTGACAGAAGTCTTGTCTGGTTTCACCTAGCACTGCACAGCAACCACCAAATTTACATTGTTGCGATTTAGCTCAAAGGGAAATGTATATAAATAATTACAATTAATTATGATTAAGTACAATTATTTATATCAGCTGCCAATAGTAACTGTAGCAGAATTAATTTTCCATCAACTAATCTGTTCGTCCAGCGAACATTCAGTATAAGTTTTATATCAACTCTAAGAGATGATATTTTCTTGGGCACAGAAAATAACTTTCTTAAAGTACTTTTGCATTAGAGCATGTAGCTCAGATCGGAATCGTAAAGGGACATTAATTTGCAAGGCAGAATCAGAATCAAAACTCATGTAATTTGTGCACAAGAGTTTATTAACGAAGGACTAACACATAACTAATCTAAACAAACAGACATGCAATCGTTCATACATGGGGGAAGGGTCAGTGAGAACTGAAGTTAGAGAGACCAGAGAATGCCGCTATGAAAAGAGTCAGTTAACCACCTGAGTGAAACCATCAGTGCTGTCTACAGCTTATACTAAACCTCTGTTTTGTTTAGTTAAATGTACGATACTTGCATTGCCTTGGTCGATGAACAAGTGTCCAAATGCAGTCTCGGGTGAAAGTCTCGATGGTTTGGAGCAGTGGTGGTTTGGAATCGCGATCACGTTCTTCCGGGTCCGAAGAGTGATGAACTCCAAAGATGTTCTGACTCGATGGTGACTGGGAGTTTCTTCCCATGTGACAATTGAAGAAGAACCAAGAGCTGAGAGGGACCCAGCTGAAGTCCTGTGGTCTTTGGGGAATGGAAAGACAAGGCCGCAAGGCCTGGCGCAGCTTAGAGTTCCGACGAGTTCTATCTCATCCTCCTCATCCTCTTAGGTTCTGAAAGAACTCACGTGAGACGAGTGAAGGAAGCTAAAAACAGGGAAGAGAGAAATGTCTGTTTGAGGACATTTCATGAGGGTGAATTCCAGGGCTGAGTGAATGTGTCTGGCTCTTTGTGGTGAGAGCCATAGCTCTAGATGTTGGGGCCTGTCGGGCCCGCCGGGCACGGCCTGTGCCGGCTCAGGCTCCCTGTGGGTTCCTCCACAGGCAGCAATCGGAAGATCTTGCAGAAGAGCGTGAAGAGAGTCAAGAGAGGGAGGCGGGCAAATGTTTGATGCCTTTAAGGTCTCTGGAGGCTGCGCCTCCAGGAGGTCCACGAACCGATGGTAACTTTCACCTTTGGAGGGAAAGTTTATGACTCTTTGTCTGTGAGCATGGCATTTTGCATATTCGACTGGGTGTTGATGCAAAAACTAGTAAGGTTTCTTAAAACACTAATATGTTGCATAGGTATCAACATCTAATTTACACCATCTTTTAGATCAGTGGTTCTCATCTTTTTTGGGCCAGCGCCCCCTACCCATTATCCCGGCCCCTCACCGCCCCCCATCAAATAAATCATAGTCTAATTGTCCTCACTGAATATTAAAGTTGATTATTATTATTTTGTGTTTATAATGAGGACTGGTATTGTATTTACAGTAATTCAAATGTATGGAGTCATTATGATTTTTAGGAAATTACTTTATTTCAAGGATGCACTGAATTGATAAAAAAAAAGACAGTGAAGTACTTTTTTTACAGTAAATTATTTTAAATTAAGTGTAATAACATTAATTGACAGAGTTTTTAAGGATGTTGGTGGTTTTCATTGTTATAGCTTCAATGTTGTTGAGATGCGGATATATCTTGTTGCCCCAAATTTAAAAAGACTAAATAAAAATGACATAGTGGACATTGTTATTTTGATGAGTAAATCCCACATTTACACATGCAAATGGAAGAAATGTAAACACTACTTTACTATATTTCATAGATTTTGTGAGAATATTTCAAAGTTTACTTTAAAAAAAAAAAAAAAAACTAGTACAACCCTAATTCTAGAAAAGTTGGGACATTTTGTAAAATTTATTACTACTTTATTACTATTTTACTTTTATTTAATTGACAAAAGTACAAAGAAAAGATTTCCAAAGTTTTCACTGACCAACTTAAATGTATTTTGTAAATATAAACATTTATAAAATATTTATTTATTGATTTATTTGAAGTATGCATCCCACTCCAAAAAAGTTGGGACAGAGGCAAAATAAAAGTGAAAAGGTTATAGAATAACCAAATAAACTGCTCTGAAACACAGCAAGCAGGTGAACTGGTAATAGGTGAGGAATCATGTTTGGCTATAAATGGAGCTTCTCAGTCTTCGCAAGCAAAGTTGGATCATGGCTCAAAATTTGTTTATATTAACTAAATAAAACTAAGTTGGCCAGTGAAAACAGTGGAATTTTTCTTTGTACTTAAGTCAGTTAAATAAAGGCTAAAGAGAGCAAATGACATATTCTTAATTTTATGGCATTTCACAAAATGCCCCAACTTTTAATTGGGGTTGTAGAAAGATGGGAAACATGTGCTCCTCATTTTCAAAATAGTTATTATTTTAGTGCTGTCCTGATTTCTATATTTGTTATAGTCAATTAAATTTCAAATCTTGTTTTTTTTTTTGTCAGTGTGTTGTGTCAGCTATAATAATAATAAGAAATGTTTCTTAAGCAACAATCAGCATAATTTCTGAAATATCATGTGACTCTAAAAGCTGTACTAATATACTGTAGCTTAGCATGAGAAGAAAACACATTTTAAAATATATTCAAATAGAAAGTTTTTTTTTTTTTTTTAAATGGTAGATTTACTGTTTTTACTGTAGGCTGTTTTTTTAAAACCTTTTTTTTTAATGGTAGTGCATATTATAGGCTATATTTTATTTATAATATATAAGCCTGCTTTGAAAGCATGTATCTTAACCCCCAAAACAGCTCATACATAATTTTATTTAATTTTTTTTAATGTCATTGAATAGCACATGGCATTCATCACATTTTTGACTTATCATTTTAAGTGTCATTATCATTAGAAACAAAAAAGGAGCAAAAAAGTCACGTGGATATAAATTAGGCTATATTTGTGGGCTTTGAATAAACTCTTTAGAAATTTGGTATTCAAACCAACCGCAGCCAATCAGCAAACAAAAAGTATTAATATTAATTTTTCTAAACAAGAAAAAACATCTCTTGCTTCATTGTGTCTAAATGCTTGCTATTGTTTTGGCGCAGCAGCTGCGCTACAGAAAGTCAAGCAAACACTGAAGTACTGAAGTCGTTGCTAAGGAAATGATACACCGTCAAGTCTAGGAGCGGGAGTATTGGTGTAAACTAGCAGCGAACACCACTACTACACTGGCAGCGAACAGCGCGACACGTGTGTTAAAGCACATCGATCCCGTTATAATCAGTCGTTCAGTAACAACTGAGCGCGAGCGCTACAATAAACGGATGCCGCGTTCTATTTCTGCCTGCGGGATTCCACACGCCGGCGTTACAGACAAGTTGAACGATAGATATAGAAAGTGCGTTTTTACGTATCCAGTAAAGACAACGTTAGGATGTGGCAGACCATTTTCGTTTGCAAGTTTCAGCTCATACATCTTTGGTGTAAACTCGTCTTGACCAAACGCCCCCCAGGAACAGTTCAACGCCCCCCTTTCAAAAATATTGCTTCCAGCGCCCCCCGATGCTGTCCGAACGCCCCCGTTGAGAAACACTATTTTAGATAATCAAAATACGAATTCAAAGAAACCAAACATGACCTAGGTGGGCAAACGACTAGTCATCTATCATAACGCATGCATAAAACAGTAGAAAGACAAATACAACAGACAAAAATTAAAATACAATGCAGTAATACTGTACACAATGACCTGGGCTATGTGTGATAGGAAGGTCAAAGAAAGGTTTGTCTGTGAATGAATAGGAAAGAGTCCATTGCTATAGGCATTGTATCTTTCCTATAGGGAAATGTAGGGTGCTCTGCTTGCATTCCTTGAAGCAATAAAACCTATGATATCAGATGGTCACCCTGGCAACGGAGCCCTTTCAGGGTGTTCGTTGCTTTGGGGGGTTGTCTCCAAAACTCCAGCATATAGCTGGGGTTGTTGGTTTTGGAAGATTATTTGTTAAATGTAACAAATAACTGTGTCTGATTGGTCCAGATGCTACAACATATTCCCAGAACAGACATTTGGGAAGTCAGTGTACTAGAATGAATTTGAAATTTTAAGTTATAGACAATTCAGTGACATGGAATGATGCTTTAACATGATTAGGCTAAGTCATTGCAGAATTTTTTTCTTTTTCTTTTAAAACCAATGTATGAAGAGTTCAGATGCAAAACCAGCTAAAAGCCATCTCGGTCAAAAATGAGATAATGATACTGAGTGAATGCTCCTGACACATATTATACATCCATCAAATACTTTTACTTCAAACTCACTAAATTCCAGCCTCAGCCCAATCAGAAGTACCAGTACTTACATAGAAACCTATACAAAGTAGCCAGAAAGAAATGCTCATTTTAAAGAAAAACATCAGATGGATTTAGCTGGTTTTGCATCTGAACTCTTCGTATATTCCTGGTAAAATAAACGTTGCTTAAGCATCATTCAGACTGTCAGCCCAAATCCGATTTGGAAATCGGATCATATTTAGACAGTCTAAAGAACAACAAACTTCATTAAATCCGATTTGTGCAAATCCGTTTCGAGCTACATTAGCCTCGTTCAGATTGTCAGCCCAAATCCAATTTTTATGCAAATTCACATGAAATCCGAACATATTCAGACAGTCTGAATGGCAATGAATTACATGAAATCCGATTTGTGCAAATCCGTTTCGAGCTACATTAGCCTAGTTCAGACTCTCAGCCCAAATGCAATTTTATGCAGATTCAATTGAAATCAGATCATATTTACGCAGTCTGAACGACAAAGAAGTATATGAAATCTGATTTGTGCAAATCCGATTCGAGCTACATTAGCCTCATTCAGACTGTCAGCCCAACCTGATTTTTAAGCAAATTCAAATGAAATGCAATCATATTTAGACAGTCTGAAGGACAACAAACTTCATGAACTCTGATTTGTGCAAATCCATTTTGAGCTACACTAACTTTGCTCAGACTGTTAGACCAAATCTGATTTTGTGCATATCTGGATGGAATCTGATTTGAATAAGGCTACGTTCAAACTATCAGTTTCTGGGACTGACAACCGCATTTACTTACAGGTGTGAATCTCGAAATGTCCCGTTCACATAGCAGCTGACAGTAGCTTCTCGAATACTGTCTGTATGAACGTGCAAGCCCCTATTTCTTACCAGTATCCATAGCAACTGTCATGAATTTGTCCGCTCACCACCAGAGGTCGCCTTGCCATTTCACATTACACAGACTGTTGCACAACACCCTGGACTACATTTCCCATCATTCATTGCGCTGATTACACACAGCTGTAACCAATAAAGCACATTATATATAAGCCTTGTACTTCCTCTTACTAGGGTTGTGCCGAAGGAGGCTTTTGAAGCAGTGAGGCTTTCACAACAAACTGCGTTGATGCTTCGAAGCTTTTGATACAGTTCTTGTCAGTGAGGCAACGAAGCTTCATTTTCAAAGATAACGTGACGGCCTCATTTCGAGCAATGCTTCGGAACACTGTTTTGGAGCACTGGTGTGTCGAAAACTCGAAACTTGTGTTGACACTAGGTGTCGATCTACCCATCCCTACCTCTTACTAGTTGCTGAGTATTGCACTGCATTTAGCACTCTCTTTGTGTTAGCTGCTTTACGGAGCCATCTCTAAGTTATCCTGTGTCTAGTCTTGTATCCTAGTCTTGTATCCTTGCCTAGTTCCCTCGCCTAGTTCTCTCGTCTTGTCTGATTCACTGCCTGCCTTGGAACTATTACTTGTTTATCGGATTACCCTTTTTGGCTAGCCCCGATTACGTTCGCCGTTGATCGACCCTCGCCTGTTCTCGGATTACTCTTGTGTCTTGCCCTCATATACCTGTTTGCCACTGTTCAACCCAAGCCTGTGTATGACCACGTCTTTGTGTATTAATAAAACCTATGCAGATGGATCTGCCCGCTTCCTGTCTCCCTCGCTCTGTTACAGAATACTCGGCTGCAAAAGGATCCAGCAGCTTTTCACGCGGACATTGGCAAGGTATGGACATAGCAGGACTGTTATTAGCCCTCGAGGAGGGCACGCGATCGCTCGAGGGCTATATTCAAGTATTTGGTATTAGTGAGTATTTGGACATTGCATATCTGCCGTACTTTTGATGTTTTGATCAACTTCTTCCACAAGGGCATTAATCAGCCGCTTAAGTCTAAACTTATTCGCGAGGGTCCGCGTTCATCACTCCTAGAATTCATGTACTATGCTTTGCTGTGTGTGGGCTCGTCGTTCACTGTGGACGTTGCGGAGGAGGAACGCGACATCGCGGTAATGGCGGTCGCAAAGCTTAGTCAACCACAAGCCTCGGGAAATTCAAGTATATTGAACGCTACTCCGGTGATTAAACCCGCTCGTGAAATGGCGGGTGCAGTGGAGCGCGCTAACATAATGGCGGCGACAGCGGAGCTACCTTATCAGGGACAATAAATACTCCGTACACCGATACTAACCTTAACTGATACTTTTTTTTTAAACTTTATGACTGTTTCCTTCATTTTTATTGAAAATAAATGCCTTTTTGATGTTACATGAGATTTGAAAAGGGAGAAACAAAATTTGGCAAAAGGTGGATCACGTCAAAAAAACTACGGAATGCATTTTACCATCTACACCACTGGAGCTGATGTTTAACAGTCATATTTTGTAGTGTTGACTATGGCAATCACACGTTTTTTTCCGGCGCCAAGAGTTGAAGAATGTTCAACTTTGAGTGAAAGGCTGCGCTCTTCACAGTCACTTTCTAGTCAGCTAACTAATCAGAGTGGAGGAGGGACTGGACTAAAGCCAATCACCCTGCTTGTACTAAGTTAATATTGCTTGTCTCCAAGTATTTATGTCTTTACCAGATGGAAATGCCAGACTATCATATAGCTATTATTGTTATGAAAAATAATGCTTGGAGAAACGTTTCATTCGCAACGCGTCTGCCATATCACTAAAGTGTATATCATATCATAGAAACCACAGCGTCTCAAAGGGAAAAAAAAATAAATAAATAAATAAAAAAAATAAATAAATAAAAAATGCTCAGCTCACAGCTGGGCGTTTTCAGGTGGCTAAAAATGCTTTAGTGTACACGCAGCCTGAAAAAGACACTCAGCGCTCGGCAGCCTACTGTAACTGTAGGCCTATCTGGTAAACAACATTGTAAACTATTCATGCTGTATATCAACATGGTTGTTGTGGTTATTTTATGTACCCTCACCACTCAGCAGCAGCAGTTATAAATATGAATGCTTACAAAAAAACAAAACAAAACAAAACAAAAAAACCAAACAAACAAACAAAAAACAAAACAAAACAAAACAAAAAACCTTTATCTTTCTTTGTGTTTATTTAAACATCAGTTAAAATATCAACAATTTCAAAGTTCACATACGTTTTTTTACAACTGTATACTTGCCTTTTATTAAAATGTACATGACACATAAGCCACAAATACATACATTTTATACTATATTTTGTTTATTCTAAATAAAATGGAAGAAATATATTGAGATAATGGATCGATAGGAAGGAGAAAACATGGACATTTTTTAATTCAGCCAAATTAGCATATGCAAAATGAAAACTTTAAAATACAATAGAAAAGAGAAAACAATTAGGACAGATTTGTTTGTATTATATGCATAGGTATATATCATTTCAACACGTGTGAGTGGGTTATGCTAAAATATTAAGCCAACAGTATGACAAAAAGACAAAAGTATTTTAGTACCCAAAAAAGTACCAAGTGACCTAAATACTGATTTCTTTATATTGTTTAATCATAATGAAGAAAATACAAGTTCAGAAAAGACATCAGCTCGCTGTTGCCGGTCTGTTATGATGATCCTTTTCTGCTGAATCAACTATTTTACTGTCAAGTAAATTTGTTGCATTTGCTCAACTGAAAAGTTAAAAGATAAAAAATAAATACAAAATGTCACTGATGATATTTCTGATGTTGGAGAACAGTTTCTGGAGTCTCTCAGGGGTGAGAACCCCTGAGGTAGGGGTGAACGAGGAACCTGAAAAAAACACAATAGTACAGGTGTATTAAAAAAATAACATTACAGCATTATGTTTGTGGCCACAAAGCAAGCAGACAAAACTTAAATTCTCTAAACGTAATGAAAATAATGTTTCAAACCCCTCACATTAGTCTTTTCACATCCAGATACTCACTATAAACAGTGACATTAAATGTTTTTGTCTCTTCTTCACTGGGATTGGCGACATTTAGATAATAAAGTCCAGAGTCTGTGATTGTCGTGTTCCTGATGGCCAGAGATCCAGTTCCAGGGACCAGCTTAGTCTGGCATCAAATCTCTCAGAATTAACATAAATAGCATTAGGGAAAACGTGATCAATGCAGATGCGTTTTGATCCAAACGTCCACATTATGCGACCTTCAATTGTAATATCATTGTCTAGAGTGACAGAATCTCCTTCCAAAACTGATACTGACGTCATTACATCTGTATCGACACCAAACACACCTGAAACACAGACAGGAATGATCGATTAACAGAGATAAACTGCCGCTAAACTACAAGTTTTTTTCATTACAGACGAGAAACAGGAAAGAATGAATAATTAATAATCAATAATCAATTCATTTTGTATTCTAAAAAATTTAAAAAATTCAAATGAAAATGCTATTGTTCAAGTAGAAAAAAAGGTGACATCCTGAATGTAAATATATAATTTACCACTGAATAGTCGTAAGAACAGACAGAGCAGCAGAAAGGAGGGATTCATAATTCTTCAGGTATTCGCCCAAAAGCCTGGAATAATTCAACTCCACTTTGGTCTTCTTAACTGTGGGATGAGTCAACGGAAATAAAATTAAACGATAAGTTTGCTGAAACGGAATAAACTTGCTGGAGAAAAAACAAACCTTCGTTAAAAGTGGCGCGTACCTGAGCAACTGAAGTAATGTTTTCGCCTATAGCGCTGCACAGCAAACACCAAATTATTTACATACTCGCTGAACAGATGTTGGAGTCAGTGTATCATTAGCAGGGGCGCCGTAACAGGGGGAAAGTTTAGGACGATTCCAAGATTTCTACCGAGGAAGTTTGGGTAAGGGGATAGAAAATCACACGTTGGGTTTCAATGTTTTATTGGCTCAGGCGTATTGGTTTTTATAGTGTACAAACCGTACGCTTACCCTAACCTGACCACTCACACAAAACTTTCTACATTTCTAGATTTAGAAAAAAAAAAAAAGTCTGTTTTCCTCAGGGGGACCAGAAAAAAGGTCAAAATTTACTGGTACTACTATTTTTGTGGGAACATTTGCTTCAAGGATATAAAACCAACATATCTAATTATAAACAATCTAGAAAGTATCAAGCCTGTCCAAAAATTAAACATGAAAATACACAACATTATGTAATGATTTATGTATTAAACCACAGCATTATAATACTGAAGGCAGAAAAAAACAATAGCCATACTATTGTAAAGTATGAGTATGTCAAGACAAATGGCACAAATTTGAGTATTAGTACAATTTTATGGTAATTAAAGCACAAAAATACACAAGTCTACAGTATACAGCATGTTTTGCTAAGCACAAACTTACAGTTAAAATGTCAAATAACGGTGAAAAGATTCCAGCATTAGAGCTCATTAAGCAGGAACAACTCATAAAACTAACAGCAGGTTGGAAGAAAAAAGTGGACTTCAAAGAATGCCAGACATTCATGCTTTGGTGGAAAAATAACAACAGCTTCTCCGTAAATATCTTAGAGGAGGCTTGTTACACTCCAAAAAAATACTGCATTTTTCAATAGCATTAGTTTTCAGTGCAAGCTGGAGAAACTCTTGATACCAAAATAACATCTTTTCTACCACCAGGGGGCGCCCTCAAACAAAGTTCACGCTTTTTCTTCCTGAATGATTTAAGGCTTCCATAAAATATTTTTCTATGTTAATTACTGGTGGAGCTGCAGACAGTCAACAGGCATTTCTGGCACTGGTCATTAATGCTGGGATATATTTCACTCCATGCAAATATATCCAGATATAGGCCCGGTTTCACAGACAGGGACTAAGCCAGGATTAGGTCATAGTTCAATTAGGACATTTAAGTAATTTTTATAAACGTGCTTAGAAAAACATTACTGGTGTGCATCTTGAGACAAAACAAAGGCACTAATATATTTTAGGATCAGTCGGTGCATGATTCTTTTAGTTAGTTAAGTTTTTTTTAACCTAGGACTAGGCTTAAACATTGTCTGTGAAACTGGGGTATAGAGTGTTTTCACGACACATTATCAATCGGCCATACTGGCAGCACTGAACATAAACAATGCCACTAAACCAAACAAAACTTGCATATTTTGTTGATTGATGATTGCTGCTGAAAATGGACAATTATTGCCATGTTTTGGGCTGTACTAATCGCTCGGATCGGGAAAAACATTTGAAGTACTAAAGACTGCCAAAAGTTATAACAAATCAAGGAGGAGAGTTAAAAAAAACTGTCTGAGGAACAAAAGGTGTGGTTGGCCAAATTGAACCAGGATTTTTAGAATGTTTGACAACATTCATGTTTGTTCTTCATTTCTGGCAAGGTAGGTGAAATATTAGGCAAATATCTTAATTAATACTGCATGAAAAATTCATTCATTGTTGTGTTTGTTTGTTAGGTTAAATGTTTAATCTACATTTTTTGTAAGCTACACCCCCAATCAGTTTACCTGAAATGGTATGCATTAAAGGTGACATATCATGAGAATCTGACTTTTTCTGTGTTTAAGTGCTATAATCATGTCTCCAGTGCATCTACCATCCCAGAAAAAGAAAAATGTTGTAAGGATCCATCCACTGGCCCAAACGCGGAGTTCAGTTGTCTGGTTGAAGGTTTAATGCATGTTCGGTCTTTTCACAGCGCTTCTGCAAATCCACTTAATTTATCAGGATTTAGTTTCAATTTTATTCTAGCTCCATGTTTAACCTGACCAGCGCCGATCATCACGATCACAAAAACTCCAGTCTGATGTTTAGTCAGAGGTCTGTAGGTGGCTAATACCTTTTTGACAGCTGCCTACTGCTTGCCTTCACAAAAAGTGTAATTTACTTTAGTCTTCTCCCCGTACAACTTGCTAACATCAGTGATAGACAGAAATCAGGAGGTCTCCAGGTGAAGTGCCTACTGCTCCATTCAGTCCTGAGCCTGCAGTTTGCTCTATCCTGGCCGTAATTTGTGGTAACAAAAGCCTCCTCGCAATTTACTAGTAATAATGATTTCAGAAGAGATCAGAATAAATCAAATATAACATTTTATTTGTCAGGTAAAAATGTATCATGCCAATTACATAATTAAACAATGACAGTCCATTTCAGAATTAAAGAATTAAAGAGTTCCGGGACTTTAAATTCATGAGGAAATAATTTCACATCGTACAATGTGAAAATGTGAAAAAGAACAACCCAATTTTTTTTCTGGTAAGCCTTTCTCTGCAAGCTTGCTCAGATTTTGCTCCCCCTGTGACGTAGTAAGGGGATTTTATAATATTACCTCTCCTTAATCTGCACGTTTCCACGTACAGCACCACCATTTTGTTTTCACAAGTGACAATGGTTTACCAGTTTTAACACCATGGTAAAAGTTCAAGCAAAGCATGCAAACTGTTCGGAGTCAAGAGGAGACAAGAGAGCAGTGGATTGATTTATTTACTGTGCATTACGCTGCTGCCATTCAGATCTTATATAAACATGTTATAGTTCTTTCCTAGGTGTTTACCTTCACAGACATAACCGACTGTTTTTGTAACTCAAGTTTGTTATTAACAAACTTGTGTGTATTTGACAGTCTAAGCTCAATAAGACATGAAAGAAGTTTAATTTAGCACATGCCATGTGACAGACGCTTTCTGTGTGTGTGCTTCGGATGTGTGCGCTCAGAAAACCCTATATCAGACGTTTAAACTGATATGGCTTTAAAATGCATGATTTCAATGTGATAGGCATGATATTTAAAACCAAACAGATGTTTTTTGAGAGTATTTGAAGTACAAGCTGTAAAGCAGGGGTGGGGAACCTTGATCCTAGAGGGCATGTGACCCTGCAGAGTTTAGCTCCAACCCAGAAAAAAAATACCAACCTGTATCCTGAAGACCTTGATTAGCTTGTTCAGGTGTGTTTGATTAGGATAAGAGCTAAACTCTGCAGGGACACAGGCCCCTCGAGGATCAAGGTTCCCCACACCTGCTGTAAAAGCACAGCCATATTCTGGAAAAGAGGGTGGGGAGCATCAGCTCATTTGTTTTTAAAGAAACATGCATGAAAACAGCATGTCTCTGCTTCCACTCAAAATTGTCATTTTCAAAATGATATAATAAATTATCTGTAAGGTATTTTGAGCTGAAACTTCACAGACACATTCTGGGGACACTTGAGACTTATATTACGTATTGTAAAAATGTGAATAATAGGTCTCCTTTAATAGCTTTTAAAGGTACCACCCCACTGACAGCTTTCGTACCCTTTTTTGAGAGTGATGTATAACCAGTGGTTGCGTTAACCGAAAATGATCTGTTATTTACGGATTTTTTTTTTTTTTTTTCAGTGACAGACATCTGTCTCTTTGACAGATTACACTGAGGGTGATCTATTGTAAACTGTAACTGTAATTCCCACCTCTGTCCAGATGGTGGCGAGTGTGCTCCAGTGTGGCAGTAAAGCACTGGATCCAGAACAAAAATGAAACTGTCACAAATCTTTTGTTATGCCTTGGATTACACACACACGAGTAAGCTACAGTGATCTGTCATGTTATGGTGTTGAACATGAAAAGTGACACACAGTCTCTGTCCATCTGTTCTCTTCAAAATAAATGCATAAGCCTATATTGTCCTATAGGTTCATGATTAAAAATGAAAATGTGAACAAAAATAAGAGTATTTAAATATGGTATTATAATTAAAATATGAAAATAAAATGACAGGTAATAATATAGATCATGACAATTTTTTTACGACCCTGTCCGTCAAAATGACGGACAGTGTTAAAGTCTAACGCAACCTCTGTGTATAACATTAGTAAATCACAATGTGCATTTAGTTCTGCAAAAAAAAAAGTTCTGTTTATTTCTAAGTGTTCATCTCTACTTTACTATGTAAACACTTAAAAATCAGAATTGCTGCATTTTTCAACAGTTTCTCCTTACCACTGTCACCTTCAGCGTCTTCTAATGGAAATATTTACTGGGTTTGTCAGCTTTTGCTCTTGATAGCTCACTCTTGCTCCTGTTTAATAAACTGGTAACTGTCGCTCAGGGTTGGTCACCTAGTTGGCCAGGCATTGCCATTTTTTGTTGTACTTTTGTTGTAATTTAATCAGATTTAGTGGAATTCATGTGGGACACATTTCTGTAATTCTCTTAAGATAATCCAGCCATCCATTCTCTATACTGTTTATTCTCTCTGGGGTTGCAGGAGGATGGAGGCTATTTCAGCACCTCGGGCTGCAGACAGGGAAATTTTACAACTCAAGTCTGTCTATATTTTTTACACCTGGATCCTTCTCAGCTGATTTGTCAGCCTTACACTCAATGTTTTAAATTCTTGTTTCAAATCTTTAAATCTTGTAAGTTATACAATATTGCTTTGTTTAGATTGACAAACAATGAAAATAGGAGTCTCTAAATGTGCCCTGCACATTTCACACAAGGCACTGTAGTGATACACTAGGGGGCAGCATAGATATCTCATTATTTAAAGGGGTCATCGAATGCTAAGTTCACTTTTTCATGTTGTTTGAACATTAATGTGTGCTGGCAGTGTATGTACAAATCTACCCTATAATGATAAAAATCCATGCAGTGGTTTTTAATTAATCTGTAAAAATAATATCCCCTTTTTCAAATCGAGCCGTTCTCAGATGCCTGTCGGTGTGGCGTCACACCGACAGATGCCGCTCCCACCATAGTTGATTGACATGAGCGACATTGAGCGATTGAGGTGTTGTGTTGCTGGATGTAATAATGAACATAGTGGTCGTCATTTACTCCCGACATCTGAGCTGCTGAAGATGCAGTGGATTACATTTGTTTGTGAAGGGAATGCGCCTCCCGATCTACATATATCCGTCTACGTTCGCACGAATCATTCATGATCCAGCTTCACTTACAGCAGAAGTGAGTATAAGCGTCTTTTTATGAATCTTTGCGATCGCCTTTCCTTATAACGTGGTAGTTAGGAAGTTCAGTGGTTAAACGCGGCTGATGTAAACAAGATCTTTCCACAGAGAGAAGAGAGGGGCGGGGTGAGCAGAGCTCATTTGCATTTAAAGGAAAAACCCCTTAGAATGAGATGATTTTTGCCGAGCTGATTTTGGCAAGGTAAAAAGGGTGTTGTTTTACAAAACCATTGAGAATTTTTAATCAAAGTATATTATAAACTTTTCATTAAGACCCTAAAGAATCATATCAACTTGTGGAAAATGGGCATCCGATGACCCCTTTAAGTTATAGCCTCTTAAGAGGAATTTCAGAAACATTGAACTATATTCAGAACAAAACAATGTTTTGTGTTAATCTGAAGGGACAATTGCAATTTACTGCGCTAATTTAGTTAGCCCCTTGTTTATTGTGCAACACTTGGTTCATGTAGGCTACTAGTAATAATACTGGTACAGTAGAAAAACAGGAAACAGACGGTTAAAATTCTGTTTAACTGCCATGTAGTCGATTGAATCTGAAATCCACACCTCCTACTGGTTATCGCACAATGACTTTAATTCAGGCGTGACACTCATGTCTGGACCAGCCTTTCTTTTATAATCCAGCAGTCCCAGCTTTACACTCTGTACAAAGCAGAGATCCTCAAATTTGGGTTGAGTTAAACTCTGCAGCGTATTGGCCCTCCAGGGCAAGATTTGAGGAACCCTAGTATAAAGACAATTGTCCAGGTGAAAAGGGAGCTATTTATTTAACACAAAAGCACATGTTTTCATTAGAGACCTCATTGAGTTCATTTGCTGATTGGCTGAGGACTAAAAGACTTAGAAGCATTCAAACCTTAAATCACTTGTAGAAACACGTCCTGTCACTGAGAAAATCTAAAAGCAATCTATATGAAATGGAATCAGTTCTAGTTTAGAAAAAATGGTATTACTGATTGTTCAGTGTTAAGGCAGCTGAAAACAAAACTAATTAAATGTTGTGGTTGGTTGCCAGAGTATTGTTCGCATAGTTTCAAAACAGAAAAACCCTAAACCCAAAGCATGCAACAGACACCATTTAAAAAACAGAAAGAAAAAGTTTATTTTCATACCCTATCATACATACACTGGACACCATTTTAATGCACATTATTATTATCCAAGCTGTAGGGACACATCAACTCAAAACAACTCTTGAGTACATTGTGCGATCCTCTCCATTAGGTATCTGTAAAAAAATTAGAAAATCATATGTAAAAGAGAAAGTATTGATGGGGGTTTGTTACATTTAGACCTTAATTGAAAATGCTTTTAAAAGCCCATTTCAAAGCATGAAACATAAAAACACACACATAACAATGGCACTGTCTTAAAATAGTGCCTTTATTGTAACATTGTATGATGTTTAGAAAAACACATGATGAGAAATTATCATCATTTGTGCAAGTTAAAGTTGATTCCTAGGGTAAATGCTGAGGTTGCTACAGAGAAGCGAATTCACTGCACATTTTCGTACCGTACTGTGAATATTGCGCTGACAAAATGTTGTTTCGGTGTAATTAACCTCTTCTTCATGAGTCTGAACTGTTTTAACAATAAATCATATTTGATTATTTCATCATTTCATCACTTCATCGCTTTTTTTTTACTTTAGTTGTAGTAATACTTGCCTTGTTCTCCAGCTTGTATTGCCTTGCTTTTACAGTATTTCAGACCTACAGGTACAGCTACAATCAGTACCAGCATCACACCAATGACTATTGGCACTGTAATATATGAACGCTGCTGTTCTGTAAAAGACAAAGAGAAAATGTTCTTCAGCTTCTGGATTAGGTTATAGTGACAAAAATAAAAAATGATAATGAATATTTCGGAGTGTTAAAGGATCTAAATCTCAAAAGCAACCTGTATTTGACAGTATCTTATTTTTTATATTTGTTATATATATATGTATATAAATAATTGGATAAGACAGAGAGATGTAGTAATAAAAAGCTGGATCTAATTTAGCACATATTGTTTGAAAGTTAAACATTTTTCAAGATCATCATCTTCTCTTAACATGAAGTTATATCACTCTGATGAACATCTTTGATGTGATTTTTGATGTGTTGAAAAACAAAGTATGGTTAAGTTTGTCACATGGTGCCCATGTGTCCCAAATATTATATTTAAAAACTGATAATGTGTAAGCTCTCACGAACTGTGCTCTTTTTTTTCAGGCAAAAGTTCTAAGCAAAACCAGAAAAACTGCACACCAAGAATTTTGCCTGGTTTTGCGTGTAAACAGCTTATTTGACATGCATATGTGAATTTGAACTTGATATCTGTATTACATTTGAACATATATTAGCCTTTACTGTATTTGTTACAGGTTAACAGTATCAGAATGATCTGGATTGTACTGTAATACAAGACTCTGTCCCATTTTTTACTGTAAATGACCACAACTGACCAGATCATAGGCCCTAATATCACATACCTGAACATGTCTGACAGAGTTCACTGTTTCCCAGATATTTGGTCTGGTTGCTGATGGGATTGTTGATCACACAGCTATAGTTGTTGTCTTCCTGATTTTCCACCTCCAGAGGTAGAGAGAGACTGATGCTGAGCTCAGACACACTGATGCTGGACAATAAACTGTTTCCTTTGTACCAGGAGAGACTCACATCACTCACATTTATCACTGAACACAGCAATGAACATTTAGACACCGATGATCTTGATGATGATGAAGATGATGAACAGTTTGGATAGTCTGTGATAATGACAGGAATGGGTAGACGAGCTGGAAAAGGACAGAAAAGAACACAAAATGCAAAAAGAAATAAATTACTGACATGCTTTCAATAATCCAGGTCAGTGTAGCTCAATAAATGGACAAATACATCCAGATACTCTGGAATCAATTTTACAGAATAACAACTATTATTTAATGTAGTCTTACACCATGAAATAGTCTCACAATCTCTCTTTTTAAATTTGTTAAATTACATGAAGATGGTCATCTGTCATATGTGTATCTCTCTTACACACTGACTCATTAAATAACCATTCATAACATGATTTATTTACTTTACTCACCATGGACAGTAACAGTAAATCTCCGGTATGTGACCACTCCTCTGAGGATGGTTAGTTTATAAAGTCCAGAGTGTTCAGTTCTGATGTTCGTTATGGTGAGAGATCCTGAATGATGATCCATCCGTAGTCTGTCTCTAAATATTTCATTACTATCATATATAGAGATGACTTGTTTATAGATTTCAGCAATACGAGTGTCTAAATTGTTAACGTGAAAAATCCACAGTATCTGATCATCTCTCTGTACTTCAGTAACATCAGGGTTTAGAGTCACAGAATCTCCCTCCATCACTGACACTGACTTTATTTCCTCTGTATCACTAAACACACCTGAAACAGAGAGGGACATCACTGATTATGATATAAAATAAGTGGGCACATATGTGTGATGTGCTATTTGTGCGCATTTTTAAAATGATCAACAAATAGCGCATTTTAAACGATTATTAAACAATTGAATCTGATCAATAATGACGAAAAATTAAAACAAGATACAATGTACTAGCAACGTATTATTAAATAAGAAAAAAATCATAGTCATTAATACTTCGGGTACCTGCGCTTGAGCTGATTTTATTGTAAAGTCAATCACCCTAAAAGACAGCATCTGTTTGTTGCGATCACTGTATTGCCGTAATCCATTCTCTGTTTTGTCTATTTACACGCACGAACATATAGCCTAAATTATATTTAACATGATTATACAAAAACATATGATTTCGCATGCTTTCCAAATACATTCACGCTATATTTAGCCTATAAAAATATTGTGTTTAAGGAAAATGAATTAAGTTTACAATAGTGAGTTTGTAATTTAATAAAAAGAAAATTAAATCTGTCCGTGGCTCCTAACTCTCTTTCTAAATGTAGTCTACTTACCATTTATGATCAGCTGTAAACAAAGAAAGAACGAAAGAGTTTTAAGACTCATATTATTTAAATTAAACTGTGTCTGGTAATTAATCTCCACATGGTGCACTCCACATGGTATGAATAAAAGGCGCTATTTGTTTTAGATGATATCGGTTTAAACTGCTTGATATAAGTCATTTGATTGGTTAAGGCTGTTGGGTGGGATGTGGCCACCCAACGACTCACACAAGCTTAAGCACAGAATAAGACAATTAGAGATCATATTAAATGTTGTACTGTAATATATTCATAAAAGAGAATGTTACAATTACACAATATAAACTTTTAAAACTTTTTATAAACTTATAAACTTTTTTAAAATTTTAAAAACGTAATTTCATGCCGGTTTTGTCTGAATATAGGACAATAATAGGACATTCAGTTAAAAATGATACTTTCATTTTCTTATCCTTTTTAGTGCTCAATAAAAACTATAAAAACCCCCACCCCTAAATATTTTAATGATGAAAACATACTCATGGTATGGTAGTAACTAAATTTATGTTTGAATTTAAGTGATCTTTCACATTACATTAAATGAGTACATTAAATGACTGTTTATATAAACTATCGACTATAAGAAATCAAACAAAACCTTTCCAACCTTTCAAACCCACCTCTTTTTAATATGTTTACGTTTAAAACAATAACCAACCGTCCCTTGCATGACAATAAAGATGTTTTTAGTGTGTGTGTGTGCAGAACTTCCTTTGACCTGTTAACACTTAGCCTACTGCATGTGTTATTTTTTTCTTATGTATAATTTAGTTATGTTAATCTGTCTTTCTGCCTTATGGACACATAGTAAAACTCCCAGTGTTTATATAATTCTCACTCAGAGTGTAAAAAGTAATACTGAAGCAGTGAAAAGTTAATAAGATAATTAGTTAATTAATTGAGCAATGATTGAGCATTAATGAAGAACACTCAGTTAACAAACTGAATCATTGAAAGAAGAAACAAGAACAGAGCAACTGTGAGTGCATGTTTAACACTAGGGCAGGGGTGCCCAACCCTGTTCCTGGAGATCGACTTTCCTGCAGAGTTCAGTTCCAACCCTGATCAAACACAATTAGTTTGTCCAGGTGTGTTTGATCAGGGTTGAAGCTGAACTCTGCAGGAAGGTCGATCTCCAGGAACAGGGTTGAGCACCCCTGCACTAGGGGTTTTGACTGTGCAAACAAGCAATATGCAATTTATATTGTAATATTTAAAATGTATTGGTAAACAATATAAAATTCAGTAATAAAATGCTCAATTTTTCACTAAATTCAGTGAGATTCTCTCTAGGTTGTTTCTTTCTTTCTTTCTTTCTTTTTTCTTTTTTCTTTTTTTTTAAAGAGATGAACTTGTGTTCTCAGGGTTTAGTTGTCGAAACTTTTTCCAGTGACGCTTTTACTTGCGTTGAGGTCAAGCCAAGAAGCTCACATGAATAACAGTTTTTCCATTGGTCTACCCACACACAAACACCACAACAAATCATTCACATGCATTTTTCAGACATTCAATAGACACACTGCCCTAACACCTGCTTTCACCTAACCAAATGCCGCATATGTTTGCAGTCCCCATACAAACAAAAACAAAATGGACCACAGCAAGTATCACTTTGACACATATAACAAGCTGGTACTGTGTTACAGTGCATCAGTTTCCTCCAGGTTAAAAAGAAGATCACAGGCTGTTATTGTGAAGGTCAGATTCTACACAACATCACCCTCAAGAATCTCTTTTTGCCTCTTCTTAAGACATTCAGTATGTAAAAAGTGCAGTAATTTGCAAACATTTTACTTAAAACTTTTAACATTAATCTTCAAAAAAAGGTAAAACTATCTATCCATCCTCTTTTTGATTTGATAATAGTAAACAATATTTTGTACAGTTTACAAGACAATTGCCTTCTCAATATTTTCATCACATTTTAGCTTCTTAAAACCAGTTACTGGCCCAACTGTATGCATGTCTATGTATGTATGTATAAAATAGAATAAAATAAAATAAAATAAAATAAAATAAAATAAAATTTGAGGTATAATTTCTAGGTATAATTTTCTGCTGATGTGCCTAAAAAAGTCACTTTCATTTTGGAGCGTCTTTGGAGCTCAGGGAACTCTACTAAAAAACTCTCTAAATATGTGTGCTTTATATGTAGTATAATACTATAGTAAATAAATAGTATATATAGTATAATAGTGTAGTTTATATGCTGTATTTGTGATGATGTGTGTATGCAGTTAGATGTGTTTATAGATTACTGCTGACGACTGACTTCATCAACATGAGTTGGAAAAAGTGTGTAATCTAAATGTCCATTAACAATGCCATCAAGATTCATGAAAGGAGTATTTAGTCACAAGGACACTAGAACAAAACTGTCTTTAATCAGTAGAGCATAGTGCTAGCAATAGTGAAGTCATGGGATTTAGGGAATGCATGTTCTGATCAAATGTATATTTTGAATGGTAAAGCCATAAAATCATCTGCCAAATGCATAAATATACTGTATATAAATATATAAATGCACCATAGTGTCTCTACTCAAACCAGTACGGAGAGAATGTGTGAAGGGGGGAGAGCATCATTTCTCAGCAAACCACACCTGCAAGGTATAAAGTTTCACCACAACACAGAGTGGCATGTAGCAGAACAAAAACATGGTTTGTTAGTACCTGTTTCACACGAAGCTTTTACATGATGAATCTAAAGCTTTGTCTCAAAGAAAGCATAAGCATGATGTGAAGTATGATAACCCATACTCAGAATTTGTCTTCTGCATTTAACCCATTCAAGTTAGAGCACACACATTAAGGCACATTCACACACAGCCATACTGTGAACACACAGAAGTGAGCAGCCATTTTGCTGTGGAACCCAGGGAGCAATTGACAGCTAGGGAGCCTGGTTCAAGGGCACCTCAGTTGTGGGTAAGTAATAATTAAAGAGCGCTGTTTATTCACTTCCCCCACCTACAACTCCTGCTGGTACTGAGAGTTGAACCTGTAGGACACAGATCACAAACAATAAAGCAAACCTGTAACTTAAGTCATTTCAATAATAATTATATTAATAACGAGAGTACAATAACTTACAGTTTTCGCTTTTTTGAACACTAGTAAACAGCAGCAGTGCACCAGATTGATCTCCACATACCCGTCAACACTCCTGTTTTCCCCGGGAGTCGCCCGTATTTCACAGCCATCTCCCACCCTTCACAACCATGTTCTGCCCCTCTCCCATTTTGTTATTTTTCTCGGGAAACTCCCGTAATGTGTATGACCTAAACCTCGTTATGTGAATAATCACATCAATAGCCTACTTTTCAGGTTGTCCAGTTGCCAGATCTTGTATGAAACGCATCTTACTCTCACAGTTGACACATAATACAAAATTCAACCCATTTGTGACCTCAGCCTGGAAACCTACAACCCTGTTTCACTGTTGATATAGATGCGGGAAGTTGAATCAAGGGTCAGCTGGACAGAAGAAATTAATTTCATATCTCGAATTCATATCTCTGATTTTAATATCTGACACGGTGGGGAAATGGCGTCACTCAGCACATTACTGGACGTTTCTCAAAGGGAAGGCTGCATCCTCTGGAGGTCGCATTTGCAGGCTGCATACGTCATCAATCCTAGTTCATTTCAGTTAACTGAGCATTACATTCACGAGTCATATCACAACAATTTACACTTCACTAAGAATAATGGTCAAATTTATAACTGTTAATATTATAAAATAAGATCTTCTTTATGACGTATGCAGCCTACACATGAGACCTCTGGTGGATGCAGCCTTCCGTTTGAGAAACGGCCTAAATCATAATGGCACAGAGATGTGCATTCACACAGATGCTCCCCCTGCTGGCCTAAGAAACAAACAGTTATCAGATGCCTTCATCTCCATCCAGATGTGACAGAGGCAAATTTCTCATTCCAGAAAGCTTTATTTCACAGCAAACACACAAACCACATATACATTAAACATTAACATAATGACAGGATACTAAATTTAAAATAAATAAATAAATAAATAAATAAATAAAATAAAAACGGTGATTTCTGGGTTGTGGTCAGTCGCCATATTTTAGGATAGTGACAAAAGTGACAACAACCACAAATCACAAGAGAAGAATGATGACTGGGTTTACACTAATAATTTCTGAGAGCTACTTGCATTGGCTTAGAATAAAACGGACTGATATTTAAATATCTGTATTCATCCAGAGTGAGGAAAAGAGCTCAGAAAATCACTCTGGATCCCTCACATCCAAGTCATCATCTCCTTGAACTTTTACCATCTGGCCGGCGCTACAGAGCCCCAAACACCAGGACAACCAGGCACAAGAACAGTTTTTTTTCCCCCAGGCAATTCTCCTTATGAACAGTTAGGAGAATTGCCTGGGGGAAAAAACTGTTCTGGGGGAAAATAACTTTTATTTATTTATTTATTTTAAATTTAGTATCCTGTCATTATGTTAATGTTTAATGTATATGTGGTTTGTGTGTTTGCTGTGAAATAAAGCTTTCTGGAATGAGAAATTTGCCTCTGTCACATCTGGATGGAGATGAAGGCATCTGATAACTGTTTGTTTCTTAGGCCAGCAGGGGGAGCTCAGCATAAGTCATAATACCCCACTCGGGTGAATGCACATCTCTGTGCCATTATGATTTAGGCCGTTTCTCAAACGGAAGGCTGCATCCACCGGAGGTCTCATGTGTAGGCTGCATACGTCATAAAGAAGATCTTATTTTATAATATTAACAGTTATAAATTTGACCATTATTCTTAGTGAAGTGTAAATTGTTGTGATATGACTCGTGAATGTAATGCTCAGTTAACTGAAATGAACTAGGATTGATGACGTATGCAGCCTGCAAATGCGACCTCCAGAGGATATAATGTTTTACAATGTCATTTTTATTTAATTTTTGTTTTGTTGTCGATTGTGCATTTATTTATTTTTCATCTTTTCAGATTCCTTATTAATTGGGCCATTTTATTTGTATTTTGTTTTATTTGTACTTTTTTTTTTATTATTTATTTATTGCTTATTTGAACATTTTAGTGCTGATTGCAGTGTATTTTGTAAGAAATATGTTGACATTGTTGACACTGTTACATTGTTGAAAGGTGGGCAGACCATCCAGTGTTGAACTGCTATGTTCTAATGTTGCAGTTCTTAAAACTGCTTGTTTAACATGTTTATTGGTGTTTTAATGTTTTAAACATTCTAAGGAATAGTCTTTTTTTTAATTTTTTATTTTGATTTCATTGACTGTCAATTTTTTATGTTAGGAAGTATGGCTATTATTTTACCTTTTACTTGTATTTCTTTCTACATTCACAATAATAAAGCCTGAAGCCTGCAGTTAAAGTTTTATTTTATAACATTGTATAAATGCTAACTAGAACAAAACATCTTTGTCCATGAAACTCACAGGAAAACGTTCACAGACCATAATTTGAGACACAATGGAAAAGCAATACAAGTCTATTTAACTAACAAAATTGTGTCAGCTGAACAAAAAAGTGACATGTGACTTTACGCAGTGACTTGGGTTGAGTGAACAACTTGAGTTGAGTAAACTCAAAAAAGCTGTGCAGCAAGTTGCCTTGAAATTGTAAGTTAAGTCAGCTTTTCATATAAACTCGTTGCGCGCATATACACCCATAAAACACTCACGCAAACATACAAAATAAATTTCAGGTAAGACGCATGCTTGAGTTGGAGTCACACTCTAAACGCGGGGTATTAAAATTGCTTTTGAAAGCGCGCGCACGTTTTACTTTCGGTCTTGTTTGAACGATCGCGCGAACTCTCGGCGGTGCTGAACGGGATTTTGAAAAGTGCCCAGTGGAAATTCGCCCCTGGTACATCGTATGCTATATTAAATGTCTTTTTAAAACACTATTTTAATGCATTAAGTCACGTTAAGCGTTTTAAAATGCCCCGGCATCTGGAGATTCCGCCGGAAGTGCCGCTGCTTCCGTTTGCACTGAAATGCCTTCCGTTAATATCCGATCGTTATGCTATAGATAAGACCTTTCTTTCTCGGCTGAGATCGTTTGAAGCCGCATTTAAACTGCATTTTGGAAGATCAAACTCGGGGCACCATAGCAGTCCATTATTTGGAGAAAAATACTGAAATGTTTTCCTCAAAAACATAATTTATTTATGACTGAAGAAAGAAGGACATGAACATCTTGGATGACAAGAGGGTGAGTACATTATCTGTAAATTGTTGTTCTGGAAGTTGACTTCTCCTTTAAATGGGACAGTCTAGTCTACTGAGGACTGTTCTTGTCGCCTAACAATTGCTGCCATTGACAAGCGGCAGTAATGTTTGTCCTGGATTATTTTCCCTGTTGAAATAAACAGCATATGCCGGTTAGGTAGGTTTTGAAGCATGGATGCTGGTTTGACTGGTTTATGATGGTGCTTTGCTGGTTTAAGCTGGTCCTTAGCTGGTTATGTGCTGGTCCTAAGCTGGTCCTTTCTGCTCAGCACCAGATTAGGACCAGCACATGATCAGCTAAGGACCAGCATAAACCAGTATGTATGTAAGTATGCTGTTTTTTTTCAACAGGGTTATGTAAATGTCTAAATATGTTTGTCATTGTTAATTTATGTACATAATAAAGAGTATAAACCATATGAAATCGCATCTTTGTAAGATATTTTTGCACCGCAAAATATTGGATGAGAAAAAAAAAGGTAGTAATATAACAAAAAAATATAAATAATATAACAATGACAATATTGTTATATTATTTGTTATACTGTTATACAATATTGTTATATTACTGTTTTATATATATATATATATATATATATATATATATATATATATATATATATATATATATAATATAACAATGACAATATTGTTATATTATTTGTTATACTGTTATACAATATTGTTATATTACTGTTTTATATATATATATATATATAATATAACAATGACAATATTGCAAAACATAACATTTAAAAAAAAAAAAAAAAGCCAGAAAACAGAAGCGCCATCAGTTGAAGTTAAAACAGGAGTCGGCGTCTGAGTCGATTGAGTTTTAACAGACCCCCTAAATCGTGTAGTGAGTTTGGCGGAGGGGTAACTGAGAATGAATGGGGGAAAGTCAATATAGTGACATTAATGTGAAAACTAATATTAAAAACGCAAGTAAACAACAGCCCGCAATGTACCGCATAATTAAACTGAATTTACAGTGTACCTATTTGTAACTATAGAGTATCTCCACAGTACATAATCGTAGGTATAAGGGAACAATACGCAACGTTTGGGGAATAAGGGGGTAATAACCTGCAAAATTATAAAGCATTTATACTTTCATAACTAAAGGGCACCTATTCTGAAATTTCGTGGTATGTATGACACACAGACCGAAATATTCTGCGCAAGCATAACTTACAGCTGAACGTACGTGTAGGCAGG
This sequence comes from Cirrhinus mrigala, assembly GCA_036247105.1. Lineage (NCBI taxonomy): Eukaryota > Metazoa > Chordata > Actinopteri > Cypriniformes > Cyprinidae > Cirrhinus > Cirrhinus mrigala. Next base: position 28,576,157 of record CM070028.1, read on the forward strand.
TAAACGGAAACAATGTGCAATGTTTGGGGAATAAGGGGTAATGACTTGAAAAAATTAAAAGTATTTATACTGTTAGTATTTCATAAGTAAGGTGTAACTATTCTAAGATTACGTGGTATGCGTGACCTACTATGTTAGGCAACAACAGTATGATTTAGAACAACTTGCCTTATTGTAATAACACAAAAAATATGATGCAGTAAATTTTTACACTACGTGGGTACTTATTGTATTATTACAACATATATCTTATATATATCTTATATGACATAATTTACAAATAGTAAACTGTGGTATACTATAGTATAATTCAGTAATTATAGTAAATTTAAAAACCTCTATAGTCTTTATAAAACTTTACCACAGGTTACTTAATAATATATTCTATAGTATTTATTGGTGTTTCTTTATGTGGGATCATTGAGATTACTGAACAACACAGTTGAAAGTATGGGGAAATTATGTAATGAGTTTCCACTATGATTTGGTTTAGAAATTTCCATATGCAAATTTACCTGATGAAAGAGTATTGCATATGGTCATCTCAGCAGCGAGTCACATGAGCAGCATTGTGCCGTCAAGGTGCAATACAGCGAAGAACTAAAGAATACCTGTTTCCAGCTGCTCCCAGGATATAACATATAAATATAACATCATAATACACAAACATACTGTGTAAACATACACTCCTGTTATATGTAGTAACATCCACGGGCTGTAATTTAAAGTGATGCCTTATTACCCTTGTGTTACCTGTAGTTACCCTGTAAGTGTAACATCCGCAGGCAGTAATTTAAAGTGATGCCTTATTACCCTCGTGTTACCTGTAGTTACCCTGTAAGTGTAACATCCGCGGGCTGTAATTTAAAGTGAGGCCTTTTTTCCCATCTTGTTACCTGTAGTTACCCTGTAAGTGTAACATCCGCAGGCTGTAATTTAAAGTGATGCCTTATTACCCTCTTGTTACCTGTAGTTACCCTGTAAGTGTAACATTCGTGGGCTGTAATTTAAAGTGATGCCTTATTACCCTCGTGTTACCTGTAGTTACCCTGTAAGTGTAACATCTGCAGGCTGTAATTTAAAGTGATGCCTTATTACCCTTTTGTTACCTGTAGTTACCCTGTAAGTGTAGTATTTAAAGCAGACAACTGGAAGTTGAAGTACATAGCTTTGACCACTGTGGTAATTAGCATATGAATTTACATCATTAGTTATAAAAAAATAATAAAAGTTATTAGTCAGTTAATACATTGTGACACATTTAACTAAAAACAATTTATTGAGTACTTAATCTATGAATCATATAGACTGTTCATTAGTTGCTGATGTAGTAATCATTAATAAATGGTTTAGTTCTTCATGAATTCTATATTAACTCGTGATTATCTGTGCATTAATTCATATTTTTTTGTGTTATTACAATAAGGCAAGTTGTTCTAAATCATACTGTTGTTGCCTAACATAGTAGGTCACGCATACCACGTAATCTTAGAATAGTTACACCTTACTTATGAAATACCAACAGTATAAATACTTTGAATTTTCCAGGTCATTACCTCCTAATCCCCCAAACATTGCACGTTATTTCCGTTTACCTACACGTATGTTCAGCTGTAAGTTATGAAAATTTCGGTCTGTGTACCATACATACAACGTAATTTCAGAATAGGTGCCCTTTAGTTATAGAATAATTACGGTATAATTGCTTTATAATTTTGCTGGTTATTACCCCCTTATTCCCCAAACGTTGCGTGTTGCTCCCGTATACCTACAAGTAGGTACTGTGGAGATACTCTGTAGTTACAAATAGGTACACTGTAAATTCAGTTTAATTACGTGGTACATTGTGGGCTGTAATCTAAAGTGTTACCAACTTGTTATCATTGAGCCACCTCCACCTCTTGCAATCACAGCCTTCCCTGCAGTTACTGAAGCTAACAGTCAATGTCAGCAGAGGTTTCTTACACTACAGCTACCCAGAAGCACCTGCAATTTTATAAGTGTTTAAAGTGTTTATTTTGTTATTATTATTTAATGTGTTTTAAAACACATAAAATAACCAAACCAATGCTGATACACAGCATCAATAGTTTACCATGCTGTTTAACAGATAGACCTACAGTTATAATGTTTGTGAGTCTCACTAATAGTTTCTAGCTTTGTGTGTTGTAGGTAAGTGGAGTGATAGGAATGTTCCATCACTAATCAAAGGCTGAAATTAATTTTTTCTCCTCCTCCACAAGACAGAGACAAATTAGAATGAGGATGCAAACCCTGACAGTTCACTAACCAAGTTATTTTATTTGTCACAAGATGGCAGTAAAATTGAGGGTAGGTCTTTTTGGATTACAAAGTTTAATCTTAAAATCTTTAATAATTGTAAACTTTCATGGTTTTGTTTACTATGTTTTTATACTTTGCTTTTTTATTATTTTTCTTGCTTATGCATTTTCACTGTTGTTTTGTGGGGTTTCATGAACTGTTTCATCTTCATGAATAAAAGGGAATGGTTATTCAAGGATGTGTGAAGCAGTTTAGTATAACACTACTTCTATTTGTGTTGGAAAGACGAAGTCTGAGCACTAAAACATACACAACTAAGATCATTCAATAAACTCATCACTTTGTCTCCTGCTTCTGTTATTCTCTGGCTTTATTCAGTCCATTTCTTGGCTGATAGAAGACTATTAATACAGATTTGGGTACCAGGCTTATTCTTTTCATACGCTTACAGCACACATTATCTGACACTATTTTATTAATAGGCTACATGCTGACTATGCCGCCCCCTACCTTCCAGCAGAGTTTATATGCACAATATAATATGTAAATGCTGCTTTTGCAGGCACAGTCACTGAACTTTAAATAAACACATACACACCAATGATTGTGTGATCTGATGAACTGTAGTAACTTTACTTTGTCACTCAGGCGCGCGCGCACACGGACACGCGCAGATGGGAGCGCTTCACTAGACTTTTTTCGTCATTCATAGTTTCTTAGTTTCGGCTTATTGTTTCATTTTATTTCCGTGTTGGCCCACATTTAAGTAAAGTACGTAGACCCAATGTGTAATTATTCCTGTCGTACAATATGGACGTCTCGTTTCTGCTGCTGTGTCTGTTCTTGCAGATCGTCGATGGTAAACTATATATTTCTGTTGTTCATGCGGGGACCCAGCATTAAAGGAGAAGTCCACTTCCAGAACAACAATTTACAGATAATGTACTCACTCCCTTGTCATCCAAGATGTTCATGTCTTTCTTTCTTCAGTCGTAAAGAAATTGTGTGTGTGTGGTTTTTTTTTTGGTTTTTTTTTTGTTTTTTTAAGAAAACATTTCAGGATTTTTCTCCTTATAATAATTCACCATATAAAATAATTAAACTGCATTTTGGAAGTTCAAACTTGAACTTCCAAAATGCAGTTTAAATGCGGCTCCAAACGATCTCAAATGCAGATGTAAATGATCCCAGCCAAGCAAGAAGGGTCTTATCTAGTGAAACGATCGGTTATTTTCATTTAAAAAAAAATACAATTTAAATACTTTTTAATCTCAAACGCTCCTCTTGTCTTGCTCTTCCTGAACTCTGTGTATTCTGACTCAAGACAGTTAATGTATGTCGAAAACCTCCGATTGTATTTTCTCCCTCAACTTCAAAAATTATGAGGCGCCACGTAGGAGTTAAATCAAACTTCGCTTATCAATACATACATAAAACACGTGCATATACACCTAGAAATTACTTGCATATACATGTATACTGTTGGATGTTCAAAATATATATATGAAATACACCCAGCAAGGGTAAAATCTTTGCGTGGCAGGGGCAGCTGCCACAAAAACCTGCCACTTGACCCGTCACCACCAAAGGCAGGTGCCACTCGACCTGCCACCGCCACAGGCAGCTGCCACTCCACCCGCCACCGCTATACGCGCCTGCCACTCCACCCGCCACCGCCAGATATGCATCAATCGGAGTGTATACAATGGAGATGTTGAGGCAGGCGCGATGCTTCGGTGCTGCGTGCGCCTTATGGATTTAAAAACCTAAAGTACGGTAACAAATAGATAAATAAGTATAGAATTGCACGGTCTGTTTTGATCCTTTTGAACATGTTTGATTTTTTTCTGATAATTTTAGGAGTTGGGAGCTGGAAAGGATTTTTTTAAAAAGTAGTCTGACTTTTACAGAAACGTTCAATTATGTTAAAGAACATTACATCGTGAGTGTTGAAATTTCACATCTCCGAAATGGTCTTCAATTCATCCGCCTCTGCTATAAAGAACAGAACTATTTACAAAACGGTTTCTGTCATACAGATACTTTACCAATAAAATCTTCACACAGCAAAATCTTAGTAATTAAAAGATCCTATCACAGAAAAGCCATAACACGAGCAAAATAAATGAGCGTTCCATGTTCCTTTATATGAGCAAAAGGCCTGTAAAAGAAGAAAAATAAGTCAAATCCCTCAAACAAATACATGTTGAAAAAGAAATCATGAATTATTTGTTGCGGTAAAGCGCTTGAACCAATACGAAAAGTAGCCTATTATTCGTTCAAATGAAGTTGAAGTACCGTGTTTTCTTAATAACCGGGATTAGTTCGCATGAATATATTCAATACTGAAATGAAAGTGAAAAATAGTCACCTGTCATTGTCACGAATCTGGTCAATGTTCCGCGGTCCGCTCACCACCAGATGTCTCCCTCACCCCATCATTACACGTTGACTGTTGTTTTACACCCCGGACTACATTATCCATCAGCCACTGCTCCCATCACCTGCGCCCAATCAGAGACAGTATAAAAGTCCCGGTCTTCCTGTTACACTTTGCCGAGTATTGAATTGTTCTAGCATTCTTACTAAGCATTTCTCCGTGTAACCCTGTGTCTAGAATGATAGATTAGAGACAAGCTGTTGCTAACGATCTGTTATTTCATACTACAATGTGATTTAAGAAACGAAAAAAAAAACATGAAAAGAAATGTGAAAGCATGAACAACATTTACCATAATCGAAATCACCTAAAAACAGACAAGAATGATAGATTAGAGACAATCTATAAGTGTTTTATTTCATACTACAGTGTGATATAAAAACATTACAAACTAACAAAAAAAACAAAAACAAAAACAAAAACGAAAACTAAATAACAAATTAAAATGTGAACGCATGAACAACATAAATATATAGTTTACCATGAACAACCTGCAAGAACAAACACAGCAACAGAAACGAGACATCCATATTATTCGCCCGAACGTCAGGTATAATTTAACTCCACACTGGGTGTACACTACTTAAATTTGGGCCGACACGGAAATAAAATGAAACAATAAGCCGAAACTAAGAAACTATGAAGGACGAAAAAACTCAAGTGAAGCGCTCCCATCTGCGCGTGCCCGTGTGTGCGCGCGCCTAAGTGACTAAGTAAAGTTACTACAGTTCAACAGATCACACAATCATTGGTGTGTGTGTGTGTGTGTGTGTGTGTGTGTGTTTAATAAAAGTTAAATGAAATTGCCTGCAAAAGCAGCATCTACATATTATTTTGTGCATATAAATTCCTCCACGCTCTAAAGCAGAGATAGTAGGCTATATACGTGTGAAAATACTGCTGGAAGGTAGGGGGCGGAATAGTGAGCAGATAATGTGTGCTGTAAGCCTGTGAAAAGAATATGTCTGCTACCCAAAACTGTATTAATAGTCTTCTATTAGACAATAATGGACTGAGTAAAGCCAGAGAATAGCAGAAGCAGGAGACAAACTGATGATGAAAAGGAGTTTATTGAATGATCTTAGTTGTATATGTCTTAGTGCTCAGACTTCATCTGACCAACACAAACAGAAGTAGTGTTATATTAAACTGCTTCACACATCCCATAAATCTTAAATGACCATTCCCTTTTATTCATGAAGACAAAACAGTTCATGAAACCCCACAAAACACCAGTGAAAATGCATAAGCAAGAATAAATAGCAAAGTATAAAAACATAGTAAACAAAACCATGAAAGTATAAAATTTTTAAAGATTTTAAGATTTAACTTTATAATCCAAAGAAGATCTTGTGACAAATAAAATAACATGGTTTGTTAACTGTCAGGGTTTGCATCCTCATACAAATTTGTGTCTGTTTTGTGGAGCAGGAAAAAAATTAATCGTGAAGTAGAGCTACATCAGAATAATGTCAGCTTGATTAGTGATGGGACATTCCTATCACTCTGCTTACCTACAACACACAAATCTAGAAACTATTAGTAAGACTCACAAACATTGTTAACTGTAGGTCTGTCTGTTAAACAACATTGTAAACTATTCATGCTGTATATCAGCATGGTTGTGGTTATTTTATGTGTTCTCGCCACTCCAAAGAAGAGCAGCAACAGTGATAAATGTGAATGATTACATTGTAGAGCACAAATTCTCAAAATGTGGTTTATATGTGTGTGGAATCACTTAATTCAATGCAAATTAATGTTAAACCTTAAAAAAATTGCAACACTTGTAAAATTGCAGTATCTGTAGTGTAAGAAACCTCTGCTGACATTGACTTTTAGCTTCAGTAACTGCAGGGAAGGCTGTGATTGCAAGAGGTGGAGGTGGCTCAATGATAAAAAGTTAAACAAAATTGCTACAGTGAAGTATTTTAGACACAAGAACTTAAGAGGACGAGAGGGCAGCATTTTTTCAGGGTGATCAGGGTTGCCAGGTTTTCACAACAAAACTCGTCCAATTGGTACTCAAAACTAGACCAATCATGGATAAAATACACATTCTTTGGCGGGTCATGTTATTGGGGTCACTTCGCTTACGGACATGAAAAACAACCCGCTGCAACTGTTAAAGTATTGAATTAAATGTTTCTTCAAGCATTATTTTTCATTACAATATTATGGTAGTCCGGCATTTCCTATTGGTAAAGACATAAATACTAGATAAGTAATGTTAACTTCTCCACTGTTATTTTCAAGCAGGTTGTTATGGTTCCTCAATATTAGTCCCGCCCCTCCTTCACTGTGATTGGTTATCTGACTTACAAGTGACAGTGATGAGCACAGTGTTTTACCCAAAGTTGATTCTTCAACTCTCTGCGCCAAGAGAAAAACAACTGTACTGTACTTAAACGGAAAAAAATATACTTAAATAAAAATTAAATTAAAATGTTTTATACTTAAAAGTTAAATTAAAACTATATTGTACTTAAATGTTAAAGGTCCACTAAAATGCTTTGAAACACGTTGCGTTATTCTATGTGTTGACGTAACTTAAACTGAACCAGGAAGAAAGGATTCAACATATAAAGGAGCCCTATCCCCTTTTTAAAATAGCTAATAGCATTTAGTTTATATTAGCTTGGGCCAGAGCCATTGAGCTAGGTAAAGCAACATGTGTCTGCGCATGACAGCCACACTTCGGATTCTAGAGCGCATTTGATTGGACAGAAAATTGATGAGAAGCTGAAGTGCAGGGTGATGTCATCAAAATCGTTAATCTATATTCACAGATGTGAGAAACTGTAAATTTTAAATGCTTATATTTTGTAAATGCGAATTTTGTCATTGTTTTGGAGCACACTAGCTTATAGATAACCTTAAGGCTAACAGATTCATGCTAAAAAACAAATCTTTTTTCGAGACATTTTGTTAATTTTAGCAAAATATAATTAAAATGTTACGTGTTACTTTCCTAACACATGTACTGCTTACACAAACGTTGATCATGCTACAAACAAGACAAAACTATAATGCTATAAGAAACAGAAAAGATTAATTCATTGTTTATCAGTACAGAACCTAATAGGATGTTGCACATGTGCGACTGAACGAATCACTCCCCGAGACGACTCGTTCGTCCTGAGTCACATTGAAGATTCGTTCAAAATAAAAGAATCGTTCAAGAACGACCCATCACTAATTCGTAGCATCATGGGCGCGCATCCTAGAGCCTTTGCTAGATGAGCTTTTGTGCTTAAAAAGTATACAAATTTGTATTTTTAGAAAAATATGACAGATCGTTTCACTAGATAAGACCCTTCTTCCTCATCTGGGATCGTTTAGAGCCCTTTGAAGCTGCATTTAAACTACGTTTTGGAAGTTCAAACTGGGGGCACCAATGAAATGCTTTCCTCAAAAACCATAATTTCTTCATGCACTCAAAAAAATATTTCAGCCTAAACTTAAAATTTATGTAATTCAATTACATATGAAATTTCCATGCATTTAGATTACATAGTTTTAATATAAACAAATCAGTTAAACTTAATGTGATTCAAATGCATCAGTCTTATGTGAATGAAACAGGTAAAGTTTATGTAATAGTTCCCAGTGTTAAACAAACCCTGCTCAGTGTTCATGTGTTTCCACACTACAGAGTGTTCAAGTAGCATTGACACAGTGTTGGAGTTAAGGAGATAATTATGTCATGATTGACCAATAATGTTGTTTACAAGCAGAATCACAGAAGGAAAGAGAAACACAAGAATCAGCCACAGCCAAAGATAAAATGAACTTAAATAAATGAAGACATTAAATCTCTGGTTAAACAACTCCACAAATGACATTACTGTAGAGGCTTCCACGATCCTCCTAAAGCCTCTTGAAAAAGTGGAGTATGGGTCCTGTACTTTGAATGACGCGCTGTTTACACCAACACTCTGAACACTGCTTTCCTGGTCATGTAAACTTTATGGCAGTTGAGATCTTGTTAAGAGCATTTACATCAAACAATAAAATGAGAACGTGAATGTACCAAACCTGCGTGTGCAGCAAACAGGCATTTACAGCAAGCGTGTAACAGAGCTTTAACGGTCAACAAAATTACGGCTACCCAACTCACTTCTCCCCTCCTAACACCTGTGAGGGTGAATATGCCTTTGAGGCCTCTAGCTGACGCCAGGTATTCCCACGTGACAAACGTAATACGTCACCGTGACAAAACAAAATACCAAATAATACTTTAATAATAATAATAATAATAATAATATGGCTCCTATACACCAGCCCCTAATTATTAGGTCGGCACATAATAATTACACAAATATGCAAATAGGAGACATAGAGCGCACACAAAAGAAGGGAATTCAAAAATCCAAAAATATTATAAAGTCCAAAAAAAAATATATATCTATAATTAAGTCTTCTTCAGAGAAAAAAAAAAAAAAAAAAAAGAAAAAAGGTATGTCCTTAACAGCCCTCAGCTTCCTGTAGTAAGCAGACCTTTGTAATAGGCCGTTCCAAGCAGCTGCTCCGTGTTTTAATCCGCACTTGTCGAACAAACCCTCTTCGGTCCGGGAAGGTTTGTATCACTCGCCCCATTGGCCAAGAATTTCGAGGCGCCGTGCTGTCCATGATAACCACAAGATCTCCCACGACGAGGTTCCTCTTTACTCCCACCCATCTCTGACGTTCCTGTAACTGTAGCAAGTACTCCTTAACCCATCTCTTCCAGAATAAATCGGACATGTATTGAACCTGTTTCCACCTCCTATGTGCATACATGTCTGCTGGCTGGAACAGTCCAGGTGGTAATGATGGTGAAGTTTTCAACAGCAACAAGTGGTTTGGTGTCAGGGCTTCCAGATCATTCAAATCCATGGAAGCCTTAGTGATTGGACGGCTATTGAGGATAGCTTCAATTTCACAGATCACAGTATGAAGACCCTCTTCATCCAGATTTTGTACCTTAAAAGTTGAATTAAGGACTTTACGCACAGACCTTATTAGCCTCTCCCATGAACCTCCATGATGCGAGCCTGCAGGTGGGTTAAAGCTCCACTTAATTCCCTTTTGTAACAGGAAATCAGTGATCTGCATATGATTCCACTGTTCAATGGCAGCTTTCAGCTCACGCTCTGCTCCCACAAAATTTGTTCCGTTGTCAGAACGCAGCTCCCGCACCTGTCCTCTTCTGGCAATAAAACGTCTAAGTGCGTTAATGAAGGAGTCTGTGTCCAATGATGAGGCAACCTCAAGATGTACAGCTCTGATAGCAAGACAGGTAAATATGACACCATACCTCTTCACCCTGCTCCTTCTACTCTTGACCTCAAAAGGTCCAAAATAGTCCACTCCTACACAAGTGAATGGAGGTTCATCTACGACTATTCTTTCATGTGGCATATCTGCCATTTGTTGGTGAACTGGTAGAGCATTCAGACGACGACAGATGATGCATTTGGACAGTACTTTTCTGATAGCTACACTCGCACCAGTCATCCAGTACTTCTCCCTCAGTTTAGACAGCATGTGATTACGTCCACCATGTCCCACTTCCTGATGAACATGTCTAAGCAGGAGCTCAGAGATGTGGAGATCCTTTGACAATATTATAGGATGTTTAACTTCTACAGGCATAGACAACCTACTGAGACGACCACCAACTCTCATGATTCCATCTTGCAATTGAGGACAAAGCTTGTAAAGGTGACTAGATTTCTTCACATGTTGCTCTTTCTCTAAGCTGTCTAGCTCTTCTGGAAATCTTTGTCTCTGACAGAACTTAATGATAGCAAGCTCCGCCCGGTCCACATCCTCTTTGGTAAGGCTTCTGTACATAGTTGTCCTTTTAAACAAATTAATCTCATCATCCACTGAAGATCTCTTCTTTTCCTCATTAATGTCAAGCTGTGCAACAGCCAGATGTAAATTTCTCCTTTTCTTCACACAGAAAATGAGCCACTCTTTAATTCGCAAGTACCATGCTACAGATTTCTTTAGGCGTGTCCAGGAAGAAAAATACTGGATTAGGTAAGTGACTGGATCTTCCTTAACTTGCAACAGATTTATTGCAGCAACCCTTTTGACTTCTGGATCCTCAGGTGAAAGATAGTTGATGTTCTCCATGTTAACCGGCCACTCACTCTCAGGATGTAAAAGAAAGGGAGGCCCTGACACCCATGTACTGTTCTGAATGAACACATCCACTTTCACACCCTTAGAAGCCATATCAGCTGGATTACTTGCAGTATTCACATACCTCCACTGAATAGGATGAGAAGCCTTCAGGATCTGAGAGACCCGATTCGCAACAAAAACTTTGAAACGCGAAGTCTCATTCCTAATGTACTTCAGGACAGACTGACTATCTGTCCAAAACACAGAATCCAACAGATCCATCTGCAGTTCTCTCCTCCAAAGAACATCCATGCGGCTTGCCATGGTTGCCGCAATAAGCTCCATTCTGGGGATAGTAACAGTTTTCAACGGAGCCACCCGGGCCTTTCCCATGATGAAAGCACTGTGCATTTCTGAACAATTGTTCTTCAGCAACAGATAAGACACCATACCGTAACCATCCTGACTGGCATCACAAAAATGGTGTAACTGAGCTGTATCAATGTCTCCAAAACCTGATGGTTTTATACATCGGTCAACCTTGAATGAATCCAGCAGATGCAGCTGCTGCAGCCATTTCAGCCACTCCTTAGACGTTGACTCAGGCACAGTGTCATCCCAGCCAATTTCTCTCCTGCACAAATCTCTCAAAATTTTCTTTGCTGTTAAAACCACAGGGCTCAGCATTCCTAGAGGATCGTAGATGGAGCTGACAGTCGAGAGAATTCCTCTTCTGGTGAGTGGTCTGTTCTTCAAAACAATCTTGAATTTAAAGGAGTCAGATTGTATACACCATTCCACGCCCAGTACTCTCTCCACGGGTAATGAATCGAATGTCATATTTAATCCTTCCATACCTTTTGCTCTGTGATTTTTAGGAATACTTTCCAACACTCCAGGCCTGTTTGTCATCCATTTTGTGAGAGAAAATCCACCGCTGGCGCAGAGAGAGATCAACTCCTTGTAAAGTGACACTGCTTCCTCCTCTGTAACAACTGACACAAGGCAGTCATCAACATAAAAACAGTGCAATAATTTCTCCACCGCCTTCTCACTGTAGTGATGTCCATTGTCCTCTGCACATCTTCTGAGGGCAAAATTGGCACAACTAGGAGATGATGCTGCCCCAAACAGATGCACCTTCATCCGATACTCAACAGGTTGTTGTTCCAGATCACCTTCTGGCCACCAGAGAAACCTGAGCAGGTCTATATCAGCAGAAGGGACTCGTACCTGGTAAAACATGGATTCAATATCGGCCATAATTACCACATGTTCCCTTCTGAAACGAGTCACTACTCCTATTAAAGAGCTGGTAAGATTGGGGCCCTGTAGGAGCTGAGCATTCAGTGATGTTCCCTGATAACTTGCGCCACAGTCAAATACGACTCTGATCTTTTTTTTGGTGGGGTGATAAACTCCGTGGTGTGGTATATACCATACCTTTCCATCACCACGGTCCAGCTCCTCTTCAGGCACCTTCTCAGCATAATCTTTAAGCAAAAGATCATTCAAAAAGGTGTTATATTCAGCATAGAATACTGGGTCTTTCTGAAGTTTTCTTTTCAGATGATACAAACGCTGTTTAACAATGTTCTTGTTGTTTGGCATGCTGACATTGAAGTTCCTTAAAGGTAATGCAATCTGGTAATGACCATTCACATGTTTCACTGAATTGATCACCAATTCTAAGAACTTGTGATCTTCCCTGGACATTCCAGTATGATCATCCAGGCAGTTTTCAGGGAAGTCATTTTGAAACTGTTGCTGCCACAGTTCATCCAGATTCACAGCTGAAACTCTATTGACAGTTATCTGTGGTTGTTCACAGTCAGCCATCCCTCCACTGTCTCCTGTTAGCGGTCCATTTACTGTCCAGCCCAGCATGGTCCTAATAGCGTATGGTCCATCATCAACACTACACACCACCTCTAAGGGCTCCAGTGCCTTGGGGACATTTGTTCCTATCAGGAGCTCTATTCCTGCATCAATCTGAGGTAACTGAACAGTTTTTAAATAAGACCATCTTTTAATATCCCTTTCAGTAGGAATATTTCCCTTGTGCACTGGCATAGACTCCTGTGTATAAGCTTTCGGGAGCTCAAGAAAACTATCCCCATCCAGCGATGCAACCTCCAGTCCTGACACAATGTTGCTACTCACCACCTTCTCCTGCCCCATCGTTCGTAGAAGAATACACCCTTTCCTCCCTGTGAGGTGAAGCTTGTGCATCAGGCTCTCAGTACAAAATACTGCAGTGCTCCCTTGGTCCAAGAAAGCATAAGTAGTAATGATTTTGCTTCCTTTATTAGATTTCACCTGAACCGGAACTATCGGTAGCTTGCAGTCCTGGTCTCCAGCCCCTGTAAGACCACTTGTCACCAGCATGTTATCAACCGACACCACTGTGTTCCTCATAGTCTGCTCAGAAATATTTGAAGGTTCCTTATGAAGTACTGTGGGGTGCTTAAGGCTACACTTAGTACAGGAAATCCTTTTACGACAGTCTCTACTGATGTGCCCTATACACAAACAGCCAAAACAAATGCCGTTTTCCTTTAAGAAGCCTATCTTCTTTTGATGAACCATTTTCCCCAGCTGCACACATACATCTAATGTGTGTCCTCCCCCACAGCATATACACAGTTTCCTACCTGATGGTATAATTTCTTTCTCTTTCACAGACTGATGCTTCTCTTCCACAATACCTGCAATGGTTGCAAAACTGGTTCCTTTATTTCCAGATCGAACCTGTGACTTAAGTTTGTTCCTTCCTTTATCATTCACTGATGGAGAGTCTTGTATGTTCCCAAACACAGGATCAGTCAGGACTTTCACTTGTTTTTCAATGAAGTCAGCAATATCTTTAAACTTGACTCTCTGATTGTTTCTTTCCTGCAGCTCACAAACTTGGTTCCTCCATCTATCTCTAAGTTTGTATGGCAATTTCCTAATAATGCTCAGCATATTAGAAGGCAAGTCCAACTCATGAAGATACTGCACGTCCTCCATAGCATTACAGCAGCCTCTAAGGAAGAAACTGAGATCCTGCAAAGCTCTCACATCCTCCGTTTTAATCGGAGGCCATAACAGGGCCTTCTCCATATAAGCAGAGGCTACCTTCTGTTCATTCCCAAATTGCTCCTTTAGCAAAGCTTTGGCTTTTACATATCCCCTGGCTGGATTCATATAATGACAACTCCTCACAAGTGCTCGAGCATAACTTCTTGTATGCTGCTCCAAGAAATACAAGCGATCACAATTGTCAGTTGTATTCTTCTCAATTCCATTTTCAAAAGCTCGGATAAAAGAGTGGTATTTCAATGGGTCACCATCAAATATGGGTATCTCTCTTTTCGGTAAAGTTGAAAGCCTCTGTTGCTGTATCAATAGTGTTGTTACTTCGTTTTGTTTCTTCATCATATCAAGAACACAGTTTTCAGTTGCTGAACTCATTAAGATGTCAGTATTGAAATCTTGCGGTCCTTGTAGATACTGTGTCTCGACAGGGTCTATGTGGGTTTGCAGAGATGGCTGGACTTGGATGTTTGAAGATTGTACATTATCTACTACATGAGCGTGCATCTTTGCAACTTTAGACTTGCCTCCTAGGTGTCTCTCCTTCTTTGACTCATTCTGCTCAGATGCTAATGGAATAAATACATCTGCATTGACATCCAGTGGTTGTGTAGATTTTGTCACATACAAGTTCATACCATCTGAAACCTTTGATGTTCTTCTTATGCTTGTTGTGCTGCGTGTTTTGAGAATCTCAAGCTTTGCCTGTTCTCCAGCAATTTCAGCATCCAACTGCAACCTTTCTTTCCTTTTACGCAACCGTTCCTCCTCTTCTTCCAGTGCATGTCTTTCCTTTAACATTTTTTTCTTCATGGCTAAAGCTGCCAACTCAGCTTCAGCTTTCAAACGTGCAGAAGAAGTTGAAGAGCGTTGTGACTGAGATGATTTATTACTCCCAACATTTGAGACACTATCACCTGGATTAATATCATCTTCCATTTCATTTGAACATTCAACCTCTTGTAATTCCACAGAGCTTGATACATTTTCATTCATTTCAGTTGGATTTTGATTCTGTGACGCACTCTGGGTTCCTTCAATTTCACTGATCCATTGCTCAGTTTGTGTTTTAAATTCACTGCTGTACTTCATGATGCTTGTGAACCATTCATCTTGCCTAGTAATCTCCTCCTCTGGAATTAGAGGCAACAGTTCCTCATGTTCACGGACAGCATTCCCACACAATTTATTTAAAGTCGTTAAACATTGTTTCACCTGAAGTACACTTTCCTTATGTTTCATAAGCTCCTTCGTTTTTGGTATCAACCCCTTGATTTCATTAACCACACATTTACGATCCTGTTGCAGTCTTTCAATTTTATTCAGCAAGGCCTTTTGAGTGAGTTTAATTTCCCGTTTCTTGCCCGACTCCTCCACAGAGCACACGGTAGCATCAATCTGACTCATTATGACTCCTTTTGATTCAGTGAACCGCAAAAGTTGAACAACACAGTGCGCCGTAAACTCCAAGCAATTCCATTCAACACAACAGCATCATCATTCTCCATTGAAACGGCATCAAAGCGTCGCATATACACGCAAAAGTGCAAACTTTCTTCCAAGATCAGACCAAATATAGCGCTGCCTCACGCATCCGATTAGCATTCCAGCTCACATGTGTTTAAAGCCCCACATAGCTTCACATAGAAATCAATGGCACCCAGATTCCTTATTCATACATACATCCACAGATAAACTTATCTGTCCTTCCTGAAAGGACGTATGGCACGGCACATTTCATTGATAACCGCTTCACTTACTTGCGTCTTCCTGCTGATGACCGTCGCTCGGGATTTTTGTTGACAATTATGTAGAGGCTTCCACGATCCTCCTAAAGCCTCTTGAAAAAGTGGAGTATGGGTCCTGTACTTTGAATGACGCGCTGTTTACACCAACACTCTGAACACTGCTTTCCTGGTCATGTAAACTTTATGGCAGTTGAGATCTTGTTAAGAGCATTTACATCAAACAATAAAATGAGAACGTGAATGTACCAAACCTGCGTGTGCAGCAAACAGGCATTTACAGCAAGCGTGTAACAGAGCTTTAACGGTCAACAAAATTACGGCTACCCAACTCACTTCTCCCCTCCTAACACCTGTGAGGGTGAATATGCCTTTGAGGCCTCTAGCTGACGCCAGGTATTCCCACGTGACAAACGTAATACGTCACCGTGACAAAACAAAATACCAAATAATACTTTAATAATAATAATAATAATAATAATATGGCTCCTATAATTACAGTTTGACTTCATTTCTGTCATATATCTACAAATATTATTTGAGAACGTCTAAACAGATGTTTTATTAAAAAAACGTTTAATTTGACCTCACCATCATGGCGAACAGGGTTTACTTTAGTTGGGCTCTTGACCCTTGACTTTCTTAATATAGTTTTTTTTTCTTTGGTAGCTGTAATTGTGTTTGGAGAGCACATTTGTTATAGCAAAAAAAACAAAGAAACAAACAAGAAAAAAGAGTCTTATTATATGTTCTTGGTTAATTATTATTGATGGTATAATCATCATCCAGTGGCCTGATTTGCTGATATCGTTCAGTGGTTTATCTGTTAGTTTCATGATATTTACAATAGTTGTATGAATTATTACTACTTTAAAATCATCAGCAATACTTAGACACACACAGACATCAAGAATCAACATATGAATCTCAACAATGGTGACATTCAACAGCTGCATGCTGGGAGTCATGGGTGAATTTTATACTCCGCTGCTACCCAGCATGCAGCTGTTGAATGTCACCATTGTTGAGATTCATATGCTGATTCTTGATGTCTGTGTGTGTCAAAGGGATGCTGTAGATTTCAAGGTTTAGTGTATAAAATAAACATCCATAATAGTTTATACACCTGTTGTAAACATTATGAAAATAATAGACTAACCACTGCATGAGATCAGTGCATCAGGCCACTGGATGATAATGATTCCACAACCAATAAAAATTAACCAAAAACATTTAATAAGACTTCTTTTTTGGCTTTTTTTATTTTGCTGTAATAGATGTGCTTCATACACACAATTACAGCAGCCAAAAAAACAAAAACAAAGGTCAAGAGTCCAACTAAAGTAAACCCTGATCGCCATGATTGTGAAAATAAATAAATAAATAAATAAAACATCTAAACCTCTGTTTAGATGTTCTCAACTAATATTTGTAGATATATGACAGTAATCAAGTCAAACTGTAATGTTGTTTGTGGAGTTGTTTAATCAGAGATTTAATGTCTTCATTTATTTAAGTTCATTTTATCTTCGGCTGTGGCTGATTCTTGTGTTTCTCTTTCCTTCAGTGATTCTACTTGTAAAGAACAGATGTTCATCATTATTGGTCAATCATGACATAATTATCTCCTTAACTGTAAAATAATGTTTAAAAATCTCTCTTTCATTTTAGAATACATATCCATAATACTCACGAGAAACAGTGACATTAAATTTCTTTGAGTCTATTATTCTGGTGGGATAGATAATTTGTAGTTTATAACATCCAGAGTCTGTGGGCGTTGCGTGTTTGATGGTTAGAGATCCAGTTTTGAGGTCCACCTGTAGTCTGCCTCTGAACATTTCAGAATTCACATAATTAGGTGTAGCACTCATGCGAGAATAAATGTCAGCAATGCCTTCTGATCCAAAATCCCACATTATGTGATCATTTCTGTTTATTGTAGTAACGTCGGTGGGTAGAACAATAGATTCTCCCTCCTTCACTTCTTTATCAACACCTGAAACACAGACATTAATGATATTAGAGACAAGCTGTTGCTAATAAACTATACGTGTAATTTCATACTACTCTGTGATCTGAAAACATTACAAACAAACGAAAAACTAAAACATTACGAGAAAAGCTATTATAAAAGTATTGTATTATTAAAGCTTTAATAAAAAAGACTCTTGTTCTAACACAGGAAAATTTAAAAGCGTGAACAACGTAAATATATAGGCTCGCTTACCGTCGACGATCCGCAAGAACAGACACAGCAGCAGCAACGAGAGATCCATATCGCCCAAACGTCAGGAATAATTCAACTCCAAAGATCTGTGAAGAACGGAAAAAAGTCCAGTGAGGCACTTCCACCTTCTGCACGTGTCCGTGTGTGCGCGCGCGCGCCTGAGTGTCTGGAGTTATAACCATTGCAAAAGTGAAGTTACTGGAAATTATGTCTTATTATGACATTTTATTTATTCAAAAATAATTACAAATTACAATGACTGAAGATGTTATTTATTTATTTATATATCTAAATGTATTTATTAATTCATTTATACATTCATTTAAAAGAAATCAGCGATAATAGGCAACATATCAATGATTAGCCTACTGCTACTTAAAGATAGGGGGCAGAATAGTCAAAAATTGTTTTATTGATCGTTTGCGCAAATTACTTGTGTTTATTAGAAGAGACTCATTGCATTAACAATAGCCTACAGACAATTGTGCAAAACACGCCACAGAGACAGTACATGTACAACACAGAAATATATAAACTAGGCCTATATGTGTATGAAAAAGGAATTATATCTATAAAATAATGTGTTATGCCTGTACACCTGTACATACTGTATATATCCAAACCTGCATGTTACACAGGATTATGTAATTATGTAATGATTGAATGCTCTGGAATATCAACAGTCTTTAAGTCCATTTTTACCATCATGGTCTCAGGATTATCTGATCACAGTTTAGGGAAGTTCAGATTTGACACAGAGCAGGAAAACTCAAATATTGCAAAACAACTGGAAAACTCAAATACTTTGATATCTATGTAACAATATAAGTTTATCCCATATCCTCATTAATATAAAAAATGGTTCTTAG
Organism: Cirrhinus mrigala; assembly: GCA_036247105.1. Classification (NCBI taxonomy): domain Eukaryota; kingdom Metazoa; phylum Chordata; class Actinopteri; order Cypriniformes; family Cyprinidae; genus Cirrhinus; species Cirrhinus mrigala. The sequence goes on from CM070028.1 coordinate 28,594,919, forward strand.
TTATCTCAATATGTGCATTAGTCAAAGCCCTACATTTATTTTTATTATAAATCTAAATGTTGTTTAGAACAAAACAAATAGGCCTATTATTGTTTTTCCCCATTTTTAACAAAACTATTTAATTATGAATTTCTTCATTCATGTTTAAAAAGGCATCACATTTAGAAGCATCCAAAAGAAGCTAATTTTTTTGGGACTCTACAGACATTTTAATAGTTTTAAAGATGTTTTGATTATTACTATAATGTGAAATAGTAATAATAAAGAAGTAGGAGCACCCAGACATTTAGCTAGAGATCACATGTCAGGTATTGATTGTGCTTTCTCTCATGTCTTTTCTGACTGATGGTCAGAAATCCAGCTTTGTGTCTTTGAAGTTCTCAGATTGAACATAATTAGATTTCAATCTTTGATTAGTGAGGGGAAATTCCTATCGACCCACTCACCTAGAACACACAAAGCTGGTAAACAACATTGTAAACTATTCATGCTGTATATCAGCATGGTTGTGGTTATTTTATGTATTCTCACCACTCCAAAGAAGAGCAGCAACAGTGATAAATGTGAATGATTACACTGTATTTTGTATGTTTATTTAAACATTAGTTCAAATATCAACAATTCCAAAGTTCACATACTTTTTGCTACAATATACTTGTCTTTTATTAAAATATACATGCCATATAAGCCACAAATACATACACATTATACTATATTTTATTTATTGTAAATAAAATGGAAGAACTATATTGAGATAATGGATGGATAGGAAAGAGAAAGCATGGACATTTTTTAATTTAGCCAAATTAGCATATGCAAAACAACAATTTTAAAATACAAACTAAAATAATAATAATAATAATAAAAGCAAACAATTAGGACAGATTTGTTTGTATTCTATTCATAAGTACACAGTAGTCAACATTTGAAGTGGATCAAAAAAGTTAATCAAAGTTGTCCTAAGACAAGAACGGGAATTGTTTTGTTTTTAGGACAACTTTGATGAAAGGTTTTGATCCACTTCAGATGTTGACTACTGCATGTAATTTCAACATGTGTGTGAGGGTTATGCTAAAATATTAAGTCAACAGTATGACAAAAAGACAAAAGTATGGTAGTAATACCCCAAAAGTACCAAGTGACCTAAATACTGATTTCTTTATATTATTTAATCATAATGAAGGAAATACAAGTTTAGAAAAGACATCAGCTCGGTGTTGCTGGACTGTTATTATGATCCTCTTCTGCTGAATCAACTATTTTACGGTCATGTAAATTTGTTGCATGTGCTCAACTGAAAAAGCAAAAGATAAAAATAAATAAATAAAATAATAGAAAAATTAAAAATGTCACTGATGATATTTCTGATGATGGTGAACAGTTTCTGGAGTCTCTCACTGTAGGGGTGAATGAGGAACCTGAAAAAACACAATAGTACAGGTGTGTTAAAAAAAATAATAACATTACAGCATTATGTTTGTGGCCACAAAGCAAGCAGACAAAACTTAAATTCTCTAAACATAATGAAAATAATGTTTCAAACCCCTCACATTAGGCTTTTCACATCCAGATACTCACTATAAACAGTGACATTAAATGTTTTTGTCTCTTCTTCACTGGGACTGGCTACATTTAGATAATAAAGTCCAGAGTCTGTGATTGTCGTGTTCCTGATGGCCAGAGATCCAGTTCCAGGGACCAGCTTTAGTCTGCCACCAAATCTCTCAGAATTAACATAAATAGCATTAGGGAAAACGTAAGCAATGCAGATGCGTTTTGATCCAAACGTCCACATTATGCGACCTTCAATTGTAATATCATTGTTTAGAGTGACAGAATCTCCTTCCAACACTGATACTGACGTCATTACATCTGTATCGACACCAAACACACCTGAAACACAGACAAGAATGATCGATTAACAGAGATAAACTGCTGCTTAACTACAAGTTTTTTTTCATTACAAACGAGAAACAGGAAAGAATGAATAATTAATAGTCAATAATCAATTCATTTTGTATTATAAAAAAATAAAAAAATTCAAAAGAAAATGCTATTGTTCAAGTAGAGAAAAAGGTGACATACTGAATGTAGATGTATAATTTACCACTGAATAGCCGTAAGAACAGACAGAGCAGCAGAAAGGAGGGATCCATAATTCTTCAGGTATTCGCCCAAAAGCCTGGAATAATTCAACTCCACTTTGGTCTTCTTAACTGTGGGATGAGTTGCGGAAATAACATTAAACGATACGTTTGCTGAAACGGAATAAACTTTGCAGGAGAAAAAAAAAACAAACCTTCGTTAAAAGTGGCGCGTACCTGAGTAACTGAAGTAATGTTTTCGCCTATAGCGCTGCACAGCAAACACCAAATTATTTACATACTCGCTGAACAGATGTTGGAGTCAGTGTATCATTAGCAGGGGCGCCGTAACAGGGGGAAAGGTTAGGACGATTCCAAGATTTCTACTGAGGAAGTTTGAGTAAGGGGAAAGAAAATCACACGTTGGGTTTCAATGTTTTATTGGCTCAGACGTATTGGTTTTTATATTGTACAAACTGTACGCCTACCCCAACCTGACCACTCACACAAAATTTCTACATTTTTAGATTTAGAAAGAAAAAAAAAAAAAAAAACTGTTTTCCTCAGGGGGATCTTTGTGGGAACATTTGCTTCAAGGATATAAAACCAACATATCTAATAATTAACAATCGATGTCGAAAATAACAAGCCTGTCCAAAAATTAAACATAAAAAAATACACAACATTATGTAATAATTTACTGTATGATTAAACCACAGCATTAAGTGATAATACTGAAGGCAGAAAAAAAAACAAAAAAACAATAGCCATACTATTGCAAAGTATGAGTATGTCAAGGCTGTTAAATGGCAAAAATTGAGTATTAGTACAATTTTATGGTAAATAAAGCACAAAAATAACAAATTTACAATATACAGCATGTTTTGCTGAGCTCAAACTCACAGTTAAAATGTCAAATAACGGTGAAAAGAGCATTAGAGCTCATTAAGGAACAAGTCCTGTCTGACAACTCATAAAACTAACAGCAGGTTGGAAGAAAATAGTGGACTTTAAAGAATGCCAGACATTCATGCTTTGGTGGAAAAATAACAACAGCTTCTCCGTAAATATCTTAGAGGAGGCTTGTTACACTCCAAAAAAATACTTCATTGTTCACTAGCATTAGTTTTCAGTGCAAGCTGGAGAAACTCTTGATACCAAAATGACATCTTTTCTACCACCAGAGGGCGTCCTCAAACAAAGTTCATGCTTTTTCTTCCTGAATGATTTAAGGCTTTCATAAAATACTGTTTTTACTTTTCCTTGTTTTTTTCTGCTTAGAAAAACATTACTGGTGTGCATCCTGAGACAAAACAAAGGCACTGATATAGTTTAAGATCAGCCAGTGGCAGTGCAAGTTTCTTTTGGTTAAAACAGCTCAGACTTACATTTTAGGACATAAACATTGTCTGTGAAACCGGTATGTTTTCACAACACATCATCAGTTAGCCATATTGGCGGCACTAAACATAAACAATGCCACTGAACCAAACAAAACTCACATATTTTGCTGATTATTGCTGCTGAAAATGGTCAATTATTGTCATGTTTTGGGCTGTACTAATTGCTCGGATTGGGAAAAACATTAGAAGTACTAAAGACTGCCAAAAGTTATAACAAATCAAGGAGAAGAGTTAAAAAAACTGTCTGAGGAACAAATGTGTGGTTGGCCAAATTGAACCAAGATTTTCAAGGCAAGACTCTTGACAACATTCATGTTTGTTCTTATCATTTCTGGCCAGGCAGGTAAAATATTAGGCAAATATCTTAATTAATACTGCTCGTACATATCTTTACCACCTATAAACTTTAGTTTGTCAAAATATTGCGCCCTTTCCTGCTATAGTCCTTATATGATTTAGCAGCTTCCACAGATTTTTTTCTGTGGTTTAGACAGCATAAATTAGCAGAACAACATATTAAATAGTATATTAACTGTGCAATCCATGCTGTTGTTTACATCCCAGTATCTCCAATATGGCCACATATTCAGGTAACTGACCAAGTCGTTTTTCAAATATCAATTGAAAATCAGTCAAATATCAAATTCATTCAGTTAATTTCTTCAGTCTTCCTCTCCCGTATTAGAATGACTGGTTACAAATCCAGGCAACATAAATGCAGCAGTGAGACAGTTTGATCATTGTCGCGTGACAATCTTGGAGTATATTGTTTCCTCTGTTACGTTAGCTTTCTGAAAGACAACACAAAATCACTTTAAGAAATGAGGCTCATTAAACAAAAAGTTCTCAATAAGTTAAAGACACTCATTTCACCAAGACAGTAAACGCAAATTGTGTGTCAATATAACTGGCAGATACAGCTACAGTCATAATTTATTCAAAAAAGTATCAATATTCCAAGTCTTCCGAGGCAAAACGATTGAGAGGAATAGACGCGATCCGTCTCCGTCCGCCCTAAAGCTCAGTTTGTTTGTGCGTAAATAAATTTAAAAAAGGACGCCTGCCAGAAGAAGCGTTACGTCAGCCTTGGTTGTGAATTGCCATTGGCTCTTGTGTGTCTCGTGAGCGATTGCGTCATGCTAATGTTCGGAGTATCTTTTTGAATGAGATGTGAGCGCGTTAATGAAGCAGGATCATTTTCAGCGATTAAAACCTTATGTTTTACCCTCTACTTCGCATAAAGATATTGTATGGCTTCAGAAGACTCGGAATGCAATACGACTAGTTCGTAATGCTTTTATACTGCTTGTTTATGGTCAGTTCCTGCAATAAATACCTGTGACTGTACTTATATTTACCTGTTACGTTGTTCAGAAGTGGGTAAGTTTAGGGTAAGGGTGATTTAGGTGCTCCAATGAAAGTATACATTTATATAAAATTATTTATATATTTTACAAATGCATGCAAACCATTAAATTAAGGCAAACAACTGAAATCACTGAAGGACCCTGCACGTCCAAAAGTGACGCTAAAGGGGTACCTTGAGTATCAAAAGTGACGCCAAGCGGTCCCGACCAAGCGTCAATATGTGACGAGTTGGTGTTGAAACATGCAAAATATCTTCTATATTTCAACATTAAGAGGTTTAAATGGTCATTATATTATAGTAAGAGATATTTTCCATGTAAGACAATTAAATTTCAGGCTGTTCCTCACACAAAGTGATCATATGACTTCAGAAGACTTGGAATATCACATTAATTAGATTATATTTGTTTGTTTTTGTCATTTTGCAGCTCAACAGACACATTTTCAGTCATATAGAAAAGAGTGTTCAGCATAATCTTTAAAATGTCATCTTTGATGTTTCACAGAATAAAGAAAGTCATGCTTACAAAGTAAGTTTTACCTTATACCTTAATCTTACCTTTCTTTTTTCTTTTTGTCTAACAAATCCCGTTTCAGCATATTGTACCTCTTGATCATCTGTCTGGACTGTTTCCACTCTATTCACACATGGTCCAAAACCATTTCCTGAAGTTTTAGAGTTAGGATAGGATTATATTCTCAATTACTAGCATCCGTTTCAAAGCAAAAATACTAATACTGTATTCTTGATATAGGAACAGAAGACAAGGCTTACTTTTTTGTGCCGCTCTTTTGCGTTTTCTGTAGAGAAAGTACATCACGCTTGCAAGTACTACCAGAACTACAGCAGACATAAATGCAGCAAGGACTACATTAAAAGATTCTAAAATGGAAAGAAAGCAGTTAACTTTGGTCTGTCAACAGTGCATTTACATATCTCGAGCAAATATTCTTTCTATATACTTGATGAAACAGAGAATTTCAGTAAAATAGACACTGATTACTGTTAAATTACCTGAACATGTCTGACAAAGTTCTGTGATGTCCAGATGTTTGGTCTGGTTGCTGATGGGATTGTTGATCACACAGCTGTAGGTGTTTTTATCCTGATATTCCACCTCCAGAGGTAGAGAGAGACTGATGCTGAGTTCAGACACACTGATATTGGAGAATAAACTGTTTCCTTTGTACCAGGAGAGACTCACATCACTCACATTCAACACTGAACACAACAATGAACAATTCTGGTTTGTCGATCTTTCAGATGATGAAGAACATTGTGAAGAGTCTCTGGTGATGACAGGAATGGGCAAACGAGCTAGAAATATAAATTAATATTTCAGGAACAATTCATTATTGAAAGATTTTAAGTTTTTTAAAGAAATCATTTTCTCCATATACTGGACTTCAGTGGTACTCACGATCCCAGCAGAGGAATAAGAGTCTCATCTAGCGAAACAATCGGTCATTTTCTAAAAAAAACAAAAAAACAAAAAAACACACTTTTTAACCAAAAATGCTCGTCTTGTCTAGTTCTGTGATGTAATTCTGTGCACCCAAGTTCAAGACAGTTAGATTAGGTTGAAAAATCTCATTTTCTCCAACTTCAAAATCATCCTGCATCGCTGTTTTACCTTTTTTTGTAATGGATGTTTGTCCTTCTTTGCACATTCACTTTGTAAACACTGGGTCAGTGCTTCTGTAGCCATGTAGGATGATTTTGAAGTTGGAGGAGAAAATGAGATGGGAGTTTTTTTTTCGACCTACCCTAACTGTATTGAACAGGAGTGCACAGAGTATGTATGCGCATCGCAGAGCTAGACAAGATGAGCTTTTGAGGTTAAAAAGTATATAAATTGTATCATTTTGCTAGGTTAGATATGACCCTTATCCTCGCCTGGGATCGTGTAGAGCCCTTTGAAGCTGCACTGAAACTCAATTTTTAACCTTAATTCCGTTGAGCACCATTGAAGTCTGCTATATGGGAAAAAAAATCCTGTAATGTTTTCCACTCAAGAAACAAAGACATGAACATCTTAAATGACATGGGAGTGAGTAAATTATCAGGCAATTTTTTTTTTATTTTGGAAGTGGAGTAATCCTTTAAGACATCTTTAAATACAAAGTTCTTTCATGAAAGGATGATATCCTTAACTCAGTCTGCTATTAATCACATTGTAATCTTCTACACGGCACAGGTGGTTTCTGGTTTCTGTCACATCAGCAGCCAATGAGCTTGTTGCTCAACATTCAAACATTTAACTTAATAATTCCTAAATGAGCAACCATAAACAATCCAAAAAAGTTTTAAACTAAATGGCATCTTGTCTTGCATTTGATGACTGTTTGTTACAATGAGAGGATTTGCAGCTTTCAGAACTCTGGACTGAACAAAATTCTGATGTTTTGAGCAGTGAGTGGATTCTGACTAACTGAAATGCCTCTGATTTGGCCACAGTGTTCCAGAAATCAACCGATGTTTACATCTGGTCACTTCCTATGTTTTTTTTCTCACACCGGATAGCTATCTCATCGCAAAAAGAAAAGTTTCATTTTAAAGTCGGCTTTCGAATTTGGGAAAGTCGTTTATACTCTTTCGTGGTAAATTATATGTTGTTAAATGTCACATAAATTGTTTACATAACGTTAACTTAGTTGCTGTCTGGCTTGTTTGGCAAATGAACATCAGAGCCGTCGCACTCAACATTCTCTATCGTCACACATCTTCTTCGTGGAGTTTTCTGCCGAAAGAGTTAAGTTTAGACCTTTTATTGTTATTATTATTATTTATTTATTTATTTTTTTTCAGTTTTTATTTAACAGTAGTGTTGAATATTGAAAAAAAGTAATTAAATCATTTATTCTGTTGACTTTTACAACAATGTGAAGTTGGTTGCTGAACTTTTCCATCTCCAACCTGCATGTTACTCTGTAGTTCGGTTTCATTCATTTCATTTTTTGTCATATCCATTTTTTTTTTAGAATTTTCCTGTGAAGAAATCCTGAACGAAAGTTGAGATGAAGGCAACCAAGTGGCTATGCATTCCTCCAAGACTCTTGCATAAACAATTTTGAAAATCCATTTAATATTTGAGCTTTTTTAAAATCTCAAAATGGCACTTGGATTAAACATGCATGATAAACATGATAAAGGGGAAATAATACATCCCTTACAATGAATTGCATAACCTTAAAAAATTTCTTGTCAAGTCACTGGAGCCACATACTTTACTGATGTCTTTATACCTTTCTGGAGCTTGAAAGTGGTAGTTGCGTAGACTATCAATAGAGGAACAGAAATCACCTAGATTTCATTAAAAAATACTCTTCATTTGTGTTCTAAAGATGAATGAAAGTCTTATGGGTTTGGAGTATTATGAGGGTGGGTAACTGATGACAGATTTCACATTTGTGTGTGAACTATTAACAGTATTGTGTTCTTATATAGGAAAAAAGTTTTGAATCTTGACTGTTTTACAGTTTGAAGTTTAAATTTTGTGACCACTATTTAGTACAACACCAGTATTGTATGAGTGCTCATGTTTCTTTTTTTTTTTTTTTATTCTGTCTGTTGCTGTTTAAAGCTAAACTGTCTTTCACAATACAGGCATTTTTTTTCGGTGTTTGACACATTGTTAAGTGAATTGATTTGACTGAGTAATTGTTTGATTAAATAATTTTGTCCTAACCAATTTAAGGCAAACAAAAGCCATTGAATGCACTTTTAAGAATGTTTACATGAAGTAAACTATTTATTTATTTATTTATTTATTTGCAGGGAATTATGTTTGAAATCAATACAGATCAATACAAATTTTAAGTGGTAAAACATTTTCAGTTAATGCTATGGAAGAAATACTATGCTAAAGTTTTACAGAACTTGCTGTATTATCATAGCGGAAGAGTAGGTAAATGGTACTGAGGATTTACTGTAAATTTACAGAATTTTCCGTTTTTGAATTGAAGGAAATTTTAACAGAAAATGTCCTGGTAATTTTCTGTTTTCTTACGCTCAGCAGGATGCATGCATTGACTTGTTTTGGCCATTTCTTTTGTCTCCGGCTTTATTTATTTAATTTTAAAATAATTTCTGTTTTTTTTTAACCTTTGACTTCTGGTGGTGAACTCAACATATAACAAACTGTCTGAATTATCATGAGAATCAGTTTACTCACCATAGACAATAACACAGAATCTCCTGTATAAAGTTTCTCTCTTGTTGAAGATCTGTAGTTTATAAAGTCCAGCGTGTTCAGTTCTGATGTTTGTGATGATCAGAGATCCAGTTTGATTGTCCATCTGGAGTCTGTATCCAAATTTCACATTACTGTTAAACATATTAAAGACCTGCTTAAAGATTTCAGCTATACGAGTGTCTTGAGGTCCAAACATCCAAAGTATCAGATCATCTGTCTGTATTTTAACATCAGTGTGTAGAGTGACAGAATCTCCCTCCATCACTGATACTGACTTCATTTCATCTGTATCACCACCAAATGCACCTGGAGAAAACAGTCTCAGTGAGTAAATAAAAACTTGTTTAAGATTAAAAAGAACAAAGTAAGGAAGATCTAAAATCATCTTAACAAGCCAAGACCATACTACTAGCAGATTATATTTCATACAAGGATACAAAACACATACCACTCAAGATCAAGAGACCCAGACAGAATAAAGTTGCTGTGTTAATCATTTTCAACTTATCAAAGTCTCTTTGATATATATAACTTCCAAATGGTGCAATTCAATGATCATCTACTCTGCTTATGGTCAAATATGACCTTAGAAGAATTAAAAGTGTTACAATACGATACGTTTGAACACACACTCTCTCTCTTCCTCTTTCACCCTCCCCTTCAAATTCCTGTTTTTTTTCACACTTTAAATGTATGTAAGATGAATCATAGCTTTCATCTTAAAAGCAATCTAGCGGTTCTTTAATTGACCATAATTTTGCAAGTAACTTTATTTTTTAATAATTACTCCATTAGTCATGTCAAATGCTGCTGATAGATGTGATACATCACCGTGCTTTGAAAAGTATGTTATCGTGTAACCTCAGAATAAACAGAATAAACAATAAATCAGCACAGAGACAAAACTAAATACAGGTCCCTGGATTTACTCACTAAACAAGAAAAGGTTTTCCAATTTGATTAGACTAGACAATATGCTTTGTCATGTTCTTTATACTTTGTTGCCTTAGAATTAGAAATGTCTTTGCGTTCCATAGACGTCTGTAGATAGAACCATTTTTGTTTTCTAAAAAGAGGCCCAAAATGTACACAGCTTACAAAAGGAGCATCACATAATGTAAACAAGTTGTCACAGAATATGTGAATAACTCAATTTTGACAAAAAATATCAGATAGAACCTTATAATTCTAAGGTGACGACTTGTTACAGCATTGCACTTTTCAGTTGTTGGGGTTTACATATTATGCATATTATCCTGGGTGGATTAAAGAATTAGCATATTTCAGGTCTGTTTTGACCTGCTTTTGTGGAGTAAAACACACTTATGATAGGATTTCTGTTGTGGTTACACTTCAACATATAAAGTCAAAGTCATAACAACAACCCGTTTTGAAATTAAAATAAATCTAAATTATCTATAAGTCTAAAGGTTCATCTATTAATTCAGCATGAAAGATGACCACTAAGCTCCTTTAGTTTAATTACGCAAACCATTCTCACATTTGTTTCCAGTGAAGTGTGAAGAGTTTCACATAGCTATAAAAAGCCTTTTACCCACTTGTTGCGGCCACACAGAAATAACAACACACATGCATTCTCATGTGCAAAATGCATACACCTGTCACCAACAAAACCACATAGTGAGTCGGTTCTCATAAAATAATCAAAGTGTGAAACATCTCATGTTTAATCTGTTTTTAAAAAGAGGCCTTTTGCACAACAGTGCAAAGTGAAACAAAGCATTAATATATACTAGTGTTTGTAAAAAGCATGCCAATGAACTTAAATCATATTTTCATGCCAGACAATGCAAGTTACTGCTGCGGTAGCAATGCTAAAAGAACTGCTTAACATGTCAGACGGGAGTATCTCACATCGTTGATGATGGTGGGTGGTTTCCTTTCCAGAGATGACTGCGAAAGTTGTATCATCTGGCTAAGCCGGCTAGCTAATAGTACATAAACATTATTTTAGCTATTTATATATAAACATCGTTTAACTTTTATACTTAATAATAAACTCTTAATGATTCATTTACACTTTTCGTTGGTTTTAAAGCTCTTTGCACTTTCTAATACTGCTTTAAAAGCACAGGATGTAAAATCGTGTAATCCTGCTTATGAGATGGAAATTTTAGATGAGAATGAAATGTTGAAGTTGAAGTGGTAATGGATGTGTTATAAGAGTATGGAAGTTCTTATGACCAGTTTATTACTTAATTCCTAGTTTATCCTCTAAAAATGATATGCTTATTCCTGTAGCTGGTTCTCCGGTTGGAAATCTCAGTCTAAACCCCCCTCCCCCCTTGACCCTTCATAAAAAAATCACCCACCTTAGTTATTGTTGCTATGTCCAACAAACAATGCTGCTCTAACACTACACTTCATGTTCTCACACAGTGAAAAATACATACATACCCCTGGTATAAAACAAAGTCTCAGCTTTAAAATATTGTCATTTTTTAATAAATTCAAACAATAAATACAGCTTTTTGGCTTTTTAATGTGTTGTGACAGATCACTGTATTGCCTTATTCGACACGTGAACCAAATGTCTTTTTTATTTATTAAATAAACATGAATGAACATCAGAACATTTCATTTCACCTGCAGAAGGACGTCAATACACAAAATTTTTCAAGCCCACTAAAGTTAATCTACTCACCTGTCTGGTTTGTTTGTCAGACAAAATGGTCGATTCTGCGTTATTATTGGTCAGATCACTTATCAGTCAAGCTGTTTACGAAGAGTCAATTATTAGTCTCAAACTTCACATGAAAATCCAGACATGTGCCAGTAATATGATTTATCATGATAATAAACGTGCACTTTTGATTTTTTCTTGGGCATTTCAAAATACCGTAAATAATTATTACAAATTACTCCAATTTTTAAAATACATTTAAAGAATACTTTTCCCATCAACTGGTTAAAATGCACAATGCTGCTGTATGCTGAGTCAAAGATGCATATGCACTCTGATGTAAACAAGCCCAACACTCAGGTCATGGTTACCATGACATGTACCAAGTTTAGAAAAAAATATGCAAAAGCGTTGCAGAGATATAACCTTATGCGCTTTTTGTTTAATTTGTTAGTGCATTATAACTTTTTGCAAGCATGGTCTGAAGATGATCTGAGGCAGTTTTTGTGATAATCAGATGAACCATCTAGGAAAAAGTCACAATAGGGTCTGGCTGGAGACATGCACCTGCATTTTCAAGACCTGCACTCTCAAACGCCTGCACTTTCGGAAGGGACGTCACTTGCAGTCTATTTTATTTTATTTATTATTTTTTAATTGAATCTCTCAACATTTTACAACAGCAGCCAGGTGGTGAAGACAAGAAAAAAGAAACTAAATTACAATGTCACTCGCAATCGCCACTTGCACTCTCTGCTACCTGCGACGTCACTTGCAATCCACACAAATCGTGCATGTTGCCAATGGAGACAAGACGCTGTGGTGGTTAAACGATTAAAACTATTTTAATAGCATAATGTACAGGGTCCTGCAAGTCATCTGTATGAGATAAAGACAAGACCCGCAAATCCGTGACCACAGAACAGCAGAATATGAACGAATATGAATATGAAGCAGAGTATGAACGAGAGAATATGAAGTCTCTCGTTAAGCGTTTTCCTCCCGTAGGAAACCATTAACACTTAATATGACTTAATGTATTAAGATGCAATTAAAAGATCAAATTCGATATAGAGTTCATTAATATAATGTATATGTAGGCTATATAGTGTTTTCCTTCGCAAAATGTGGCATAACGGATTAAGATGATAAGACTATGCTCATATTCATTATTGAAACAACTACACACAAGCAGGTGAGCCCAGAATAAACGCAACGCCGCGTACATTCGCGTTTTCCCATAAAGAATAATCTCTACAGCTCTGTTATTGTGTTTTGTTTATATTGATTTTCTACAGGAGGAAAACTATTTAACGCATTGCGTTCTGGGCACGTCTGCTTGAGTTGGTCCTTTTAATATTACCTAATGCTTTTCTTATGGCGCGTTCATATCTTCTGGTATATCGTTTGACAACAATAAGGTTTATACTGAATTTGGTCTTTATCATCTAGTCTGTTTTGCCACATTAAGCGTTTGCTGGGCAAGTATAAAAGTGAAGGTTTGCACATTGTGCTCATTGCCATATGCTTGCCTTAAAGTACATTAAATTAATAAACTATATTACAAATTTGATCGTTTAATGGCACTTAATTTATCTTAAATAATTTTTAACAGTACACGCTGGCAGTGCGACTATTGAATACTCATATTTTGTCATTAGAGTACGGTGAAATGATGACAGAATATGACACAGAATAGTGATAACATATTTAACATAAATAAAGATTCATTATGATCTTATTCATCAGATCTCACAAACTGCAGCGTCGCGATTAGGCCACTGTAGAGCACTGACACCCTGTGGTGAACAACCAGGTAGGATTACTAGCCACCGCTTTCTCAGATCAGTTTATGTTGGATTAAAACTTCACGTTCCGTTGAGTTTGGAAAATTCTTTACACAGTAACCATCAGAATATGTCGTCTCCTGTCTCTGAAAATTTCCGAATTTGAAATCATCCCGCGAAATCTCATTTTATTAGGCGTTTTAGTCAACTAGATGATTACAGCGCATTAAAAATGTACATAACCGGAAATAACCGAGCCGTACGATTTCAAAACGGAAGTGGATCAGGAGGCTCACTGCTAAAAGAGAAAACCCCGATAAACTTTATTGAGTATTAGTGAAGTTGTTGTTCTTCTGTTGTGTGGCCGCTTGTCAGACCCATATGGGTAAGAAAAGAAACAGAGATAAGGCTCAGGTTAAAGATACAAACATGGCGTCTGACGAGAGCAAAAGTGTCAACGAAGTTTCCATGGACGTAGAAGTACTTGCCACATCTCTTCCGTGCACTCCGAGTAAAAGTCCACCGGGAAAAAGAGGGAAAGTAAAGATGAACATTGATGAGAAAATCGATTCACTCATTAATGCTGTGGTTGAACTCGCATTGAAATGTGACGGTACGTTTCAGAGAGTTGAGTCCATGGAGAGGGTCTTGGAAAATACTGCATCTTCTATCACTACTCTTTCTTCTAGCACGTCCCACAAAGAGAAGATTTTAAATCTAGAAAAAAAAATGCATTGCAGCAAATAAGCAGATGCAGGTGTGTATGGCGATGCAGAACTACAAAAGAAGATGGGATCTCAGGATTTACGGGGTAAAGGAAAGTGGTCCAGACAAGGAGAGTAACACACGAGATACTGTTATCAAGATCCTCTCCAAAGTGTCTCCAAAGATCGCACACAAACTTCCAGATGTCGTGGATTCGGTTCACAGACTGGGACAAAAAAGAGGTGATGATCGCCCCAGAGTGATCATTATACAATTTGCCTTCATTGAAAGGGTGCGCATCAGTGTTCCTGACATTACCTGAGCAGATGGTGGCTGTCAGCAGTTATGGATACATATAAGGGCCAACGCAAGTGTTTTGATTGACGTAATGTTTCATGTTTTCTCTATTTTCACCTTCTCCAAAGGTGTTTGTTTCTTTATACCGGTTAATTAGCTCTTTTTCGTAACGGCTGATTACAAGTTTGGTAAATTCAAATTAATTTCTTTAAATGTTCGAGGCTTTCGCGACGCTGTTAAAAGAAAAGCTTTTGGAAGACATACAGAAGCTCAAGTACTTTTTTTTCAAGAGACTCATTCTTGTGAGACTGACTCAAACCTTTGGAAAACCCAATGGGGAAATTATGTTGTTTTTAATCACGGATCCAATCACCCAGCAGGTGTCGCAATTTTCTTTAACAAATTCAAGGCTACGTTTGGGAAACTATTCGGTCAGACAATGGAAGAAGGATTATATTGACTGTTAAACTGGAGAATTCCACTTTAATAATTTACAATCTCTATGGGTTTAATGTTAGAGCACACAATTTAGAAATGTTAAAGAAGATTTGTGATACAATAACAGATTTTAAAAAAAGAAATACAAGGATGGATATGTAATTATTGGTGGTGATTTCAACGATGCTCCGGATGATTCTGTTCACCGCTTTCCGCCTAAACATATCAGTTCACAAATTTCAGATTTCTTTTATTTTATAACTGACAAGTTACAAGTTTCTGATGTATGAAGATATTTGAACCCCAATTTTTGTGACTATACTTGGAATAATAGCTCTTTTTCTTTAAAATCAAGAATAGATTACTGGGTGATTCCTCATGATTTAATTCACTATGTTTCAGAAACAAAAATTACTTGTGTTCTTCTATCAGATCACAAATTGATATCGATTTCTTTTAATGGGTGTAAGGGTAGTACGATTCTTGGATACTGGAAATTTAACAATAGTCTCCTTTCTGATAGTTATTTTGTGGAACAAGTTAAATTGCTAGCAAATATTTTTGAAAATAATAATTTAAATTATACTCAGAAGTGGGAGCTATTTAAATTTAAAGACAGGGTAATTTCTACGAGAAGAGGTAAAGAATAAAAAAAAAACAAAAAAAAACTTAGAAAGATTACTGAGATAACAGATTAACTTAATACTTTGATTAAAAAAAAAAAAAAAGTCTAAATTATATCTTCTCAATTTAGAAATAGATAAACTGTACAGAGAACTAGCTAAAGGTGCTTGATGAGAGATCAAGAGCCAAAGGAAGGGGAAAGTAATACTAGCTATTTTTTTTCTTTGAAAAAAAAAAAAAAAAAAAAAAAAAAAAAATATAATATATATATATATATATATATATATATATATATATATATATATATATATATATATATATATATTTTTTTTTTTTTTTTTTTTTTTTTTTTTTTCCAAAGAAAAAAATATCAAGTATTACTTATATATATATATATATATATATATATATATATATATATATATATAAGAAACTCTATTTCATCTTTGAAAATAAATGACAGAATAATAATCCTTCAGATATAGCATCTTTTGTGTATCCTTTTTAGGACAAACTTTATACTTTATATATAAGACAAGTTTTTAATGAAAAAAAAAAAAAGAGAGTTATGCCAAGAGGAAATTTTTTTTTTGGAATTCCATCCTAAGGGATGTTAATTGGAGAAAAGTAAGGCTGCTTCCTTACAAGTTTTGTATTTCAAATAAAGTAAGAGAAATTCACCTGAAGATTTTACACAAAATATATCCAACCAATATGTTGCTCTCTAACTGAATGGGTATTGGGAAAGAATGTTCTTTTGTACAGGTGGGGTAGTGGTGCACTCCTGTGCCATCTTTTGGACTGTTATGAAATAGTTATTGTTTAACCTGACCCAGTAGTGGGTTGCCTATTTAACCAACACAATGGGTTGATTTCACTCAATCATTAACAGGCCTAATATCTTTTTTTTTTTTTTACTTACTTACTTGATTTATTACTTACACATTAACTTTTCCCTCTCAATCTTGTAAAATAGGTTACACGACACAACCACTGTGGGCTCTTTATTTTCTATGAGTAATAATACTGCGTATTTTATCTTTATTAACATGTAATGTTGCCTACATTTTAATTTGTTTAACAAACATGTTATTAAAAAGTTGTTCATAAAAATTAGTTAAAACATTTAAACGTAAAGTGTTCAAGTGTAAACAACTGTCTCTGTTATCCCGTTTTGACTGTAACTGAGCTGGATGGCAATGCAAGCCTTAATTTAGACCACTGCCCTGCCTTTCACTCATAGCCAGAAGATGCTGTGGCTGATTCTCATCTGTCCATAAACAAATAATGCACAGTACTGAGAATATATTTTCAGTCCCTCGCTTGCTTTTGTATTTATACTCCCTGTTCTGTTCATCTGATGCCAGGTATTGTTTCTGTACCTTATACTATGTCGGACTGACACTGGGACATAAGACCAAGCTGTCTGGAGATGGTCCTCGGGGGAGCTTCGGCACATTTGTGGAGTGGGTACTGGTAAACTGTGGATTGCCTTTGACCTTTGGCCTAGACACAGTAGGACACAGTAGACTGATGAACCTTCCAGAGAACGATGAAGAACATTTTATATCAATAAATGTAAAAACATGTCCAGAATAGGTTTAACAAGATAGAAATTATGATTTAAAATGTTACATATAATGATTACTGTTATCGACAATGAATGATTCTAAGAAACTGTAAACAGTAGCACATTAAAAAAAAAAAAAAAAAGAATAATGTACATTCACAAGCACAATGTTGTAGTTCACTTTTAAATTCTGTAACTTACTTTTAGAAATAAATATGAACCTCTAAATAACCATGAGTCAGAGGAAATCAACGATGGCTGCGTACCCTCTTTGAAATATCTTTATAGTAAGTTTATTGTGATAATCACAGACTCTCTGTTCTGCAATACTCTCTGATAATCATAGACATAAATGTATTTCTATAAAAGACAAAAGCTAAATTTAGTGGCTGAGGAATATCACCAGAGGCGCATATTTGGCTACAAACTTGATCACACAGTAATTTCTGATGTTTTCAATGTGATCACATGTAGACAACAAAAACCCAAATGAATGATGTACTTTTTCTAGAGCTTTTCTAATTTTGACATGAATTTGGAAAGGAAAAGGCATTGAGGGAGCAATGCGATGGATCAATTTGTAGCAATTTTCTAATTTCAGTTATTACATCATGATTCATTTTTATGTCCTTTTCTTCACATTTGCTTGATTTTTTTTATGATATGCTAGATCATTTTACTTTAATTTTTGACCTGATGGAAGAGAATGAAGAGAGTGAAGAACTGAATGTGTCGGAGGTGAATGTGTCATGCCAGAACTGGAGAAAAAAAAAGTTGCTCATAGACAGAACGTTTTATTTATTTATTTTTTTTTAACTAAAAAAGATTTCCCATATAAAGAACCAAAATGTAACATGTGGTCAGTGTGGGAAGAGTTTCCAACAAAAAGGAAACGTTAGGGGATTACATTTAAATGCAGTAAGCATTTAGTCATAAATATTATTTTTTGTTAAAAAACAAAACAAACAACAACAACAACAACAAAAAAACATTGGTTAAACTATTGTATCCATGTACCTTGTTCATAGCCATGAGAATCCAGAATGTTGCTTACAGTTATTTACACTGTAAATCATCACAATTTTGCTAGTGAGATGGCATTTAGCAGATTTACTATGATTTATTTTATGATCTGTTGGAAAAAAAAATCTGAACTGAACTTTGATCTGAACTTTGATAGCTGGTTCTTTGCAGTCATTGCTTCATGTAGTTCATACAGGCTACTATAAAACCACTATCCAAAAAAACAAAACAAAAACAAAAAACACTAAGCAATACTTTGAAAGTTTAATTCTCCTCCCTGAATAAAATAAAATATGGCACTTCTGACATGTTGCCTGTACTCAGAGTCAAAGCGTCAGTGTCTTTATAAATCACACTACCAGGAGGAGTCATCTCATTTGGACAAATCAGGTGAATGAATGCAGGCAGAGTTGGTATACCTCAGGGGTTGTCACTCGATCTCATGAAAGTGCTTGGGGTAGATGCATATAATATGCACGCAAAAAAATTGCGTATTATATGCACTACAAACACATGCATATCATATGCACACCAAAGTCAATTTCAGCATATGAATAGCATGCCAAATAAAAAGAGAAAATCGTGCTATTTAAACGCATTTTTATGAGACGGGGCTCTGGAATCAGTGCATTATAACAAAAACAATAACTTGAAATGAAAAGAAGCAGTTTTTTGCAATCACATAATTTTAAACCAGTAAACTAAAGTCCAAGGGTTCAGTAAGTAAAAGCATTCAAACTGAGAGTTCAAAGTAGCGATAATACAGAGAATAGTGTCTTGCGTCTAGATACCGGTAAATTATTTTCACTGTGTATTTGGCTTAAAGGGGTCATCGGATGTAAACTTCACTTTTACATGTTGTTTGAACATTAATGTGTGTTAGCAGTGTAGGTATAAATCTACCCTATAACGATAAAAATCCATGCAGTGGTTTTTAATTAATCTGTAAAAATAATATCCCCTTTTTCAAATCGAGCCGTTCTCAGATGCCTGTGTGGCGTCACACCGACAGAAGCCGCTCCCACGATAGTTGATTAACATGAGTGTCTTACCTCAGATCAGCTGGGATGTAAGTTAGACAAGAATATCTCTGATTCAGCGATTGAGGTGTTGTGTTGCTGCATGTAATAATGAACATAGTGGTCGTCATTTACTCCCGACATCTGAGCCATTGAAGATGCAGTGGATTACATTTGTTTGTGAAGGGAATGCGCCTCCCAGTCTACATAAATGCGTCTATGTTCCCGCAAATCATTTGTGATGCAGCTTCACCTACAGCAGAAGTGAGTATAAGGTTTTTTTTATGAATTTCAGCATGAACGTAAGTGTACAGGCGGTGAAATTCTTCTCTGCAGCAGTTTGCAAACAGTATGTATAAAAAAACATTGAATATGCAACAAACATATATAAGGAACTCAATACAGCTAGAGAACAATATATGCTAAATATCATACTATACAGAGAGAACAAAATGAGAACAATAATAAACAATATTCACAGTACACATATACCTTTGCAGTGCAGTACAGAATGAATGCAGAATAATAGGCAAGGTAAGGCAAAGTTCATTTATATAGCACATTTCAAACACAATGGTAATTTTAAGTGCTTTACTTATAAAAGGAAGTAAATTAATCATTAATAAAACAACAACAATAAAACAAGGAATGTAAAAGAATGTACAATTATTTTAAAACTGATTTAAAATGTATTAAAACATTTCAGAATAAAAATGATTATACCTAAAATACAGTGCAATCAGTTCAGACGTAGCACAGTGCTCATTCAGTAAATGCACAGGAAACAGACGTGTTTTGAGTCTAGATTTAAATATATATAGACTCACATCCTAATACAATAGTGAGTCAGAGTCCAGTCAGAGTGCTGTGTGTGGTGTTACTAGTACAAGTTCAGTTCAGTCTGATTGCCTTTGGAAAGAAGTTGTCTTGCAGTCTGCTGGTGAAGGTTCTGCGATAACATCTGCCTGATAGTAACGGTGAGAGCAATCCATGGCTCGGGTGATTGGAGTCTCTGATTGTCCTCCTATAACACACCACCTGGTGTAGATGTCCTGGAGGGACAAAACATGTATTTAGGGTGTGGTAAATCAATAATCAATATATAGTATTTGTATTCATAATTGTTGCACTGGACTTACCATTGATTTCTGTTGGAGGTTGTTGGATGTATGGGCCAAAAGAATCGATCCACAACTTGCAGTCGATCAGTTTGCTTTTATGGGCCGTAACAGCAGAATGCAATCTTCACAGCACATTGGTGGTGGTTTCAGGCTGTAGTGCAGCACTTGGTGGCCATTAAATTGATATCTTCACCCTGCTTCAAACAAACAGACAAAATAATAAATGAACAATAACTCCAGAGAAATAGTGTTGGTGAATACAGGTGCAGGTGTCAGTACTCAGAATTTTCAGTCATTTCCTCACCAAATTCCAAAGGTGATGACACAGTCGATTGGACCTATAAAAAAATGTGTATTTGAAAAATGATAACTGCTGACCTGAAGAGTCTTTTGATAGGCCAACATCAAATGCTGTACCACACATAACTGCATTGCTTCAATACAGACATACCAATGGAAATGTGCAACTTTTCTGTTTGGGCACAAGAAGACGATGTTCATTCATCAGGACTGGTTTGACTCGCTTGCCGTGACTGATTTTCTTTGCGTTTTTGGTCTTCAGCTGTAAAACAAGAAAATATTTATTGACTCCATGTTTAATTATTCTTCTTTAAACATATAAATCAAGCAGTTGTAATTATATACTTCAAGCTCAAGTTCTCTGGCAACTCTAGCAGGCTCCTGAGTTCATCTGTACACATCAGATTCAGAGTCTGAGAAAAGGCCATCATCACCAAACTCTTAGTTTCTACCTTACAACAGAGCACAACAGAATAAGTAAGTGAGTGACGAAGTAAAGGAATAAGATGAAGAGAAATAGGCAGAATTTTTTGTGCAAGTTCAACAGAGTGAGAGGAAAGCAGCATTAGAAAAAGCTTTATTCTGCAACAGCAAGCTAATATGAATTCTTTTAAATATGATGACATGTTGACAGTATTGTAAGCAGTTTAAAGGCCTCTTCAAACCAAGGATGAGTCCACACCACAGCTATTTAACGCTTTAGAAGGGGTGTGTGTGTGTGTGTGTGTGTGTGGGCGGGCGGGGGGTTATTAGTTAAAAATGTTTTATTTAACTTTATAAATGAGTCCATTTAAAAATGTCTAATGTCTAAATAAGTCCGGGCTTCTGGGCAATTTTCAGGTCATAGTTCAGACGCAGGCCGGGCTTCAGGCCTGTTTTAGGCTTCTCCTTATTTTTATATATTATACATACACCAATCATGGTGATGACTTCACTTTCGCTTTCACTTTCGAGACCGACTCAGAAAGCGTTTAGTGTCTCCGCCAAATCAGCAAATCAGCGCTGCTGAAAGAGATCCGCGTTCAAGCGCACGCAATAGGCTGAAACTTGCCACAAAGCTCCGGCAAACGTAATTACAATGAATGTGTTGGAGGAAATAGTAAGGAGATATTTTAATTATTTATCAACAAACCAGTGTTTTCTGAGTCAGTGTCGCAAGGATGAAGTTGCCGATCCTGACTCACCATCTCCTCTTTGGACGCACCTTTAGAGAAATGCATCTTTACAGATTACATATTGAAAGAGTTTTTGTTTTTGTGAAAGAGTATTTGTTTTATTTCGTTAAGTAATAATTTCAAGCTTTCTATAGATATATGTATCATGTCTGTGAGGTATGTGTTCGCTGAGTTTCCGTTAATTTTTGTGAAGCGCTCCTGTTGAGGTAACAGAAAGCGCATCGTGTTTGTTTTCTTTATTTAATAAAAGCACCGTTCGCACCATTTGTTGATATTGTGAGTGCACACAAATAAAAGTAGACCCTTAACAGATCCGAATGATATATTACTCTTACCTTTATGAGCAAAAATGACGGAACATTTTAAATCGTTTCCACTGAAAAAAATGCAAGCAATCCTGCAATTTGACTTTAGCTTCCACTCTCCGCACAAACGATTGGGTATGCATCTAATAGCGCACATTTATCTGTTTAACGCTGAAACTAACATTGTTTATACTTGAATTATTTTAGCCCTATATCTATAGATTTTATTTTAGGCAAGTCGTGATGATTTGAGAAGGCAAAACTGATCAAACCGACTGTGCTTGTTTGATCAGTCTTCCGCTGACCGCTTGGTCGTTACTTTAAAAAAACAAAACAAAAACTTAGCCTATATTTAATGAACAAAAATGCTCCAAACTTTTTTCTAAATTAACTTCACAAAAGAATGAAACGAAAT
The DNA here is from genome assembly GCA_036247105.1 of Cirrhinus mrigala. Classification (NCBI taxonomy): domain Eukaryota; kingdom Metazoa; phylum Chordata; class Actinopteri; order Cypriniformes; family Cyprinidae; genus Cirrhinus; species Cirrhinus mrigala. Next base: position 28,617,393 of record CM070028.1, read on the forward strand.
GTAATCACTTTGCCATTAAAACTGAACTATTTTAATAGATGAAACAGTAGTATAAGCTGTTTTGGGTGAGGGGGGGAAGACGGGCTGAGGCCGAGAATTCTGATAAGCTATCTGACAAGGGCCGGGCTAGGGCCTGAGCGTCTTGAGCCAGGGCCAGGGCTGGGCTAGGGCATATGAGGCCCGTGCTGGGCAATAATTAACATTTATCCCAATACTTCAGTTATTATGTTTGCAACACAGAATTGTAGCCTATATCCTAGCTGCTCGTGAAGCTTGTTTAAACATAAAGCTTAACTTACATGACCAGAGCTCTCTCTGGATCAGCGGTTGCGCGAAAGCAGGTTTAAATATTCCGATGTGATTGCGATTTCAAATGTTTTATAGACATGGCGAAACCATCGTCATATAGCAATAAGATTGCGTGTGTTTGAATCGAGATCGCGAACTTTTAATGAATAATCAATGTGCGTCTATAGCCTATGTATTTTTGTATGTCATAATTTGTATCAGACCTCAAAAGTTCTGATACAGTGGCGTTTAAAAAAGCGCTTTGGACTTTTTTTTTGAAAACACGGTTTACTCCATAGGATTATAATGTCAAACAGACGCTGGCAGTTAAAAAAAGACGCCAAGTGTGAACCTAGCCTAACTACTTACAATGGGCACAATCCGCATAAGAGTTGAGGCAATGGCCAATGTCAGCAGTAGGAGTAAAAGTCGTAGAATTCGGTAAGAATATGCTTGTAAAATATCACATGAATTTGCTAACTTGGTAAATTGTACGAATTATTACTACTTCAACATGAGACTTTTCTGAGGGTTCTTCCTGATGGGGCCGTGGGGTATGTAAACCAAAGTTTAAGAAATATCACATGCTGTGCGAAATGTAACTGCAGTAAAGTTCAGTCAAGGTGCTCAGACCAACACAGACATACCACTGGAAGTGTTTGCCTTGGCAGTGTTTGGTCTTCTCCATAAAGGCACAAGATGGTCGAATTCAAATTCCATGACAGGCCTTCCTTTGGTCTTCCTTTTCAGCTGAAACAAAGAGAAATATATACATGTTGAGACAGTGTGTTAAAAATTATCTGTGAGAGGAAGGACTGAAAGGAAAGTTATTAATTACACATTAAAATAAGGGTGCATTCATTAAAGCAAATTGGTTATAACGAAATGTGTTCAACATTACCTGTGAAGGGTTGAACCATTGAAGATCTTGTTCAGCCTCCTTGGCAGCTTCTTCAAGATCAGCATTGGGAGCTTCGAGTTCAAGTTTCTGACAGAATTAGAAAAGCTGACAGAGAGAGAGAGAGAAAGAGAGAACTTCTACAAGAGATGGCTTCTTAAAAGCTGTCAGATTACAGGTTGTTGAGGAGTATGTAATTTGACGTAACTGCTAGACAGAAAAATAATACTGAATTACAATCACTTCACAAAAAGGTATTAAAGGCAAGCATTGTGGTTACTGTGCTTTACAAATAATATACAGTAAAAACAGATACTGTGGTAAAAACATGGTAATTGTTGTTGCAGTGCTTTAACTACAAATACCACAGTAAAACTACAGTTACTGAGGTAAACCCATAGTGAGTGTTGTTGTTATGTGCTTTAACTACAAATATCACATTACAAGTACAGTCACTGTGGTAAAACCATGGTAAGTGCTGTGTTATACTGTGCTTTCAATACAAACAGTAGACAGTAAACAGTTAATATGGTAAAATGACAAATGTTGTGGTTACCACAAATACCACAGTAAAACTACATTTAAGGTGGGAGAAGCATGGTAGATATTGTGGTTACTGTGCATCCCTTAAGAAAATGTCCCACATTAATATATATATATATAGTAATTTATAGTAATACTATTGTGTTTTTGAACCACTTTAGTAAAGTGTATTATATATTATACTGTATATATTAAAGTATTTACAACACTTTGTTAATGAATGCTACAGCATACTGTAGTATTAACTATAGCAAACTGATAAACTGTATTACATACTGTAGTATACTTTAGTTTTTACTATAGTAAACTCTAGGGTATTGTAGTACAATATTGTAGAAAATATAGTACAGTATTGGGTAAAGTAATTTGTTTATATTACTATAATTGTTATATTAACACAGAATTGCCACAACAAATTAATTCAAGTAGGCTACTTTACTATAGTATGGTTTAAAAACACTGTAGTATTTACTTTCATTTTTTTTTTCATGTGGGTAACCATGGCTTTACTACAGATGAAACCAAAAAACTATGGTTACTATAGTTAAACCATAGTAACCACAAATTAACCATGGTTTTGCTACATTAACCATAGTTTAACCATGGTATTTGTAGTAAAACTGTGGTTATGTGGTTAAAAAAAATCATGGTTACTAGACATTTACCTCAATAAAACCATGTAGGTAATATGTACTTACTTATTTTCTTCCCTTGATTGGACTCACAACAGACCGTCAGCACAACTACAACTAATGCTAACAACAGAAATCCAGATGTTATATGCAGTATCAAAAGTGCTTCCTGGTGGAGTTCTGCAGTGGATAAAGCAAAAAATATTGTTAGTGTAGACTAGACACACTTTTTAGTATTTATCAGCCAAAGAGATGCGACAAAAGTGACAAACCTGAAAATGTCAGGCAGAGTTCAGTGATGCTGAGGTGTTTAGTCCGGTTGGTGAATGAATAAGCCACAACACAACTGTAGGATGCATCCAGACACTTGATCTCCAGAGGTAAAGAGAGTCTGATACTGAGATCAGACACACTGATACTGGACAATAAACTGTTTCCTTGGTACCAGAAGAGAGTCACATTTTTCACATTCCCTACTGAACACAGCAGGAGACATTTTGGCACTGTTGAACATCCAGGTGAGGATGAAGCGCAATGTGAATAGTCTCTAGTGATAACAGGAATGGGAAGAAGAGCTGCAAAACATGACACAAAAAATACAAGTTATCCATTATTTAATACTATTTCAGTATTTGTAGGTTATTTCAGCTGTTGAATTGTTTATTTCAGTTGCATTTTGTATTGAAAACATTTCTACATATCTGTTTAGACTAGAATTATTTGTGCATTTATGACATGACTTACCATACAAAGTAACATTGAATCTCTTCAGTAAGACTTTTGAACTACTGATCTGCAGCTGGTAAAGTCCACTATGTTCAGATCTGATGTTGCTGATGGTCAGAGATCCAGTTTTATTGTCCATATGTAGTTTCTCTTTGAATATCCCATCATTAATGACAAATACAAATTGGTCCCTTTTAATAATTTCTGCTATTGGAATACTTCCAAATGTCCACAGAATCTGATCTTCTGTCTGTACTTTAACATTGGAGTTTAAAGTGACAGAATCTCCCTCCATCACTGAAACTGTCTTTACTCCATGTGTCTCAACACCAAACACACCTAAAACCGAAATTTAGAATAAATCAGTAAACAAAGCACCTATAGCATTTCACTTAGCTGAAAAAGCTTAACAAATACTAATTTTGTAAACAGGTGGCTGCAATCCCTTATTGCTTAGTATAAGTTGAAGATGACATAAAATTCTTAATTTTTCTCTAACGGTCAGTGTTCATCTCAGTTAAAAACCACACATCATCTGATTATAACAGCAGTGTATTCAAAACTAGATCAAAGATATATTGTTGGCCTACAACCCCACCATATGAAACAGCAAATAGTAAAATTATATTGTCAAATTTATTTAGGGAATAAGGGAAACCAGTTTCAGTAAACAAACAAACCTTCAAATACATAAATACATAATTAATTACTAAATAACCACATTTTTTGGGGGATGAGGGCTGAGGGATTATAACCATGGGCGTCGCTTGGCCATTTTTAGGGGGGCTATAGCCCTTCGTCTTTCTTTTTCAGCGCGTTCTTCAATTCGCAGACCGCGGTGGGGCAGAGCAAAAAACAAAGGACAAGGACTGTGTTTATCGATAGACTGTTGTAATATCTACATCTGTGCAAAAACAGTATATATAATATCATGGGGGAGCAATCGGTTCCCCATCTACTGTAGCCTACGTTTTCGCTGTGTTCACCCCTCATCACACCACAGCTGTTTCCTCCAGCGAAAATGAAGCACATAAACGCATACTTTATAAAACGATCATGTTGACATTTTTATTTGAAAATTTAACTAATTTAAAATTTAAGTTTTTAGTGCATGTGGCAAAGAGGTTTGCATACTTCAGCTAAGGAAAGAGGCTTGTACTAGAAATGCAAACAGTAAATTTTTGTATTAAAACAGGTGTATGTGTGAGATCAGAAAGACTTGTATTTGGCTTATTCAGTACTCAAATGTTATACCTATCTATACAATACAGTGGAATATTGCAAGTATAGTATACCACCCCTATTAGTCAAACATTTATATATATATATATATATATATATACACACACATATACATACACTACCGTTCAAAAGTTTGGGGTCAGTACATTTTTATTGTTTCTTTTTTTTTTTTTTTTTTTAAAGAAATTAATACTTTTCCTCGAGAGATATCCGAGCAATTCGTGATAATTAAATCATAATCCAGCGAAGTTTTCTTAACATGAAAAAAAGAGCATAGCCTACACATTTTTGAAAATAACTACATAATTTCTATCTATTGGATATACACTGCGTAGAAGAACACTAACTCTAGGGTTTAGTAAAGTTGGCAAAATATTCGACTTTTCGGTATCAATAGCTCACGAGCAAAACGTTTTTACTTCACAAATGATGCCTCTTTTCTTTCGTCGTGATGTAGAAAACGAGCTACAAGCGTGTTTTCCTCAAAAGAAGCTTTCCTCCGCTGGTTAAAATGTTACTAACAAAATACTTATTAACTTTACATTAACACCTGTATTCTCGCCAAATTCAGTTCACACTTCACTGCTCCACTGCTGGTTATACTAAAACACTCATTTTGAAAATAATTGCTTTTACACATTATTTATTATGAAAAATAGTTAATAACTTTCCTGTAACACACTGCACTTTCAGTTCACACATCACTGCCCCCCTGCTGGTTATACTACAACACTCCTGTTTAATTATTTTTTTATTATGAATTATAGTTACAGTTTTTCTCAATCGATTTGACACTTTTCTCCATTGCAATGTACTTGTTCTCAAACCAATTAGCACAGCTATCCAAACACAAACTTATCTTAAAACAGTTCAGTTTTACTGCAAAATGAAGCACTGCAATTTTTTTCTAATAATGCATTTATTAAAAGTAAATTTAAAAAACAAATCGATAGGTGTGTTGATTATAAAACACCTTCAGCTGTAGATGCACAAATATGCAAAATGCAAATAAATGTTCAATTGAAATTCTTTAACAGGGAGTTTATATATATATACAGTGCCCTCCACTAATATTGGCACCCTTGGTAAATATGAGCAAAGGCGGCTATGAAAATAAATCTGCTTTGTTTATCTTTTTGATCTTACTTTCAAAAAATTCACAAAATGCTAACCTTTCATTGAAGTAAAACAATTAAAAGTGGGGGGAAACTTACATTATGAAATAAATGTTTTTCTCCAACGCATGGTGGGCACAATTATTGACACCCTGAGAAATTATATGAATGGGAATATACTTCAGAGATATGAGTAAAATATCTCTGAAGTATATTCCCATTCATATTTGCATTTATTTAGCACACTAGAATGACTAGGAGTATGATATTGTCCAGCCAGGACTTCCTGTTTCACAGGATTATAAATATGAGGAGCACAAATGCCAAATTCCCTTAACCATCCATCACAAGGAATAAAACCAAATAATATAGTTCTGATGTGCAGAACGAGATTGTTGAGCTTCACAAAATAGAAAGTGGCTGTAAGAAAAGAGCTAAAGCATTGAAAATCCCAATTTTCATCATTAGGACAATAATTAAGAATTCCAATCATCTAAAGTTGTTACAAATCTGCCTGGAAAAGGATGTGTGTCTATATCGTCCTAATGGATGGTGAGGAGGACAGTTTAAGTGTCCAAAGACTCTCCAAGTATCACAGCAGGAGAACTGCAGAGATTAGTTGAGTCTTGGGGTCAAAAGACTAAAAAAAAAAAATTCAAACAGCCCCAACATCACCACATGTTGTTCAGGAGGGTTTTAAGAAAAATCCTCCTTGCTCATCCAAAAACAAATTCCAGCATATTCAGTTGTCAGACAAGACTTGAATTTCAAACGGGACTGGCTTCTGTGGTCACAAGAAACTAAAAAAAGAGCTTTCTGGCAGCAAACCCACCAGATGTGTTTGGTACAAAAAGTACCCCATGTCCACAGTTAAATATACTGCTGGATCTCTCATGTTGTGGGCTTATTTTCCTGTCAGGGGTCCTGGACATCATGTTCAGATACATGGCATCATGGATTCTAGCAAATACCAACAGATAAAAAATCTAAATCTGACTGCATCTGTTAGAAGTTCTATATTGAGTTGTGGTTGGATCCTCCATCAGGACAATAATCCAAATCAAACATCAAAATTAACACAAAAATGTGTCACTGAGCATAAAATGAAGCTTCTGCCATGGCCGTCCCAGTTGCCTGACCTGAACCCTATAGAAAATGCGTGAGGTGAACTGAAGAGAAGAAGCACCAGCATGGAGCTGGTAAACTGAAGGATCTGGAGAGATTCTGTATGAGGGAATGGTCTCTGATCTCTTGTCAGGTGTTCTCCAAACTCTTCAGGCATTAAAGGAGAAAACTCAGAGCTGTTATCTTGAATAAAGGACGTTGCAATAATTGGGTACCAATAATTGTGGTCAACATGAAGTAGAGAAAAACATTTATTTCATAATGAGATTTTCCCCCTGCTTTCCATTGTATTACTTCAATGATAGGTTAGAATTCTGTGAATTTCTTGAATGAAAGATTAAAAGGATAAACAATGCAGATTTATTTTCACAGCCACCTTTGCTCATATTTACCAAGGGTGCCAATATTAGTGGAGGGCACTGTATATATATATATATATATATACACAAATCTATATGAAATAAAAATTGTTATTCAACAACTGCTATCACCCATGAGGAAAAACTAATTGCCCCTTACACTTAAAATCTGTTTGTGCCACACTGTAAAAAAAAAATCCTGTAAAAAAAACGGTAAAAAGACTGGCAGCAGGGATTCCAGAGATATTCCGTTAAATTACCGAAAATCACCATTTCTCAAAATTACAAGCAAAAACTGTAAAAATACAGAATAAACTTTATGGTCAAAACTCATTAAATTACAGTATATTATCGTTGATAATATACAAAAAATTATGTTAAATTACATAGAAAAACAATCAACTTTCAGGTTAACTGCCATAAATTTAAGGTTTTAATTAGTTATTTTATAGAACTGATCTGTCCATCTACAGTAATTTACTTTTAAACTACCGCTTTTCCATGTACAATAACTAAGAAATAATTTATAAAAACACAGTAAACATATTTTTTAAAGGATTAATCCTTTTTACAGAAAATTTAAAAGGTATTTAGAAGTTATTTTATGTCTACCTGGAATCATTTTATTAAAATACAGATATTATTAACTACAATAATCAAGAAATGTTGCATAAATGTTGTAAATTCGTAATACAAAGACAATGTCTATAGATATACATTTTAATCATTCATTTTCCAGAAATATTACAGTTTAAAATGTTTGGACAGTAGAGAAAACAGCACAGTACTTAGAAATACATAAAAACAACAGCAACATTTTCAGCCAATTTCTGTAAAATTAACAACATATTCTACAGTCACAGTATTAGTCATTGTAGAGAAGCATTGCATGTCAAGTTAAATGAATAATAAAATTATAGAAAACACGTTTAGTACGTAATTTAGAACATGCAAAAATACCTACATACAAGAGACAATTGCTGTATACCTGTATACATTTAAAATGACATTTTATCCAAAGCAACATACAAAGTCCCAGTTAGTCTAACACAGTAGACATAGCAGTTTTTTAATAAACAGAAAGTGTTAGTATTAAAGGGATAGTCTCTGTGTATATGACTTTCTTCTTTCAGACAAACACAATCAGAGTTATATCAATAAACACCCTGGCTCTTCCAGGCTTTATAATGACAGTAAATGGCTGCCATGAGTTTGAAGCTCAAAAGTGCATCCATCCTTCATAAACGTATTCTACATAGTTCCAGGAGGTTAATAAAGCCCTTCTGAAGTGAAGCATATTTTACACTTTTTAAAGTAAAAAAAAAAAAAAAAAAAACTTGCTACCGGCAAAATGCTACGACATGACATGCTAAACTACAATCCTACATCATGCAAGTTATGTTTAAGTTGACTCTGTATGGCTGTTTGACCTGAACATTAGTTATTTTACTTTATAAGGTGTAAAATATGCTTCGCTTCAGAAGGCCTTTATTAATACACAGGAGCCATGTTGAGTATGTTTATGATGGATGGATGCACTTTGAGCTTCAAACTCATAGCAGCCATTCACTGCCAATTTAAAGCCTAAAAGAGCCAGGATGTTTACTGATATAACTCCAATTGTGTTTGTCTACACATACAATGGATTGAGGGTGAGTAAATCATAGGCTCGTCTTGATTTTTGGGTGAACTATCCCTTTAATTGGTCAAGCGTTCATGAAAAACAAAAAAAAATTTTTTTTAACCATTTCTTGAAAATGGGCAGAGTTAGGCAGTTTATTACAACAGCGACAAACAGTCAAAGTAAAGGTCTGTGAAAGTGAATTTGTACCTCTTTGGGATGTGACATGAACGGCTACTGGCAACCAGTGCAAAGTGATGATTTGTGTGACGTCACTCTCTTCAACTCATTAAAGACTGCACTCAGTGCCATATGCTGGATTAGTTGCAGAGTCTTTGTAGGACATGCTGGAAGGTCTGCTAAGAGAGCAGTACAGTAGTCCCGTTTAGAGAAAATAAGAGCTTGGACAAGCAGTTCTGTTGCATGCCCCATAAGGGCAAATCTGCAGGATCGGGTCACTGCAATGTGGTCAGTGAAGTTCATATGTGTCCACTGTAACACCAAGGTTGGGATGGCTGAAAACATGTCTTGTTCTGTCTGGCAAGGTTGAGTTGATGGTCATTCAACATTCAGCAAGGCATTTCTGTTCAGGAGGCAGAGATGCGAGCAGTAACCGTCAGAAAATCCAGCTGGAATGAAAGGGAGAGATGTGTGTCACTACAATAGCAGTAATATGAAAAGCCATGTTTCTGAATGACAGACCCAATTATTTTTAACTCTAGGCCCAAATGACATGTTTTAATGGTCCTAGTTAACCCAAAAATTAATGTAAACATTCAAAAATGTTCAATATCAATAACGATACCTTTGAATGAATTTTAAAGCCCTTGATGCCTTGCCACAGCCAGTGACCAGCACTTGATTTGGGCACATAAAGCATTCTGACATTTAATACTTCAAACAACAAGACAATTTTTGATACTCAATAGTTTTGAGGCAATTTGGTGAGTGCCTGAAAAGTATCAAAAAACGATACAGCCGTTTTATACTAATTTTAATTACACTGATGGTTAATTTATTCACCCCTTACCACATAGAAGCTGAAAATAATACACAAAGAACCATTTAAAACAAACAAGCTGCATAAAAAGAAAATACAGAATTTGTTGTATTATCATATGGCATGAAAAAACTTGTCCATGCTGATTACAGATTTAACAACAACAACAACAATGATAATAGTATCAATAATAACCAAAGTTCCACACCTGAATTGCCATACTTATCTGCTGTAGATCTCCAGTCTTTCCACACGACCTGAAACAAAAATAATAATAATAATTTAATACTTAGTATTTCATTCAGACATTACAGCCTATACTCCACTGAGACAATGATCTGGAAGCTGAGCAGGAAAGGTTAACAGTGATGTTTTGGTCCACCATGTGACTTTAGCTCAATTTATAGAAAGTAAACTTATATTACTTGCTTTGACTTAGCTGCATCATATTACTACCTACAGTAGCAGTGTAACTGTCCAGGATGGATGCAGTTTTCATAATCAACGATCCCATATGTAATGACAGTTTACTCGGCCTCAGGCCTCAAGATGTGCGTTTTATTGCTAATCAGAACACAAAGATTATAACAATTATTATTACTTATAAGACAAAAATATGGACTTACACGTGCATAATATAGATGTACACGAGCAAATGCGCCCAGAATATGAATGCAACGCTTTTTAATTGCAAGTTAGATTGAGCGTTTTCCCATAGAAAACCACTGTAAAACGCTCAACACATTAGTGACAATGGAGGACCAAATTCTGAGTAATTACTTAAAATATATATATATGTACAGGAGAGTATGAAAGGGGGAAAGCGCCTACCTTGCGATTTAACGTTATCATGCTGCGTTCATATTCATAATCAATAAAGTGTACAGTCTACTGAATTCGCTCTAAAAACGTTTTTGATATAACTTAGGTAACGTTAGCCACGTTCAGCGTTTCAAAATGTCCCGCATTTTAAGAGTTTGAAAAACTGCCGGGTACTTCCGGATAAGCAAAGACTTTAACGTTATATACACTCGAATGGATTTTGATACAAATAACAAGTTTACTAAAATTTGTTTAGAAATGCTAATGTTAGCTTCAAAACTAAATAACACAAATGCGCAGCTACACTATAAAAATATCGTTTACATATTGTATGAAAGACTTACCTCAGTGGTTGGCATGATGTCTGCTGTAGCATTGTCCGAGTTTGTTGTAGTTGGTGAAACAGGCTCACTGAAGAAAGAGCGCGTAATTTTCTCACACATTACCGAGTGGATGGCCTGAAATAAATTCAAATCATTCCCGCGCGCCTTTCTATCCTTGTTGTCCAATACAGAAACAACTCAGCCAACCGTCGTGGGCAGAGCTAAACTAGCGGCAAATTTGAATCTGCGTTCAAATTTGAATGAGCGGATTGTGCGCGGGCGCGCGCGCGTACACACACTCTTTAAACCTACCATGACAAAAAACAACACCAAATTTGATTAAAATGAGGATATTTGCAAGATAAGGTTAAAAGAGTAGTAAAAGTATTTTAAAACAATTAACAGCACATGTAGGCTACTGTATGTACAAATATTATTATTTTACCTTAAAACCTCACATTAACCTTCACATAATTAACGACCTTCAATGGTAATAAAAACACTCTGACTAAATGATATGTGGTTCAATTGTTTCTTATTTTTACAGGAATAATCTGTAATTATTACATGACATTTTATGTTAAATTACACATTACGCTGTAAAAATACAGAAAACTTCCTTTTAAAAAACAGAAAATGTATGTAATATCAAAATACAAGCAATTATCTGTAAATTTAATGGTGGAACTTTAAAATACAGAAAATGTCTGTAAAACAACAGTATTTCATTGTATAATGAAAAAAAGGTAAAATACTGTAAAAAAATACAGACATTTACATGTAAAATTACATTTATTTTTAACAGTGCACCTTTAGCAGCAAGAACTGCAAACAAACCCTAAACCTACCCCTTACAGAAAACATGATTGCATCGTTACACTTTCAGATAAACAAAATTTACTGTTTTTAATCTTTTATTTTATTATTTGCATTAATTTTACAAAATTCAAAAATTTCAAGTTTTACTATCCTTGTGGGGACATTTGGTCCCCACAATGTAGCAAAAACAAGTACACACACACACACACACACGGCAACTCAGCACTGCACTTCACTACACTCCAGTGATTACTCCCTGCCACACTTTAGACTAAAACAAGGTTGTCGTGTTCCTGATGGCCAGAGATCCAGTTCCAGGGACCAGCTTTAGTCTGCCACCAAATATCTCCGAATTAACATAAATAGCATTAGGGAAAACGTAAGCAATGCATTTTGATCCAAACGTCCACATTATGCGACCTCCAATTGTAATATCATTGTTTAGAGTGACAGAATCTCCTTCCAACACTGATACTGACGTCATTACATCTGTATCCACACCAAACACACCTGAAATACAGAGATAAACTGCTGCTAAACTACAAGCTTTTTTTCATTACAAACGAGAAACAGGAAAGAATGAATAATTAATAATCAATAATCAATTAATTTTGCATTATAAAAAAATTTAAAAAAATCAAATGAAAATGCTATTGTTCAAGTAGAGAAAAAGGTTACATCCTGAATGTAAATATATAATTTACCACTGAATAGTCGTAAGAACAGACAGAGCAGCAGAAAGGAGGGATTCATAATTCTTCAGTTATTCGCCCAAAAGCCTGGAATAATTCAACTCCACTTTGGTCATCTTAACTGTGGGATGAGTCGACGGAAATAAAATTAAACGATAAGTTTGCTGAAACGGAATAAACTTTGCAGGCTTTTTATAGCGCTGCACAGCAAACACCAAATTATTGACATACTCGCTGAACAGATGTTGGAGTCAGTGTATCATTAGCAGGGGCGCCGTAACAGGGGGAAAGGTTAGGACGATTCCAAGATTTCTACTGAGCAAGTTTGAGTAAGGGGAAAGAAAATCACACGTTGGGGTTGAATGTTTTATTGGGTCTTCATAGACGTATTTTTATATTGTACAAACTGTATACTCTTACCCCAACCTGACCCCTCACACAAAACTTTCTACATTTTTAGATTTAAAAAAAAACAACAACAAAAATTCTGTTTTCCTCAAGGGGACCAGAAAAAAATGTTAAATTTGACTGGTATCTTTGTGGGAACGTTTGCTTCAAGGATATAAAACCAACATATCTAATTATAAACAATCTAGAAAATATCAAGCCAGTCCAAAAATTAAACATGAAAATACACAACATTATGTAATGATTTATGTATTAAACCACAACATTAAGTGATAATACTAAAGGCAGAAAAAAAAAAAACAATAGCCATACTATTGTGAAGTATGGGTATGTCAAGACAAACGGCACAAAATTGAGTATTAGTACAATTTTGTGGTATTTAACGCACAAAAATACACAAGTCTACAGTATACAGCATGTTTTGCTAAGCTCAAACCTACAGTTAAAATGTCAAATAACGGTGAAAAGATTCCAGCATTAGAGCTCATTAAGGAACAAGTCCTGTCTGACAACTCATAAAACTAACAGCAGTTTGGAAGAAAATAGTGGACTTGCCAAACATTCATGCTTTGGGGGAAAAATAACAACAGCTTCTCCGTAAATATCTTAGAGGAGGCTTGTAACACTCCAAAAAATACTTCATTGTTCACTAGCATTAGTTTTCAGTGCAAGCTGGAGAAGATACCAAAATGACATCTTTTCTACCACCAGAGGGCGTCCTCAAACAAAGTTCATGCTTTTTCTTCCTGAACGATTTAAGGCTTTCATAAAATATTTATTTATTTATTTATTTATTTATTTTTTTTGCTTAGAAAAATAATACTGGTGTGCATCTTGAGACAAAACAAAGCCACTGATATAGTTTAAGATCAGTCAATGGCAGTGCAAGTTTATTTTAGTTAAAACAGCTCAGACTTACATTTTAGGACATAAACATTGTCTGTGAAACTGGGTATAGAGTGTTTTCATGACACGTTATCAATTGGCCATATTGGCGGCACTGAACATAAACAATGCCACTGAACCACACAAAACTCACATATTTTGCTGATTATTGCTGCTGAAAATGGTCAATTATTGCCATGTTTTGGGCTGTACTAATCGCTTGAAACGGGAAAAACATTAAAGTACTAAAGACTGCCGAAAGTTATAACAAATCAAGGAGAAGAGTTAAAAAAAAAACCTGTCTGAGGAACAAATGTGTGGTTGGCCAAATTGAACCAGGATTTTCAAGGCAAGACTCTTGACAACATTCATGTTTGTTCTTATCATTTCTGGTCAGGCAGGTGAAATATTAGGCAAATATCTTAATTAATACTGCTCGTACATATCTTTACCACCTATAAACTTTAGTTTGTCAAAATATTGCGCCCTTTCCTGCTTACTAAGTCCTTCTCTATATGATTTAGCAGCTTCCACACATTTTTTTTCTGTGGTTTAGACAGCATAAATTAGCAGAACAACATATTCAATAGTACATTAACTGTGCTGTTGTTTACATCCCAGTATCTCCAATATGGCCACATATTCAGGTAACTGACCAAGTCGTGACGTAAGTGGAAACCCTCTATTTTCAAATATCAGTTGAAAATCAGTCAAATATCAAATTCATTCAAATAATTTCTTCAGTCTTCCTCTCCTGTATTAGAATGACTGGTTACAAATCCAGGCAACATAAATTCAGCAGTGAGACAGATTGATCATTGTCGCGTGACAATCTTGGAGTATATTGTTTCCTCAGTTACGTTAGTTTTCTGAAAGACAACACAAAGTTACTTTAAGAAACGTGGCTCATTAAACAAAATGTTCTCGATAAGTTAAAGACATTCATTTCACCACAACAGTAAACGCAAATTGTGTGTCACTGTGGTGACACAATATATAACTGGCAGATACAGCTACAGTCATAATTTATTCAAAAAGTATTAATATGCCAAGTCTTCCGAGGCAAAACTATTTAGAGGAATAGACGTGATCCGTCTCCGTCCGCCCTAAAGCTCAGTCTGTTTGTGCGTAAATAATTTTAAAAAAGGCTGCCTGCCAGAAGAAGCGTTGCATCAGCCTTGGTTGTGAAATGCCATTGGCTCTTCTGTGTCTCGTGACCGACTGCATAAGCGCGTTAATGGAGCAGGATCATTTTCAGCGATTAAAACCTTGTGTTTTTCTCTCTTCTTCGCATAAAGATATTGTATGGCTTCAGAAGACTCGGAATGCAACACGACTTTTCCATAATACTTTTATACTGCTTGTTTATGGTCAGTTCCTGCAATAAATACCTGTGACTGTACTTATATTTACCTGTTACGTGTTTTATTGTTCAGAAGTGGGTACGTTTAGGGTAAGGGTGGGTTTAGGTGCTCCAATGAAAGTATACATTTATATACAATTATTTATATATTTTACAAATGCATGCAAACCATTAAATTCTCATCAAATGCGTCATTATATGACGAGATGGTGTTGCAACATGCACAAAATATCTTCTATATTTCAACATTAAGAGGTTTAAATGGTCATTATATTATAGTAAGAGATATTTTCCTTGTAAGACAACTTAAATTTCATGCTGTTCCTCACACAAAGTGATCATATGACTTCAGAAGACTTGGAATATCACATAGTCATCTAGATTATATTAGTTTTTGTCATTTTGCAGCTCAACCGACCCATTTTCAGTCATATAGAAAAGAGTGTTCAGGATAATCTTTAAAATGTCATCTTTGATGTTTCACAGAATAAAGAAAGTCATGCTTACAAAGTAAGTTTTACCTTATACCTTAATCTTACCTTTCTTTTTTCTTTTTGTCTAAAGAATCTCATTTCAGCATATTGTACCTCTTGATCATCTGTCTGGACTGTTTCCACTCTATTCACACATGGTCCAAAACCATTTCCTGAAGTTTTAGAGTTAGGATAGGATTATATTCTCAATTACTAGCATCTGTTTCAAAGCAAAAATACTAATACTTTATTCTTGATATAGGAACAGAAGACAAGGCTTACTTTTTTGTGCCGCTCTTTTGCGTTTCCTGTAGAGAAAGTACATCACGCTTGCAAGTACTACCAGAACTACAGCAGACATAAATGCAGCAAGGACTACATTAAAAGATTCTAAAATGGAAAGAAAGCAGTTAACTTTGGTCTGTCAACAGTGCATTTACATATCTGGAGCAAATATTCTTTCTATATATTTGATGAAACAGAGAATTTCAGTAAAATAGACACTGATTACTGTTAAATTACCTGAACATGTCTGACAAACTTCGGTGATGTTCAGATATTTGGTCTGGTTGCTGAAGGGATTGTTGATCACACAGCTGTAGGTGTTGTTATCCTGATATTCCACCTCCAGAGGTAGAGAGAGACTGATGCTGAGATCAGACACACTGATATTGGACAATAAACTGTTTCCTTTGTACCAGGAGAGAGTCACATCACTCACATTCACCACTGAACACAACAATGAACAATTCTGGTTTGTTGATCTTTCAGAGGATGAAGAACACTGTGAAGAGTCTCTGGTGATGACAGGAATGGGCAAACGAGCTAGAAATATAAATTAATATTTCAGGAACAATTCATTATTGGCATCTAAACAATTAAAGGATTATTCCACTTCCAGAATAAAAATGTCCTGATAATTTACTCACCCCCATGTCATCCAAGATATCTTTCTTTCTTCAGTTGCAAAGAATTTAAGGTTTTTGAAGAAAACATTCCAGGATTTTTCTCCATATAGTGGACATATAGCTCACGATCCCAGCAGAGGAATAAGGGTCTCATCTAGCAAATACACTTTTTAACCACAAATGCTTGTCTTGTCTACCTCTGTGATACACATGCATACTCTGTGCACCGCAGTTCAAGACAGTTAGGTTAGGTTGAAAAAATCTCATTTTCTCCAACTTCAAAATTGCTGTTTTACCTTTTTTTTTGTAATGGATGTTTGACCACCTTTGCACATTCACTTTGTAAACACTGGGTTTGTACTTCTGCAGCCATGTAGGATGATTTTGAAGTTGGAGGAGAAAATGAGATGAAGTTTTTCGACATACCCTAAACTGTATTGAACCGGAGTGCACAGAGTATGTATGTGCATCACTGAGCTAGACAAGATGAGCATTTGAGGTTAAAAAGTATATAAATTATAATTTTTTTTAGAAAATAACCAATCGTTTTGCTAGGCTAGATATGACCCGTATTCCTCATCTGGGATCGTCTAGACTCTAGAGCCCTTTGAAGCTGCACTGAAACTCCATTTTTAACCTTAAATCTGTTGAGCACCATTGAAATCCACTATATGGGAAAAAATCCTGTAATGTTTTTTTCACTGAAGAAAGAAAGTCATGAATATCTTGGATGACATGAGGGTGAGTAAATTATCAGGCCTTTTTTTTATTATTATTTTGGAAGTGGAGTAATCCTTTATGACATCTTTAAATACAAAGTTCTCTTGGTTTCTGTCACATCAGCAGCCAATGAGCTTGTTGCTTGACATTCAAACATTTAACTTAATACTTCCTAAATGAGCAATCATAAACCATCCAAAAATGTTTTCAGCTAAATGGCATGTTTAACAGTCTTGCATTCGATGACTGTTTGTTAGAGGATTTGCAGCTTTCAGAACTCTGGACTGAACAAAACTCTGATGTTTTGAGTGGTGAGTGGATTCTGACTAACTGAAATGCCTCTGATTGGCTATTGTGTTCCAGAAATCAACAGATGTGTCCAGGGACTGTTTACACAGGGTTGCCAACTCTCACGCCTTTGGCGTGAGACACACGCTTTCAGGTTCTGTCTCACGCTCTCACTCTGCCCATGTAAATCTCACGCCAAACTGGCAACCCTACTTGCGATTTTAAACAAAGTTTCAGCTTTCAAATGTTGTAAGTTTTAATATTAAATTCAAACGGTGAATATCGTTACGGCGCAAGTAATGTGGAGTAAATCGTGAAGTGTAGGGCTTCTTTTCATACCAGATCTACTGAAAAAAAAAAAAGAGCTGCGACGAGCGTTGAACTCGCCGACGTCGCCGCCACGCGGTCACGTGATTCACGAAACTCTCCAAACAAACCAACCTTGTCAGTATATTTGAATGTGTTTAAGTAGGATAGAGACGACAGCTTTACTATACAGGTATTTGCAGCAATTTTTGGTAAACATTACAGCATATTATGCATTGATTTTTACGTCGATGACATTTACAGTATAATTTTATTCTGACCTCTGAGAGTGATGGAGAAGAAACCCTTACAAAATTTAAATATTAAATTTTTTATTTGTTTTACTACAAATAAAACCGAAAAAACATGGTTACTATAGTTAAACCACCATGGTCCTGCTACACTAACCATAGTTTAACCATGGTATTTGTAAAAAAACTATGGTTATACAAATGGTGATCAATGCGCCAAAAAAAAAAAAAAAAAGGTAACTACACTGTAAAAAGTTTTCACCAGTTTAACTTAAAAACTCAAGTTCAGCAGCTGCCTTAAAATTTTAAGTTACATCAACTTAAAACTACAAGTCAATTTAGCTCATTACAATAAAATAAGTAGAAATGACTTGTACTTTTAAGTTCTTTTAACTTAAAATTTTAAGGCAACTTTTCAAGTTGAAACTGGTAAAAAAAAATTTTTACAGTGTACACTTTTACTATAATAAAACCATGGCGCATTTTCGTAAGGGTTAATATGATTTTCTTGTATTTAACCCTCAGGTATTGGTAATGTGACCATACAGTTGAAATATTTTTCAGTTAATTAAATGCTCTTTATTTTAGTTCAGTAATATTCATTTAATATTTTAAGATCATATAGTACTAAATACTATTTGTCCAATAATTATAGTTCATTAATGACTTACAATATATATATATATATATTTATATTATATTAATATTGGTGTAGTATTTAAGGTTAAATAGAGAAAAGGGCGGTGGCTTATCGGCGCGAAAACAGTGACGAGAAGACGCGGAGAGTTTCTCGGTCAAAGTTTTGTTTTAAAGTCGGCTTTCGAATTTGGGAAAGTCGCACTTAACATTCTCTATCGTCACACATCTTCTTCGTGGAATTTTCTGCCAAAATAGGGAGGTTTAGACCTTTTATTGTCTTTTTTTTTTTTTTTTTACACACACAAGGATGATAAGATGCAAAACAGAAATTAATTCAGTAACGTTACTAGCAAGCTGTCTGTGAAGGGACTGTGTAAACACATGCATCTGCCGCGCGGCAGAATGCCGCTTCAGGTCAGCGTGCAAGTTGCTGATGAGCTATCTTTCGCACCCTAATGGACAAATGCATACGACATTATGACAACACGACTGTTGTTGGCGAGTGACCTCGTGAAAACAGTCTAAAATGAGTAAAAAAAAAAAGTCTTAATTGAAATAAAGACAGGAATAGATCCAGTGGCGGATTAAGACTCTTTGGTGCCCCTGGACAACGACCCCTAAAGTATTTAGTATTTTGTATACTTGTTGATACAGGAAATCAGCAGTCTAATAAAGAGTTTAATTGGTAAAAAGTATTTTATGTATTTTGAAAATACAAAAATACTAAGATTAAATGTATTTAAAAACAAAATACAAAATAGTATTTTGTATTTCAAATACATGTTTTTGAAATACAGCCCATCCCTGACTACGCTTAACAAATTTATTGGACCACCACCCAATGTAAGGTTTGTGCCACAGCTTCCCCAAACTAAGTACTGGCGATTGCCAAAATCATTTTTAATGTTTCTGTAATGCTTAATTCACCAGTAAGATTAAGTCAACGTAGTGTTTCTAATGCTAAAATATAATTGTTGGGATTGAATGGATTCAAAGATAGATTGTACAAAAGGTTAATCAAAAGCAGGTCTTTGGGAGCAACTAGAAACTATCTGGATGTCAGTAACAACAGAGACTGAAAAAGTGGATTAAAACAACGTCAGCAAGAATGCAAGCTTTAATCAAGGCCAAAGGAGGCATACAAAATAAAAATAAAATATTTATTTATTTGGTTATTAGTTTTTTATTATTATGTGTGAATAAATACAATTTAGTCCTTTCTTATTTGACTAATAAATGACAATACAATTTTCAAAAAGGTTTTGACGGGTGGTCTAATAAGTTTGTTAAGCACTGTATATAGCTACATATTTTTATGAGGATTTGAACCGAAAATAAAACTTACAAACTCTTGTTTACACTCTGCCCCTTTCTTGATTGCCAACGGCTGCAAAGTACAACGTGAAAGCGCAAGGCTGACGCTCTGTAGCGAATTCACACATATATAGGTGAGACACCGCACAGCATGCTTCTACATTCTGGTTGAGTAGCCCAATATATAGGCGTCGAAACGAAAGCGCACGGGTTCACGCAGTTAGTGTGAATTTGGCGATAGATCGTGCATCCACTGATTTAAGCAGGAGAAAAAAAACTTTCAACAAAATAGTCAGGGGACTTAGTACGTTCCGATGAAAGGGCATATATAGGCCATGGCTAAACAGACGTTTGAGAATACATCGCTTACCGGAGAAAATGTATTTGCGTGGTGCCCCCAGATCTATGAGTAGATCTGATGTGTGTCAGATGTGCGTCATGTTTTAAAAGGACAACAATCATTTATAGTGTTTATTTTGTTTTCTTTTCTAATGACAGGATGTGATAGCTGCTGCACTGTGAATCTCAAGCACACCTGCATTCTTATCATGGGTTTGTATTCTGTTTTATTAACAGTTTGATTTAACATTAGTGTTCAGTGTCGAAAAGAAAATAGTTATTGAGTCAATTATTCTGTTTACAACAATGTGAAGTTGGTTGCAGCCGCTTCACAGAAAACGTGCTACCAAATTGGTTTGATTGATTTCTTTTGCATGTTTTCATCCTTGTGTAAGGTGTGTTCAACACTGCTTGTCGTTATGTATATGGTCATTTTGTAATGTCTTTTTTGTTTAAGGTGATGGGCAGTTCAAGATTGCTATAGTTCAAGAAGTTAATGACCACATCCCCTGTTGTGGTTGTGAGCTACAAATACCCAAGACATGAAATGTGTATAAATCATTTGAATGTGTTGCTGTTTATTTAGTTGAAAGTAATGAAGGATATTGTAAGACAAAGTTGATCTGACGAGCTCATGTGACAGATGCAAATGGAAACTATTGGAAATGTAAGTTAAGCAATGTATAAACAAATGTTTTAATTGGAAAGTATTAGGGTTAGCAGTTCATTTAATGAACTTAAAATACGGTGTGACTGCTTTTCCATCTCAAACCTGCATGTTACTCTGTAATTCAGTTTCATTCATTTCATTTTTTGTCATATCCATTTCTTTTAGAACGTGGCTATGCATTCCTCCAAGACTCTTGCATGAACAATTTAAAAAATCCATGTAATATTTTAGCTTTTTTTGAAGGATTAAACATGCTTGGATTAAACATGCAGATAAAGGGGAAATAATATATCCCTTATAATCAATTGCATCACTTCAATGATATTTCAATTATAATGAATTGCATAATTTCAAAATTCTGTTGTCAAGCCACTGGAGTCACATACTTTATTGATGTCTTTACACCTTTCTGGACATTGAAAGTGGTAGTTGCGTAGGCTATAGAGGAACAGAAATCACCTAGATTTCATTAAAAAAATACTCTTCATTTGTGTTCTAAAGATCAATGAAAGTCTTATGGGTTTGGAGTAATATGAGGGTGGGTAACTGATGACAGATTTCACATTTGTGTGTGAACTATTCCTCTAAACAATACTGTGTTCTCTTATAGGAAAAAATGTTTTGAATCTTGACAGTTTTACAGTTTGAAATTGAAATTTTGTGACCACCATTTAGTGCAACAACAGTATTGTACGAGTGCTCATGTTTCCTTTTTTTAATTCTGTCTGTTGCTGTTTAAAGCTAAACTCTCAACAAAAGTCATTGAATGCACTTTAAAGAATGTTTACATGAAGTAAAAATAAACCAAACTGAATAATGTTCAATTCGTATATATTGTGCTGGATTTATTTGCTTAATTTATATATATATATATATATATATATATATATATATATATATATATATATATATATATATATATATATTTATTTTACCTTTGACTTCTGGTGCTGAACTTAATATATAACAAACTGTCTGAATTATCATGAGAATCAGTTTACTCACCATAGACAGTAACACTGAATCTCCTGTATGAAGTTTCTCTGCTGCTGGCGATGGTTAGTTTATAAAGTCCAGCGTGTTCAGTTCTGATGTTTGTGATGATCAGAGATCCAGTTTGATTGTCCATCTGAAGTCTGTATCCAAATTTCACATTACTGTTAAACATATTAAAGACCTGCTTAAAGATTTCAGCTATACGAGTGTCTTGAGGTCCAAACATCCAAAGTATCAGATCATCTGTCTGTATTTTAACATCAGTGTGTAGAGTGACAGAATCTCCCTCCATCACTGATACTGACTTCATTTCATCTGTATCACCACCAAATGCACCTGGAGAAAACAGTCTCAGTGAGTAAATAAAAACTTGTTTAAGATTAAAGAGAACAAAGTGAGGAAGATCTAAAATCATCTTAACAAGCCAAGACCATACTACTAGCAGATTAAATTTCATACAAGGATATAAAACACATACCACTCAGGATCAAGACACCCAGACAGAATGAAGTTGCTGTGTTAATCATTTTCCTTTTATCAAAGGCTTATCGATATTTATAACTTCCAAATGGTGCAATTCAATGATCATCTACTCTACTTATGGTCAAATATGACCACAGAAGAATTGAAAGCATTTACAAGTGAAGGACAACCCAGTGATGTGAAGAGGTGTTTGAACACACACTCTCTGTCTTCCTCTCTCCCTCCCCCTCAAATTCCTGTTTTTTTCACACTTTCAATGTATCATAGCTTTCATTTTCAAAGCAGTCTAGCGGTTCTTTAATTGGCCATAATTTTGCAATTAACTTTATTTTAAATAATTACACAGTTAGTCATGTCAAATGCTGCTGATAGATGTGCGATACATCACCTCGTTTTGAAAACTACTACGTTACGTGTAACCTCAGAATGAACATCACCACAGGGACAAAACTAAATACAAGGCCCTGGATTTACTCACCAAACAAGAAATGTTTTCCAATTTATACTTGATACAGCATTGCTCTTCTAGGTTGTTGGGGTTTGCATATTATGCATATTATTCTGAGTGGATTCAAGAATATTTTAGAAGGTCCGCTTTGACCTGCCTTTGTACATGCTTATACAGGATTTCTGTTGTGGTTATACTTAACCATATAAAGTCATAACAACAACCCCTTTTTGATATTTAAATAAGTCTAAATTATCTTCAAGTCTAAAGGTTCATCTATTAATTCAGCATGAAAGATGACCACTAAGCTCTTTTAGTTTAATTCTGTAAAACATTCTCACATTTGTTTCCAGTAAAGGGTTTCACCTGACTATAAAAAACATTTTACCCACTTGCTGCAGCCACACAGAAACAACAACACATACACACATACATTTTCGTGTGCAAAATGCATACACCTTTCACCAACGAAACCACATGATGAGTTGGTCCTCTAAAATAACTAAAAACATGAAACATCTCATGTTTGTTCTGTTTTTAAAAAGAGGCCTTTTGCACACCAATGCAAAGTGAAACAAAGCATTAATACATACTAGTGTTTGTAATAAGCATGCCAATGAACTTAAATCATATTTTCATTCCAGACAATGCAAGTTCCTGCTGTGGTGGCAATGCTAAAAGAATTGCTTAACACCTCACACATGAGTATTTTGCATCTTTGATGATGATGGGTGGTTTCCTGTCCAGAGATGGCTGTGAAAGTTATATAATCTGCTTAAGCCGGCTGGCTAATATATCTTCAGCATATTGTTTTTAGGACATAAACATTAGCTATTTATAGTATATAAACATTTTTTAACTTTTATACTTAATAACAAAACTGTTAATGATTCATTTAAACTTTTCATGGCTTTTAAAGCTCTTTGTACTCTCTAAAACTGCTTTAAAAGCACAGGATGTAAAATCATGTAATGCTGCTTATGAGATGGAAATTTTAGATGAGAATGAAATGTTAAGTGGTAATGGAAGTGTGGTAAGAGTATCTTTATTACTTAACTCCTAGTTTATGCTCTAAAAATGATATGCTTATTCCTGTAGCTGGTTCTCCGGTTGGCAATCTCAGTCTAAACCCCCTCTGATTATTTTGTGATAATCAGATGAACAATCTAGGAAAAAGTCTTGAGTCTTGACCAGTGGTGTGCATTCGACTCAGCATGAGCCAATTAATCAGAAAACAAAGAAAATTTTCCACTACATACAATGGTTCACAAGTTTTCAGCATGAACATGAGTGCAAATTTGGCCTGTTGGTGGCGCCAGTGTACTTTGAGTAAGAGACTCTAAGTTTGTTGTGGTGAGTGTTGAGACTGTTCTCTGTCTGTGTGTCAAATTTCATAATTTCTTGCAAGCCATTCTGTGCGTTGTGCAGTGCATCTTACCTGAAGTTAGGAGGCAGAATAACTTGCAATAAGAGTTGGTTAGTTTTCCATACGGAGTCTTGAACAAACAATTAGAAGTTTACTGAAATATGAATACTTTTTATATTGTGTCAAGTATGGTGCTGTCCTACATATATTGGCACAACTCTTAAAGCAGTCTTTTATTTATTAAACACAGGCAAGTTCCACATACATTTTGTTTAGCCAAATCTTCAGAGCCATCAATGATGAGCTGGAAACTCCTTAGCAGGAAATTCTTCAGGATGATTCAAAATATATTAAAAAAACTCTAATACTACATATTATAACCACACTTTTCAAATGTTCAAAATAAACCCCAACGGAGCAATAATGAATAAATGAATATGTTCTTTCCCAACACAATCACAAGATATTTGCTTGGTTTAATTGGCAGCGCTCTTTACCAACAAGATGAACATTAGCAGATGTAAACTTAACAATGCATATATAATATAATATAAACTATAATATAAACAGGACAGTGAGAAACGATTTGCGAAATGTATTATTCAAGGATAAATCAACGGAAAACGCAAATTTTCGTTGTGACACCTGTTGGCCAAGTTTGGTAACGCTAATATTAGCTAGCCATCTTTTATAGAGAGAGAGAAAACATTTTAGAACTTGCCTCTGTACAGGGAGGATCTAAGACACTATTTTTACACCTCAATTTCTTTTTACAGTTCAAGGCTTCCGTACAGTTTAAACGCAAGGGTTTTGCAAGGTAATACATTTTCCACTTCTATCTCATTTATCTACCGTCATCATCTCCCTTGAGGAGATCCATACTGAATGGCTACTCAGTTGCACATAACATTCGTTAAACAATCAGTAAAGAACGACTTCAGTTTTGAATGAAAGCAGGATAAAATAAAGCTGAATAACAAAAGATACAATACAACAGTGGATGAACATTTATATCTTAACACTTGAATACACAGTGTGAACGTCTGCAACAATAGGTGTAGCATTCCCAGCTGAACAGATGCTCTTTACTCTCGGGAACTGATGTTTATAAAATATTTAATTTCCAAAAAACACCGTAAGAGCTGAATAAAACAAACAAACAGTCATTAGACATTTGCATGCAAATTATGCAAATAATACCCATTACAAACCTATAGACTGATGAATACACATTTGCAATTTAGAAGGCCTACACAATGAATAGTGTGACAAAACAATCACATTGTCAGTATACAGGCATAAATGATAACCCTGCCTTACTGTACTGTAGTAAACCTGAATAACTTGATATAATTTTATAAATGACAATCTCCTTTTAGAGTGCAGTACGAAATGAGTTACCAATTAATTTTGGTACAACTGACGATCTCAACTTGGAGAGAAAAAATATAAAATATATAAAATGACCAAATAAAGACCAATGAATGAAAACAATGAATCCAACACTCTCTGAATAGCAACATTAGAAAATGAAATGGTTATCGCTGATATTTGAAATCTGCATATATGCTAACGACATGCTAAAACGCTCTAAGGAAATGCTAAACAAAAACTTCAAAACAAACACTTCACAGATTGAAATTGAACGGTACCTTGTACCCTTCATCAACCAGGAGCTAAGAGGTAAAGAAAACCCTTTTAAATGTGCATTTGAAAACCGTATACCCAAACGTTCATATTTCTTCTCCACTAATGTTGATCAGAATGACGCTTCACTTAGAAAGTTCACCAATGTACAGACACAGCGCTATTCCATGACAACAGCGCCCTCTATGGACGGAGGTACATATGACAGTGATTGGGGGATTTAATGGTCATTTACAATCGGCCTACCCTGAAAACAGGATTAGAATCAAAAATAAGAACAAGTAGGTTCAAACACAAACATAAAGAAGTGAGGGACCAATATTAATACAAAATAACAGGCCTATATTCCACAATACTAGAGGAAAACATTTGTTTGCACTATATAAGACTTTGAAGAAGCTAAATGGGTTTATATGTAGAAAAAACTGCACAGTAATACAAAATATTGTATCGTTTTATACAGTAACTATTGTTTGCTGAATGTTGCATCAGCGTAATGTACCTCTTCTTAACTGTGTTAACTGTTTTAATAATAATAATAATTTTAGAACATTTAATAAACCAAATATACTTGTGCATCATACTCTGAATGATGATTAAAAAGTACTTGTTGTATGTAAACAATCACCATCTTTTCCTGCTTGCTTACATTTTATGGGGATACTAATGTCGAATTTTAGGATTGATTATTGTAACTGAAAAGGTCAAAACTGTCAGTTATTCATGAGTTCACGCTTACATATACAGGTGCATCTCAAAAAAATTAGAATATAGTGAAAAAGTTCATTTTTTGTTTGTAACTTATTTCAAAAACTGAAACTTTCATACAGTATATTCTGGTCCAGAAGACAATCACTGACACCCCCAAAAAGAGCGTAAGTCACAGAAGGTCATTACTGAAAGGGGTGGCTGTTTACAGAGTGCTGTATCAAAGCATATTAAATGCAGAGTTGACTGGAAGGAAGAAATTGGGTAGGAAAAGGTGCACATGCAAAAATGATGACAGCAAGCTTGAGAATACTGTCAAGCAAAGCCGACTCAAACACTTGGGAGAGCTTCACAAGGAGTGGAATGAAGCTGGAGTCAGCGCATCAAGAGTCACCACACTCAGATGTCTTCAGGAAAAGGGCTACCAACCCCTTCCACGCCACTTCTTACTCATGCTGTCATTTGTGCTAGGAGCAAGTAATTTGCTGTAATTTGTGCTGCCGACCAAGTATTAAATGCATAAATGAACATACTTTAAAGAACTTGAACTTTTCTGTTTTGCAAATTCGTTTTTTGATTGATCTTAGGAAATATTCTAATATTTTGAGATATTGGATTTTTGAGATACTGTAAGCTCTAATCATCAAAATTAAAACAAAAAAACTTTTTAAATGTTTTACTTTACATGTAATGAATCTAGAATATATGAAAGTTTCAGTTTTTGAAATAAGTTACAAACAAAAAATTAACCTTTTCATGATATTCTAATTTTCTGAGATGCACCTGTAATTAGTATAGTATAGTAATGCATATTTTTATTCAACTACAGTATGGTACAGTTTATGGTAACTACAGTAATTATCAAAGTGTTACGTGATGTCCATCTAGTAAATAGTTACACTTTTTCATGAGATCATGAGATTCTTGTAGCCAGGGGTGAGGAAAACCACCATATATCCTGTTATTGATTATTAATTAAGTCACATGGATCTTAACATCTCATATTTTGTTTATTTAAAATTTCACACTGAAACATTAGAAAGAACCTCTTGTAAATACTGCATCTGTTTTAATTAAATTAATGTCTGAAAGGTGCTGTAGGGGGCAGCATTTACATATTATGCACAAGTGCAAAGGAAAATCTTTACTCTCTGAATTCAGTACAATAGAGATAAATTAATTTTAATCTTTTTCAAATGTACACAGAAATCCAAAACTGCATTTTAAAAATAATGCTTTTTGTAATTCCGCATGCAGAATGGAAAGTTAAAGAAAAGCAAAGCAAAAACAGTTTTGAATTTATTCATGTGTGATTCATGCCATAGAGATCTGTTTTAGTCTGAATTAAAGTTATACCTGCAGATGGGATTCAGGATGTCATGGGAAAAGACAAGCACTTTAATAACAAATCTTTCTTTTATATAGATTACTGCATCTGGAGTAGTCATCATAAACTTTGATTCCAGTGCTTAAGCCCATACAAGAGGATGCCATTTTATTTAAAATATAGCAAAAAACATATAGTTTCTAATTATTCTGTTTAATTTACCCGACCAATGGAATCACCAATTTGTGCCTATTAGTGAAATTTTAGTTTCAATGTGGACTTGAAAAATGGCATGGCAAAAGTCTCTGTCTCTTTTTGCAACACAAATTAGATGCACTCTGGTTTCAAATTTGGTTTGTATTAAGTGTATTGTGGAAAAACATGTTTCCTGTATCTAACCTGTTGGGGAACTTTGACCAGTCTCAGTTTGACTCATGGCATCTGTTGAACACAAATATACCAGACCATGGGATCTTGCACTGACAGTATTTCATTTAGAAAAATGCTGTCACATACTTTCCTGTATTTATATTTTAAAATCTGTGATGTCCAAGTGTGCTAAAATTTAAATCATAAAATCAAAACCACAAAGGCAAAAAGACTCATTTTTTTCCTCCACTTGTGCAGTTTTGTTCACCATAATATTACACTCCGATATTGTCTCATGTTAACTATTTTTGCAGTCATGTCAAACACAGAATAAATATGCTTGATATAATTTTTTAATCACATTGGAATCAAAACTGAAAATAGAAAAGAATCGATAAGCAGAAGCGGAATCGAAATTGATGAAATTCAAACGATACCCAACCCTACAGGAAACTGACCAAATCATGATGTAAGTGCAAACCCTCTATTTTCAAATATCAGTTGAAAATCAGTCGAATATCAAATTCATTCAGTTAATTTCTTCTGTCTTCCTTTCCTGTATTAGAATGACTAGTTAGTAGACAAATCCAGACAACATAAATGCAGCAGTGAGACACTTTGATCAGCGTCTGGCAATCCTGGCGTATATTGTTTCCTCTGTCCTGTTAGCGTTCTGAAAGACAACAGAAGATGGTGGTAAGAAACGAGGCTTACCAAACAAAAGCTCTTAATAAGGTAAAGACATTCATTTCACCATGACAGTAAATGCAAGTTGTGTGCAGGATTTTCCATTAAGTTCTGATCAAAAATGCTAATTGTTAGTATTTAATTACAGACCTTAAATTTAAAATGCTCTTATCATACACAGAAAATCTTCCATTTTTAAACATTAAGAGGTTTAAGTGATCATTATATTATAGAAGGAGATATTTTCCATGTGAGACGACTTAAATTTCATTCAGTTCATCACACAAAGCGATCATATGACTTCAGAAGACTTGGAATATCACATATTTGTCTGGACTATATTTGTTTTTGTCAGTTTGCAGCTCAACAGCCTCATCCTCAGTAATAATGAAAAAGTGTCCTGGATAACCTTTAAAATTTCATCTCACAGAATAAAGTAAGTCATGTGAGTTTTGGACATGCTGATAAGTGTTTTATTTACTTATTTATTTATTTATTATTATGATTTTTTTATATATATATAAAAATCTTACCTGTTTTTGTTCATTTTGTCTAACAAATCCACCAGCTGAGGTATGTCTCATTTCATTATCTGTCCGGACTGTTTCCACTGTATTTACACACGGTTCAACACCATTTCCTAAAGTTTTAGAGTTAGGATAGGGATAATTTCTCAATTATTGACATCCTTTTTAATGCAAAAGTATTAATACTTTATTCTTGTTATAGAAACATAAGACAAGGCTTACTTTTTTGTGCCGCTCTTTTGCATTTCCTACAGAGAAGGAACATCACAGTCGCGAATACAACCAGAGCGACAGCAGGCATAAATGCAGCAAGGACTTTATTTACATGAAATGATTCTAAAATGGAAAGAAAGCAAGTAACTTCAGGCCTTACATCAACAGTGCATTTACAGATCAATTGATGAGAAATTCAGTAAATAGCCCTGACTCCTGTTGAATTACCTGGACACGTGTGACAGAGTTGACTGATGTCCAGATGTTTGGTCTGGTTGCTGATGGGATTGTTGATCACACAGCTGTAGGTGTTTTTATCTTGATATTCCACCTCCAGAGGTAGAGAGAGACTGATGCTGAGATCAGACACACTGATGCTGGACAATGAACTGTTTCCTTTGTACCAGGAGAGAGTCACATCACTCACATTCACCGCTGAACACAGCAATGAACAGCTCTGGTTTGTTGATCTTTCAGATGATGAAGAACACTGTGAAGAGTTTCTGGTGATGACAGCAACAGGCAGACGAGCTAGAAATACAAAATATTATATCAGGTAGGGCTGCAACGATTCCTCGATTCTATTCGAGTGCTCGATTGTAAAAAAAATAAATAAAAATAAAATAAAATCCCTGACCGCATTTTGCCCGTGTTGAGTAATCGGCAAAATACCGGAAGTGGCGCAGTCAAAATATTTTAATTACATAAATATATGCGATGCAGGTCTAATATATGCGCTTTCATTACGTGTGTAGGTTAAGCACGTGCATCTCAGAGCGGCTCCGTTCACAGTAAATGCTGCACAAACTGTTATAATTTACATGCGTGGATCATCTCAAACTCCATCTCTGCACATTGCTGCGAGTTTGGATTTATTATAACATTCATCTGGGAACGTAATGTGCTTTATTTCATTTGATTTGTAAGGTAAATTGCAGCGATTGAAACTGTTGATGTAGTTGCTTGTTTTCTTACACTCAGCAGCATGTATTGGCTCATATTGTCCATTTCTTTTGTGTCTTGCTAATCTCTCAGAGTTGTCATGACAGAAATATTCTTGTGTCAACACAAGCATTGTACAATGTGTTGAAATTTTAAAATAATTTCTGTTTTCACCTTGGACTTCTGGTGGTGAACTCAAAATATAACAAACTCTCTGGATTGTGACAATACTCACCATAGACCGTAACATTGAATCTCTTGTATGAAGTTTCTTTCTTGTTGAAGTTCTGTAGTTTATAAAGTCCAGTGTGTTTAGTTCTGATGTTACCGATGGTCAGAGATCCAGTTTGATTGTCCAACTGGAGTCTGTATCCAAATTTCACATCACTGTTAAACATATAAATTACTTGCTTATAGATTTCAGCTATACGAGTGTCTTGAGGTCCAAATATCCAAAGTATCAGATCATCTATCTGTACTTTAACGTCACTGTGTAGAGTGACAGAATCTCCCTCCATCACTGATACTGACTTCATTTCATCTGTATCACCACCAAATGCACCTGGAGAAAACAGTCTCAGTGAGTAAATAAAAACTTGTTTAAGATCAAAGAGAACTAATTGAGGAAGATCTAAAATCATCTTAAGTCAGACAAGACCATGCTGCTAGCAAATATAAAAGGATATAAAACACATACCACTCAAGATCAAAACACCCAGACAGAATAAAGTTGCTGTGTTAATCATTTTCCATTTATCAAAGTCTTTTTGATATATATAACTTCCAAATGGTGAAATTCAGTGATCATCTACTCTACTTATGGTCAAAGATGACCATAGAAGAATTAAAAGTGTTACAAGTGAAGGGCAACCCAGTGATGTGAAGATGCATTTGAACACACTCTCTCTCTCTCTTCCTCTTTCTCCCTCCCCCTCAAAATCCTGTTTTTTTTTTTTTTGTTTTTTTACCCACGGTTTAAATATATCATAGCTTTCATTTTCAAAGCAATCTAGCGGTATGGTTGACCATAATTTTGCAAGTAACTTTATTTTTTATAAGTACACATCGGTTAGACATGTCAAATGCTCCTGATAGATGTGTGATACATAACTGTGCTTTGGAAAACTACTGTGTATCGTGTAACCTCAGAATGAACATCAGCTCAAGGATAAAACTAAATACAGGTCCCTAGACATTATATCAACATATAAAGTCAAAGTCATAACAACAACCCCTTTTTGAGATTAAAATAAATCTAAATTATCTTTAAGTCTAAAGGTTCATCTATTAATTCAGCATGAAAGATGACCACTAAGCTCCTTTAGCTTAATTCTGCAAACCATTCTCACTTTTGTTTCCAGTGATGTGTGAAGGGTTTCACATGACCATAAAAAACCTTTTACCCACCTGCAACAACAACAACGACACACACACACACACACACGTACATTCTCATGTGTAAAATGCATACACCTTTCACCAACAAAACCACAAGGTGAGTTGGCCCTCTAAAATAACTAAATCGTGAAACATCCCATATTTAATCTGTTTATTCTGTTCTCATGTTTATAAGAGGCCTTTTGCACAACAATGCAAAGTGAAACACTGGTAATACATGCCAGTGTTTGTAATAAGCATGCCAATAAATTTCAATGATATTTTCATTGCAGGCAATGCAAGTTACTGCTGCAGGGGCAATGCCAAGGAACTGCTTAACTGGTAAGATGTGAGTATTTTGCATCTTTGATGATGGTGGGTGGTTGCCTTTCCAGAGATGACTGTGAAAGATATATCATCTGCTTAAGTTGGCCGGCTAATAAAGTATATTTACAGTATATTATTTATAGTATATATGCAAAATATCGTTTCCTTTAATTTATTTTCAAGCTTAAAGGGGTCATCGGATGCCCATCTATAATATACTTTGGTTAAAAATTCTCAATGGTAGTGTAAAACAACACCCTTTTTACCTTGCCAAAATCAGCTCTGCAAAAATCATCTCATTCCGGTCGAGGCTGCTTTAAATGCAAATGAGCTCTGCTCGCCCCGCCCCTCTCTTCTCTCTGTGGAGTGATGAGCCTGTTTACTTTAGCCGCATTTAGCCGCTAAACTTGCTAACTAGCACTTTATTAGGAAAGGTGATCGCAAAGATTCATAAAAAATCCCTTATACTCACTTCTGCTGTATAAGTGAAGCTGGATCACGAATGATTTGCGCAAACATAAGCTGCTTTTCCACTATTGGGCCGTACCGTTCTCTTTGCTTAACCGTTCCATTCCGTGCCGATCCGGGCCAATGAGCACGGATATGGTTTCATTTTCCACTGTGATGCTGATAAAACGGAACTCTTTGGAATGTAAACCCAAATGCGTCAGTCGTTGCCTTGGTAACGCAATTGTAATATAAACATCGATATGGAAGATGATCAGATACTTCTGTTTTTGGGACTTTGTTAAATAACAGAAAAAAAAGGACACAACTCTTGGCGCAAAAAATATAATAAACTGAAGGCAACGACAGGTATAACGTTACCAACAAATGCTGAGGGGATATGCATGCCACCGGAGACAGACACAGAAGGTAAAACCTTTCTAAAAAATACCACATTTATTGACAGTATTAATGCATGACCTATGAACGCAGCGTAACAGCTGTTTACTTGGCTGTTTGATCAAATTGTGCACTTTCATTAAGCACACACATTCTATCAGCACGGTTTGGCACCGTTGTCTAACAGTGCCAAGAATTCCGGGCTGAGAACGGTTTGTAATCGTTCCGTGCTGTTCCAGGCTCAGGTGGAAACACAACTGGAACTGTACCTGACCATTTCTAAGAACCGTTCGGCCCGACAGAGGAAAAGCAGCTATAGACGGATATATGTAGATCGGGAGGCGCATTTCCTTCACAAACAAACGTAATCCACTGCATCTTCAGCGGCTCAGATGTCAGGAGTAAATGACGACCACTACGTTCATTATTACATCCAGCCACATAAAACCTCAATCGCTCAATCAGAGATATTCTTGTCTAACTTACATTCCTGCTCCAGCATCGAAACAAAAGATTGCAGACTGTTACAACTGATCTGAGGTAAGACGCTCATGTCAATCAACTATCGTGGGAGCGGCCTCTGTCGGTGTGACGCAACAACGACAGGCATCTGAGAATGGCTCGATTTGAAAAAGGGGATATTATTTTTACAGATTAATTAAAAACCATGGATTAGATGTGTACATACACTGCCAACACACATTAATGTTCAAACAGCATGTAAAAGTGAACTGAGCATCTGATGACCCCTTTAAAGTTAATTATCCACTGTCACTTTAAAGGAGAAGTCCACTTCCAAAACAAAGATTTGCATATAATTTACTCACCCCCTTGTCATCCAAGATGTTCATGTCTTTCTTTCTTCAGTCATAGAGAAATTATGTTTTTTGCGGAAAACATTTCAGGACTTTTCTCCATATAATGGACTGATATTGTGCCCCTAGTTTGTACTTCCAAAATGCAGTTCAACTGATCCCAAATGCGGTTGTAAACGATCCCAGCCAAGGAAGAAGGGTCTTATCTAGCGAAACGATCGGTTGTTTTCATAAAAATAATACAACTTATATACTTTTTAATGTCAAATGCTCATCTTGTCTGCCTGGACTGTTTTTTCTCCGGTTCATGACAGTTAGGGTATGTCGAAAAAATCTAATTTTTTCGACATACCCTAACTGTCTTGAGCTATAATACACAGAGTTCAGGGAGAGAAAGGCAAGACGAGCATTTGAGAATAAAAAGGTATATAAATGGTATTATTTTTATGAATGTAACCGATCGTTTCGCTAGATAAGACCCTTCTTCCTCGCCTGAGATCATTTACAACCGAATTTGGGATCGTTTTGAGCTGAATTTGAACTGCATTTTCGAAGTTTAAAATCGGGGCACCATATCAGTCCATTATATGGAGAAAAATGCTGAAATGTTTTCCTCAAAAAACATAATTTCTTTATGACTGAAGAAAGGAAGACATGAACATCTTGGATGACAAGGGGGTGAGTACATTATATGCAAATCTTTGTTTTGGAAGTGGACTTCTTTAAGTACTTGGAAAACAAAAAAGAAAATTATATATTGGCTACAATAGAAAATTGCAGCAACCCCCAGGAACTAGTGAATTGACAGAATCAGCTCTGCAGAAATCAACCTATTTTGTTGGATGTTCCTTTAAATGCAAATGAGCTCTGCTCACCCCATCCCTCTCCTTTGTTTACTTTAGCTGCATTTAGCCGCGAAACTTGCTAACTAGCATGTTACTGGGAAAGGCGATTGCAAAGATTCATTAAAAACAACTCCTGCTGTGGGTGAAACTGGATCACAAATTATTTGCACGAACATAGATGCATTTATGTAGATCAGGGGGTGCATTCCCTTCACAAGCAAACGTAATTCACTGCAGTGGCTCAGATGTTGGGAGTAAATGACGACCACTATGTTCATTATTACATCCAACAACACAACACCTCAATCGCTTAGGAGCCATTCTTGTCTACATCCCTGCTCCGGCATCAAAACGGCGATCGGACTGTTACTGCTCATTCAGGGCGGGTCTAAGGTAAGTTGCCAGTGTCAATCAGTCTATTGTGTGAACATTTATGTTCAAACAACATGCAAAAGTGAACTTTGCATAAGATGACCCCTTTAAAACATGTTAAAACAAGTTTCAAACAAGTCTTTAAATAGTCATTCATGATTGGCCACTTGTCAAAAGAACATTTTATAGAGCCTATTTGTATCAATTATGAAAACTCAAGATGTTGCAGGTTGATAGGTCCTAATCAATCTGCTATTAAACACACTGTCATCTTCTACACGGCACAGGTGATTTCTGGTTTCTGTCTAATGATATCTCATGACCAGTTCTTACTTACTTTACGAGGTGGCTAATTCGTACGACTTCACTAGTCCCCAGTGACGGGTAAGTTTAGGGCAGCAAATAACCGATGAGCAAACTACAGCGAATTAAACTGTTGATGCAGTTGGTTGTTTTCTTACACTCAGCAACATGTATTGGCTTGTATTGTCCATTTCTTTTGTCTCCTACTTTATTGTGGGGTAAATTCATATATGCTATATGTGCAGCAGCAGCAGCAGCATGTCTGTGGATGTACTGGTAGTAACAAGTCTTGATCTGCAGCAGCAACAGCATAACACATCTATAGCAAACACATTAACATTGCCATGGATATTAATGTGCTAATCTCTCAGAGTTGTCATGACAGAAATATTCTTGTGTCAATGAAAACATTGTACAGTGTGTTGAAATTTTAAAATAATTTCTGTTTTCACCTTGGACTTCTGGTGGTGAACTCAAAATATAAAA
Organism: Cirrhinus mrigala; assembly: GCA_036247105.1. Classification (NCBI taxonomy): domain Eukaryota; kingdom Metazoa; phylum Chordata; class Actinopteri; order Cypriniformes; family Cyprinidae; genus Cirrhinus; species Cirrhinus mrigala. The sequence goes on from CM070028.1 coordinate 28,653,246, forward strand.
AAAACTCTCTGGATTATGACAGAACTCACCATAGACAGTAACATTGAATGTCTTGTATGAAGTTTCTCTCTTGTTGAAGATCTGTAGTTTATAAAGTCCAGCGTGTTCAGTTCTGATGTTTGTGATGATCAGAGATCCAGTTTGATTGTCCATCTGGAGTCTGTCTCCAAATTTCACATTACTGTTAAACATATAAATGACCTGCTTATAGATTTCAGCTATACGAGTGTCTTGAGGTCCAAACATCCAAAGTATCAGATCATCTATCTGTACTTTAACGTCACTGTGTAGAGTGACAGAATCTCCCTCCATCACTGATACTGACTTCATTTCATCTGTATCACCACCAAATGCACCTGGAGAAAACAGTCTCAGTGAGTAAATAAAAACTTGATTAAGATCAAAGAGAACAAAGTGAGGAAGATCTAAAATCATCTTAAAAAGTCAAACAAGACCATATTACCAGCAAATTATACTTCATAAAAGGAAATAAAACACATACCACTCAAGATCAAGAGACCCAGACAGAATAAAGTTGCTGTGTTAATCATTTTCCGTTTATCAAAGTCTCATCGATATTTATAACTTCCAAATGGTGCAATTCAATGATCATCTACTCTACTTATGGTCAAAGATGACCATAGAAGAACTGAAAGCATTTACAAGTGAAGGACAACCCAGTGATGTGAAGAGGCGTTTGAACACACACTCTCTCTCCCCCCCCATTTTTTTTTTTTTTTTTTGTTACACTTTACTGTACTGTATCAAAGCTTTCATCTTCAAAGCAATCTAGCAGTTCTTTAATTTGTCACAATTTTGCAAGTTACTTTATTTGAAATAATTTCACCATTAGTCATGTGAAATGTGCTTTGAAAACTACTATGTTACATGTAACCTCATAATGAACATCAGCACAAGGACAAAACAAAATGCAGGGCCCTAGATTTATTCACAAAAAAAGAAATGTTATCCAATTTGATTAGACAAGACAATAAAATGCTTTGTCATGTTCTTTATACTTGCATGTTCTTTATACTTGCATTGCACTTCTCAGTTGTTGGGGTTTGCATGTTAAGCATATCATTCTGAGTGGATTCAAGAATATTTTAGAAGGTCTGCTTTGACCTGCTTTTGTGGAGTAAAACATGCTTATACAGGATTTCTATTGTGCTTATACTTCAACATATAATGTCAAAGTCATAACAATAAGCCCTTTTTGAAATTAAAATAAATCTAAATTATCTTTAAGTCTAAAGGTTCATCTATTAACCCTTTCACGCGTACGATCACACCAGTGTGATCATTCTTGGCTGGTCCCTGGAGCGTACGATCACACCGGTGTGATTCGAACGTTCAGCGCGTCACGTGATCAACTGCTGAATTCAAATCTGCTTTGGCGCTTTGGCTGCCGCTGAGCCAGATCGGACGCGCTGAGTGCTTGTCATGTTATCGCAACTATTCAGCGTTTTCAACCATATAATGCTTATTTTGGGTTTCAGACATTTACATACACATAAGTCCTAGTAAAACGATGCATTTATAGTTAGCAAAATACACGCTGCCATAGGCATCGGCAATAATGATCCTTACAAATGTTATCTGACGACATGTTTTATTGATATCATATACACATTGTGTAGGTAACTATAAAGTTTACTCTGCTTTTCTGCAAGCTCACCAGATACTTACTTTAATGTTTTTCGGGAGGAGAGGATGAATTTGCGTTTTGTAAATCCCACGGCTCGGATTCAGCGCGAACTAACAGGGCGGCGCCCATCACCCGGCATAGATCAACTAACACGCTCATTATAAAAGTGTTTAAACCTCCAAATACATTTACTTGCACATATTTCAGAATCGGAATATCAGATATTTCATAATACAGTGAGCACGTTCGTAAATATTAATTATAAAAAGGGAAAAACTATATAAAAGAGATACATGTGTCATACAGCGCTATTGTGGCTGCGTTGTGTCACGACGCGTCGCCATGGAAACAATAAGGCTATACGTTCTAAATAACGGTCGCCTAAAAAAAAAAAACTCACTTTGGGGGCTCAGCTAGAATATTTTAAACTCACGTGTGAAAGGGTTAATTCAGCATGAAAGATGACGACTAAGCTCCTTTAGCTTAATTCTGCAAAGCATTCTCACTTTTGTTTCCAGTGAAGTGTAAAGGGTTTCACATGACCATAAAAAACCTTGACCCACTTGCTGCGGCCACACAGAAATAACAACACATACACACACATGCATTCTCATGTGCAAAATGCATACACCTTTCACCAACAAAACCACATGGTAGTTGGCAGTGGCGGTTCTACACTGAATTGCTCCCCGGGCGAGACTCCCTCCCGGCGCCCCCCCCCCAAAAACTAAGACAAAACTTCACATTTTGTACACACCACACGTTTTATTGTAGTAATACTACATGTCATCCCGTAACAGACCAATTTTTGCAAAAAAAAAAAATAAACTGCTCATAACTTAAATAAATATACTGTGTACAAACAAATATTATTTAAGAAAAAATATTTTAAATTATTAAGAATAATATACAAATAAAATATAGAATAAATCACACTAAAGAAAATTAAATTATTTATTTCACTGCAGAACAGAAAACACAAACTGAAACTAAAATCTGACATTTCTGGCCTTTCTAGATGCAAAGTCATCAATAATGGCATCATATGAGATATGCTCCCCTATTGACACTTTATTAATCTAATATAATCTAATCTAAGGGAGGAACAATTAGCTCCTTGGTTAATTTACTGCCTCAAATTATATGCTTTGTCACGTAACAGAGTTATAGCAAATGTAAAATGTTTGTCTTTTAAACTATCTACACATATGTAAATTACACTGGCTATTTACAGTATACTGTAAATATATTGTAAATATATATAGCCAACATTAACATAAACAATGGAAATAAATAACTGTACTTGCAACAGTTTTGTTGCAAAGCATAATTTTGTGGTTAAATTTAATTAGATCTCATGTTGTATACACTGCTGAAAAAACAATAGATCCCTGCCCAAAAATAATAGAAAATGTAATGGATTTAATGGTTATAATGGGAATTGTATTGGTTTTAATGGTAAGTATAACAGTGTCTGCTGGTATATGATGGATTCTATTGGTGGGTGGGATGGTAAATCCTATTGGAAAAGTGTCCAAAACACACTACAATAAGGAATTTTGTGATAGTTTCACTGGAAAAAGTTAATGATTCATAATGCTATTTAATAGAAACCATTAGAATTTCTGTGATGGTTTGTATATTAGGCTTTTATTGTGTTTTTTTTTAGCAAGGTAAGCATAGCAAGCATCATAAGCAAGAAGGCTAACAAACCTAAGAGTTAACGTTATACCACTAATTAACATAATGACATGAATACCTTAATCATACAGAGAGAACATTGGTGCATACCTTTATCTTTTGCCCGTTTCTCCTCATCTTCTTTTCTTTTTTTCCTAAATTGGGCACCTGACAGCTTTGGCCTTTTTCTCTCCATCGCTGTGTTTACTTTGTAATCGACAATCAACAGATTTCCCATCCCCCAACGCTGTCACTCACGACCAGAAGTCAAGACTAAACCAATTCACCTCCACATCATAATCGTTTTTTATTACCTATTTTTATTAGCAATTTCACACAATTAAATAAATAAAAAAGTGCAACTTATTGGTCTGTGTTTATAATTTTTTTTCTCTTTTTTTTTTTTTTTTCAAAGTAATATTTTGAATGAAATGTGTGTTATTTGTAATAAAGTCAGGTGTCACTGACATAGTTTAGCCCACCTCCTTGTCCGCTTCATTTGGGAGAGGTGAACTGTACTCTGCGCCCCCTCATCCCCTCTCCTCTCCGCTCGCTCAGCTTCTGGGCGGCTCCTTCAGCAGCAGGGGCGGCACAGGTATCATAGACAATAGAAAACCGCTTAGCGGCACAGATGATTTTTTTTTTTTTCCTCCAAGTTAGTGTGCCGCCCCCCACGTGTCATGAAAAAATGCCGCCCCGGGCGGCTGCCCCGTTCGCCCATGCCTAAAACCGCCACTGGTAGTTGGTCCTCTATAACTAAAACCATGAAACATCTCATGTTTCTTCTGTTTTTAAAAAGAGGCCTTTTGCACAACAATGCAAAGTGAAACAAAGCATTAATACATACCAATGTTTGTGATAAGATGCCAATAAACTTAAATGATATTTTCATCGCAGACAATGCAAGTTACTGCTGTGGTGGCAATGCTAAAAGAACTGCTTAACATGTCAGACGTGAGTATTTTGCATCTTTGATGATGGTGGGTGGTTTCCTTTCCAGAGATGACTGTGAAAGTTGTATCATCTGCTTAAGATAAATATATCTTTAGCATATTATTTACAGTACATGAACATTATTTTAGCTATTTATAGTATATAAGCATTGTTTAACTTTTATACTTAATAATAAACTCTTACTGATTCATTTAAACTTTTTATTGGTTTTAAAGCTCTTTGCACTCTCTAATACTGCTTTAAAAGCACAGGATGTAAAATCATGTAATGCTGCTTATGAGATGGAAATTTTAGATGAGAATGAAATGTTAAGTGGTAATGGAAGTGTTATAAGAGTATGGAAATTCTTATGACCAGTTTATTACTTAATTCCTGGTTTATGCTCTAAAAATGATATGCTTATTCCTGTAGCTGGTTCTCCGGTTGGCAATCTCAGTCTAAACCCCCCTCCCCCCTTGACCATTCACAAAAACCCGCCCTTCTTAGTTACTGTTGCTATGTCCAACAAACAATGCCACTCTCACATTACACATCATGTTCCCACACAGTGAAAATACATACATACTTCTGGTATGAAACAAGGTTTCAGCTTTAAAATACTTTTTTTTTTTTTTTTTTGAAATTCAAACAATAAATACTGTTTTTTGGCTCTTTAATGTGTCGTGACAGATCACTGTATTGCCTTATTAGATCAATCGACACGTGAACCAATTGTCTTTTCTTTATTTAAAGCATGAAATAAACATGAATGAACATTAGAACATATTTTATTTCCACTTTAGAAAGATGTCAATACACACAATTTTTCAAGTTAAAGTCCAACAAAGTCAATCTCTCCTGTCTAATTTGTTTGTCAGACAAAATGGCAAATTTTGTGTTTTGATTGGTCAGATTACCTGTCAATCAAGCTGTTTGCGAAGGGTCAATTATGAAGTCTCAAACTTCACATGAAAATTCACTTGAAAACTTCGGTTTACAGATAATGTACTCACCCCCTTGTCATCCAAGATGTTCATGTCTTTCTTTTTTCAGTCGATAAGAAATTGTTTCTCGAGGAAAACATTCCCATTTTTCTCCATATAGTGGACTTCAGTGGTGCCCCCAAGATTGAACTTCCAAAATGTAGTTTAAATGCAGCTTCAAATGGCTCTAAACGATCCCAGCCGAGGAAGAAGGGTCTTATCTAGGGAAACGATCAGTCATTTTTAAAATCAAATTGACATTTTTTTTTTTATTTTTAACCTCAAACGCTCATCTTGTCTAGGTCTGCAATGCACATGCGCACTCTGTGTAATCCGGGTCAATACAGTTAGGGTATGTCGAAAAACGTCCATCTCGTTTTCTTCTTTAACGTCAAAATCATCCTATGTTTTACCTTTTTTGTAAAGGTTGTTGATCTTCTCTGCGTGTTCACTTTGTAAACACTGGGTCTGCAGCGATGTAGGATGATTTTGAAGTTGGTAAAGAAAACGAGATGGTTTTTCGACATACCCTAACTGTACTGACTGTATTGAACCGGGGACCTAGTTCACGCAGACCTAGACAAGACGAGCTTTTGAGGTTTAAAAGTATGTAAATTGTCAGTTTGTTTTGAAAATGAACGATCGTTTTGCCATTTGAAGCTGCATTTAAACTGCATTTTGGAAGTTCAAACTTGAGTGCACCATTGAAGTCCACTATATGGAAAAAATTCGGGAATGTTTTCCTCAAGAAACATAATTTCTTATAGACTGAAGACATGAACATCTTGGATGACAAGGGAGTAAATTATCTGTAAATTTGTGTTCTGGAAGTGGACTTCTCCTTTAAGAACGTGTGGAAGTAGCTGTTGTTTCGGTTCCTTCTTTGCTTGTGTTTTGGAAATTCTATACAGAACATGGGTTCTCTGAGAACAAAATTACTCAGATATATTTAGACTTTTTTCTAAGTTTAAGTCAAGTATACGTAAATGTCATTTTAAGAATATTTCTGAGAAGTACATTAAAAAAAACTAGACTGAAAATATACTTTTCTATTTTTTAGTTTAAAAGAAGTATACTAATAGCACACTTGAATAAACGTCTTTTTTGTAAGGGGAGCGATTCTGTGCCTTGTGCTGTGCATCTTACCTGAAGTTAGGAGGAAGAATAACTTGTAATTAGAGTTGGATAGTTTTCTATATGGAGACTTGAACATAAAATGATTAACAATAGTCTACTCCAATTAAGTTTGCAGAAATAATGTTTTTTTATGTTGTGTCAATTATGGCACTGTACTACATATACTGGCACAACTCTTAGAGCAGTCTTTTATTTATTAAATGTGAAGCTCCATATACATTTTGTTTAGCCAAATCTTCAGAGCCATAAATGATGAGCTGTTTAAAACCTCAGCAGGAAATTCTTCAGGATGAGGACTGAATAATAAAACACTGAATATTCAAAAACTCTAATACTGCATATTATAAGCACAATTTTCAAATGTTCAAAATAAACACCAACTGGGGACACTGTGTGTCTTAACACTGTTATACAAATAAATTTGTTCCAAGACTATCAAAGTTTTATTGGCAGCACTCCTTAACCAACAAAACGAACATTAGCAGATGTACACTCAACAATGCATATACATTATAATATAAACAGGAGAGTGAGAAAGGATTTTCAAAACGTTCTTATAAACGTATTATTCAAGGATAAATCAACAGAAAACGCAAGTAATTTTTTTTTTTTTTTTTTTTTTTTTTTTTTTACAAATAGTGTCACCTGTTGGCCAAGGTTGGTAATGTTAATATTAGCTAACCATCTTTGTATTTTCTTTCTTGTGTTGCTTCTTGAGGAAAGAAAAAAAAATTGTAGAGAGAAAAAACATTTTAGAACTGGGCTCTGTACAGGGGCTCTGTATGTCTTTCAGGGGAACAAAAGGATTTTGCAAGGTAATACATTTTCCACTTCCATCTCATTTATCTACCATCATCATGTCCCTTGAGGGGATCCGTACTGAATGGGTAAAAAGGCCACGCAAAATGATACTCAATTGCACATAAAATTCTTTAAACATTAAATAAAACATATAATCAGTAAAGAACAACTTCAGTTTTGAATAAAAGCAGGATAAAAAAAAGCTGAATGATGAAAGCTACAAAATAACAATGAATAAACAGTCTGTTGGATCCTACATTCATATCTTAACACTTGAATACACAGTGTGAACGTCTGCAACAATAGGCCTACCCTGAAAACAGATTCAGAATCAAAAATAAGAACAAGTAGGTTCAAACACAAACATGAAGAAGTGAGGGACTAATATTATTATAAAATTACAGGTTTATTTTCCACAATACTAGGGGAAAAACATTTGTTTACACTATAGAGAGACTTTACCCTGGTGAAAAAAATAGCATACTGTATGCTGGTTAGGTATGTTTTGATGCTGGGATGCTGGTTAGGTATGTTTTGATGCTGGTTTATGCTGGTCATGTTGCTGTTCCAGGACCAGCATAAACCAGCAAAGGACCAACATAAACCAGCTAAGGACCAGCTTAAACCAGCATATACCTAACCAGCATCCCAGCATCAAAACATACCTACCAGCATATGCTGTTTTTTTCACCAGGATAGAGATGCTAAAGGTGTTTACATGTAGAAAAACTGCACAGTAATACAATATATTAAGTCATATATTTGCAAAAACCGATAACTCATTTTTCATTGCGCATTCCAAGTAATATCAATCAACCTGATGTTATAGCTTTTATTTTCTTTTTACGCCCTGAAGAAGAAATCACAGGTTCATCAAGTTAGTCGAAATTATCGATCCTCAATCACTTTTAGTCAGCTTTGACGAAACTCCTCTCAGCTAGCACGTCTTGTCAAAGTGAAAGCAGCTCTGTCACCTGACCTGAATACAGGCGCTGATTCACAAAAATGGACTTATCGGCTTCTGTTCACTTCTGCAGTAAAACGTGAACACGCGATGCCTTGGAAGTAGACAATACAGGTGTTATGCCGAATTCTGACCCCCGCCAGATTGCTATCCTAGTATTGGTAGGTTTAGGCGTGGGGGAGGGGTTAGGATTAGGCAAATCAGGTAGCGATTTTTCAACGAGAGGGGGTAATAATTTTATCGGTTTTTGCAAATAAAAGCTCTTACCGTTTTATTCTGTTTTTTGGTGAATGTTGCATCAGCGTAATGTACCGCTTCTTCCTGAGTCTTAACTGTTTTAACAATAATAATAATAATTTTAAAACATTTAGTAAACCAAATTAGTGATCTTTGATGCTGTTTAAAAAAAAAAAAAAATTTGTATGTAAACACTTACCATCTTTTCCTGCTTGCTGACATTTTATGGGGCGGTAGCGCATCACAAATGCAACGGCAGCTGTGACCACTAGCAGCACAACAATAGCAACAGCTATCGGCATTATGAGCTGTAAATGCTGGCCCTGTTCTGTAAAGCACAGGGAAGTCATCAGTGTAATCTTAATTTAATAGTTTAAAATTAAAAACAACTCTTTAAATACATCATTATAATGATGAAAACTCATTTAACATGAAATGTTTGTCCTTTTTGATAGTCAATAACACAATTAACACAATTAGAGGATAAAAAACTCTGTGATACCTGGACACGTGTGACAGAGTTGAGTGATGTTAATGTTGTTTTGAGTCTGGTTGCTGATGGGATTGTTGATCACACAGCTGTAGGTGTTGTTATCCTGATATTCCACCTCCAGAGGTAGAGAGAGACTGATGCTGAGATCAGACACACTGATGCTGGACAATAAACTGTTTCCTTTGTACCAGGAGAGAGTCACACGATTCACGTTCAACACTGAACACAGCAATGAACAGTTCCGGCTTGATGAACTTTCAGATGAAGAACATTGTGAAGAGTCTCTGGTGATGACAGGAACAGGCAGACGAGCTGGAAATTAAAAACATGATTTCAGGAACAATTCATTATTCACATCTCAACAATTATTATTAAGGGAAAGCAATTTCATTTATTATTACACTGCATTAACATGAGAATCAATTTACTCACCATAGACAGTAACATCGAATCTCTTATTTGAACTTCCTTGGTTGCTGATGATCTGTAGTTTATAAAGTCCAGTGTGTTCATTTCGGATGTTTCTGATAGTCAAAGATCCAGTCTGACTGTCCACCTGCAGTCGTTTTTCAAAAATTGTTTTAGTGGCATCTATATACATGTTCTGTCTGTGGATTTCAGCTATACGAGTCCCTTGAGGTCCAAACATCCACAGTATCTGATCATCTCCCTGTACTTTAGTAAGATCAGTGTGTAGAGTGACAGAATCTCCCTCCATCACTGACACTGACTTCACTCCATTTGTATCAGCACCAAACACACCTGGAGAAAACAGACAGTCTCAGTGAGTAAATTAAACCCTGATTCAAATCAAACAAGATGCAAGTGAGGAAGATCTAAAATCATCGTAACAAGCCAAACAAGACCATACTTAATGTTCAAATACATGATAGAAAATTACATTTCATAAAAACATATGTAACACTTACCACTCAAGACTAATAGACCAAATAAAGTTGCTGTGTTAATCATTTTCCATTTATCAAAGGCTCAATATTTATAATTGTCAAATGAGGCAATTCGGTGATGATCCACACCAGAGGAATTAAAAGTATTTACAAGTGAGAGATAAACCAGCAATGTGAAGATGGGTCTGACTCTGAACACACCTTCTCTCTCAATCTTCCTCTTTCTCCCTCCCTCTCAATTTCCTGTTTATTTTACACATTTTAAATATATCTTGAAACCAGTCTAGCTTACTTTGAAAGTAACTTTGTTTTAATTAACGTCCTTTTTGTCATATTTGTTAAATAACATATCAGTGCTCAAACTGTTAGTCATCATGTTAAGGGCTGTTGAGTTAAACATTTTTTGAAGGGCCCATTCATTCAATTCAGTGTACGTATGCTTCAGTTGTATTCAATACTGTTATTAGTGCTGTGAATAAAAGAACTTCATAAGGAAGAATCAACAATTTATATTTAAATGTTGACTTCAACAGATATAACCCAGCCACAAAGCATTAATGATATTTTTATATTATATTAGCAGTTCTAGGCACATGTTCTTCAAATAATAGATCTCTGATATGTCACAGTGCTTTGAAAACTACTATGTTTTCATGTAACTTCAAGATGAGCAGCAGCACATACCACTCTGAATTTTAATCTGCTTTTTATAACAACAACCACTTTTTGAGAAGAAAATTAGTCTAAATGACCTTGAAGCCTAAATGTTCATCTACACTCTAAAAAATGCTGAGTTAAAAACAACCCAGTTGCTGGGTTTGTCCATATTTTACCCAGCGCTGGTTTGTTTTTAACCCAGCATTTTTTAGAGTGTATTAACACTGCATGAAATATGACCACTAAGCTATGTTAGCTTAATTCTGCGAAACGTTACTATATTTATTGTGAAGTGTAATGCGCTGGGGTTTCCCATGAACATAAAAAGCCTTTATACTCATTAGCTGCGACCAAACAGAAACTCTAGCACACAAACTAACTAACACACAAATAATACATACACCCATCAAGAACAAAACCACATGGAGAGTGGTTAAGTAAAATAACTTAAGTTGCGAAACATTTCTTGTTTATTCTGTTGATAAAAAGAAACAAGGCATTAATACATACTAATATTTGTGATAAGCATGCCAATGAATTTTTAAAATGTTAATGCTACAGTGGCAATGCTGAAAGAACTGTTTAACCTGTCTGATAGCAGTATTTTGCATCTGTGGCATGTATAATGATGATTTTTTTGTTTGTTTGTTTACGATAATGCATATGAATCACTCTTAGTTAATGTATTTTTAAAGTTTGCTTCTTTATGTTTCTTTCTTTAAGTTTTCTTTCTAGAAATAGGCTATAACATTCTTTTTAAGGAACATTCAGAACTTTTGGCTAACGTCCTTCTAGCTTCTATTCTCCAATATTATTTAGCCTACCCTGCTGTACGTTTGTAATCATCCTGCACTCCAGCGAACCTATACTGGGTTATAAGCTTTGAATAAATGGACGTCAGCAATCAGTAGAATACAATAAATAGTTTTAATTTATTGCTAAATTAATAAAATAATCTGAGCACATTGGCAATCATGAAAATAACATGCAAGACTGCTAAATATGAATTAATTTTAAAATAATATAAAAATCTATATTAAAATTGATAAAAATCAATCGCTTGGAAAGCCAAAAAGACAAACGTCATTTCTCAACGTGAGTTCTTATGCCGTCTTGCATTAAGGGATCTTACCTTATTGTGTAAACGAGAATGTTGTTAGCATACTTGAGTTTGAATACAGACTCCATACTGACCTAATTTAATTTAATTTATTAGGGGCCACGCACCGAAGGTGCGAAGGCACCTATTGTATCCGTTGGCTTTCTTCTTCTTCTTCTTCTTCTTCTTCTTCTTCTTCTTCTTCTTCTTCTTCCTCTGCTCTGGAAAGAACCGCTTGTGGGGAAAGTTGTGAAATTTGGCACACTGATAGAGGACAGTCTCAACATTAACCATAGCAAGTTTGGAGTCTCTAACTCAAACTCTCTAGCACCACCACTTGTGAGTTTCACTCATGTTTATGCTAATAACTTTTGAACTGTAAGGCTCAGAAAGAATGTTTTTCCCTCTGAATCCTTGGCTCATGCCGAGTCGAATGACATCCAAAATTGAAAAAATCGTAAGCTTTAGTTTTTTTTGCTTTTTTTAATTGTTAGTAAAACCTACTTTTTCGAACTCGTCCTAGACAGTTTGTCTGATTGTTACCAAAATTGGCATCATCTTCCAACCATGCTGGCAAAAAGTTATGGAATTCAAGTTGATTCGTCAAACCGGTCTTTAAAAAAAGGACGAACAAAGTCTGTGGTCAACGGTTTGGCGTATTGAGACCAAACTTGGTCCTGAGACCTGAGACAATCTGCAGTGTTTCAGCGCAGTGCCACCTAGTGGTCAGGAGATACGAAAAATGGTTATTTTTGCTTATAACTTCTCAATGGTTTGACTAAATCACAAAACTCTTTAGATTCGGTGCATCATACCAAGTCGAACCGTACTCAGTTTTCCCATGTCAGCCATTTTGGGTGTCGGCCATTTTGAATTTTGTCAAAAAATGTTATTTTTTACAAACGCATTGGTGTATTATTACGAAACTCGGTATGTGTCTTTGGCACCTTGCCCTGACAGTACTCAGAAGATTTGGGGGAAGCGCCACCCTGTGGCCAAAAGTTATTAAGAAATTAAAAAAATAAAAATAAAAAATGGCTAGTAACTTTTGTTCCCATTGGGCTATTGTAATGAATCTGGTCTTGATATATTCCTTGGATCATGGTGAGAACACTGATACCAATTTTGCCATAATTGGATGAACTTCCTTTCCGCCATTTTGATTAATGTACAAATCCTATTTTTTCAAACTCCTCATAGACCGTTGGTCCGAATTTCACCAAATTTGACTTGGATCATCTTCAGACCATGCTGGCAAAAAGTTGTGGATTTCCTGTCTATATATGAAATGGTTTCCGTTTAATGCACCAATGAATTTATTGGAAAGATACCAAACTGCATCTAAGGCTGTATCTCTGCAAAGCTTTGACATATTTACACTAAACTTTGTATGTGCCATTGTCACCTCACACTGACCAGGTCACATCAATTTGGTCAGAAGTAATACACCATTCATTAAACATTAATAATGAAATTCCCAAAAATGATAATAACTTCTGATTGAATTAGCCTATTGTAATGAAACTTGTCTCAAAACATTCCTTGGTCATGTCGACAACATACATACCAGTCATACCATAGCTGGCCGAACTTCCGGTCTGCCACTTTTTCGAACTCCTCCTAGACCGTTGATCCGAATTTCACCAAATTTGACTCAAATCATCTTCAGACTGTGCTGACAAAAAGTCATAGATTTTGTGTAGATAAACCGTTTTCATACAAATTTGAGGCATGATGCTAAAATGACTCTGAGGCTGTATCCTTGGAAAGCTTTGACATAATGACACCAAACTTTGTGTGTGGCATTATCACTTCACATTGAACACACCACATCGATTTGATAACAGCGCCACCTGTTGGCCAAAAGTCATAGCCCATAAAAACATATTACTAGTGGTCATTTTTATGATTTTTCACCCATTTTGACTAAAATCGTCTTAAAATGGCTTCAATTACTAATTGATGCTTGGTGCTTTGGTTACCTAGTGCTTGGGCCGTAATTGCTGCTTGCAGCTATATGTTTTCTTATTATTGTTTAAAGTATTTTAATACTCCCTAACACTTAATACTTCATCTCTCAAACACATCCTGTGAAACCAACAAGCTTATAGCCACACTGTCAAATTAGTGCCGAGACAACAGTGCCATCATATGAGTTAAAAAAAAAAAAAAAAGTATTATCAATCTACACACAGCGTTGGTCTAGTCAGTCATCTCTGTCTGAACATCACTGTGGCATAAAGAGACAGATATAATCAGATAGAAAGTTTATTTTTCAGCAAATACATAAACAACATGTACAGAAAAATACAAAGGAACAAACTTGAGAAGCTAAGAAGGTGGCAGTCAATCAGTATAGTATCACATCATGAAACAATCACTGATCTGAATTAATACATCTGAATTAAGGTCCTTCAATTTCCCAACTTCAACATGCAAACATTAAACACACAATACAAAAACTTGGGCAATCATTGAAAAATAAATAAATAAATAAATAAAATAAAAACTTTGTTAGAGATCGTTACATTTGTTAACTGTTTACTGTTGTTTACATTTTTTTTTTTTTTTTACTTAAGAAAAATAAAAACGTTGTAATAGGCTAAATGTGTTACATTCTACAAAATCTTGTGTGCAGACTTTAGCTTTTCCACTGTCAGGCTGAATGGTTCCAAGAACAGTAAGTAATGGTTCCAGTTATCTTTCCACTTGAGCTCAGTTTAGCACGGCACGATTACAAACTCTTTCTTAGAACAGAACAGAGGTACCCAATCTCAGTCCTGGAAGGCCGTGTCCGGCAGAGTTTAGCTCCAAACCCAATTAGACACACCTGAACAAGCTAATCAAGCTCTCACTAGACATGCTAGAAACTTACAGGCAGGTGTGTTGAGGTAAATTGGAGCTAAACTCATGGCAGGACATTGGCCCTAGAGGACCGAGTTTGGGCATCTCTGGCCTAGAATGATCCTCTTTTACATTTCCAGGTTTCTCAGCAGCAGAAGTCATCATAGTTGGGTAAACTTATATGGCAGCATACAGTCAAATCAAAATTTATTCAGACACCTTGAACATTTCTCAGATTTTCACAGTTTATTTGCTACAGTTTAGAAAATGGCAATTAAATTTGACAAGATCTCAGAGTTAAACTGTGTCAGAATAAATTCATCTTGATAATATCAGATAACATTGAAAGGTATGTCATGGATTACAAGAAACCAAAAATGTACTGTTAGTATGACAATATTTACACAATTATCAATACTTTGTTGACCAAGTACCAAGCAATGCTTAATTTTGTTCAGTCTGTGGCAGTGTTGCATGATATACTGGTATCGCGATACCCTGCTTTTAAAAACGATACGATTCCACATTTACTAGTAGGCCTACCGTTACCTAAAGAATGCATTTTAATAAGAGCGGTATTTCTGCGTGTCTGTGTTAGTGAATGGCGCACATGCGCAGTTTGGTTTACTACACACATAAGCGTGACGCTGCCGGTGTTTTCAGCCTCTGCCGCCTAAGTATGAGTACATGAACGCATGAATATAATCCATAGAGCTGCTCTGAGAGTCACTTCATGAGCATTTTACCCTTTCTTGCGCGGCAAACTTTGGTCATATAATATACAAACAGAAACCTAAAGGTCTTCACAACAACCCATCAAAATAAAAGTTCAGTTCTTGACCGTCAGAAATATATTAATATATTACTTAATGTAAAGATAGTACTACTAATACTAATAAAAATATTATTAAAACAATGTTTAAAGAATATTTACCAGAAAAAGTGTCATGATTTTAATTAATTAGACATGCTTTTTGATAAATATTTTTTAATATAACCATTAAAATAGAACCTAGAAAAACTATGGAATAGAATTGCCATGGAATTTAGGATAAAATAAAACAGATTTCATAGGGCCCTCTATATTTTATTTGTGTCTTTGTTTTATTGTTGTTGTCCTTTAGTTTGTTACTTGCATCTAGGTTCTTATTATTAATAACAGATAAAATAACAAAAAAACGACTACTTAACTAAATTGGCGTTGTGAAATAAAATTACTATATCATAAAATAAGATTTGGCTTTATCCTTTAAGCTAACTAAGCAAATATAGCAAGGATCTCTACATACCTGTAGGCTCAGTAGTTGTTCACCATAATCCTGTGTAGTGGCACTGGCATGTGATTATTATTATTTTATTTCATTATTTTTTAAAGGGGGGATGAAATGCTTTGTTTTAATAGATAAATAGATCAATTACTTTTCCTGTTGTTCTATGTTTTTTCGTAGTATCGGTTCAGAAGTAGTAATGTGATATTTTAGTCAGGTATCGTATCGAAGTCAAAATTTTGGTATCGTGACAACACTAGTCTGTGGTGTCACATTAGCAATTAAAGAAAAAACACTTGGTCAGGTTAAACTGTCTGAATAATTTTTGGTCCAAAATTTTTGTAAATTGTACTGGTAGTACACGAATTTTTGGGTATAATATGTCACAGTATACTTTATTTTGCTATCCTCATTTACATAAATGAACTATAGTGCCCCACACCCACTAGTAAAAAAGAAAAATAAATAATATATATATATATATATATATATATATATATATATATATTATTTATGAAAACACTATCGTGGATTTGCTGTTTGAGCAAATCGAAATATAAATATGACAAATACAGTCAAACCAAAACCTATTCAGACACCAGATATATCTATATATATATATATATATATATATATATATATATATATATATATATATATATATATATATATATGGTGTCTGAATAGGTTTTGGTTTGACTGTATTTGTCATATTTATATTTCGATTTGCTCAAACAGCAAATCCACGATAGTGTTTTCACAACTTTTAAAAAAAGAAGGACAAAATAGAGAGATTGATAACAGCAATCAAAAGAGAGAATAATGTCCAATTTACCGTCACTCCCATAGATGCTGTATTAGAAAACCCCTTGCATTATAGCGTTCTTTGTTATTATTATTATTATTATTATTATTATTATTATTATTATTATTATTATTATTATTATTATTATTATTTATTCATTCATTTATTTATTTATTTTTTTGGTTATTTTTTAAATGAACATATTAAAAACTTTGGAGAATTTACAATGTTGTCTTTCACAGTCTTGTGAAAAGGGTCCATTCTCATGCTGAATTATGCTGGAAAGGTTAACAAGGAGTGTGGTTTTGCCCGACAATGGAAAAACTGCTTTTGATACGAGTACTACACTGGCGAGTACTACACTGTTCTATCTAGAATGCAAATTGTTTTTTGTCATTTGCATTTTTCTCCATATAATGGACTGCTGGTGCCTCAGTTTTGAACTTCCAAAAGGCAGTTTAAATGCGGCTTCAAACGATCCCAAATGTGGTTGTAAACGATCAGCTGATGAAGAAGGGTCTTATCTAGTGAAACGATGAGTTATTTTCATTTTAAAAAATACAGTTTAAATACTTCTTAATTTCAAACGCTCCTCTTGCCTTTCTCTCCCTGAGCTCTGTGTATTCTGACTGGCAGTTAGGGTATGTCGAAAAACTTCAATCGTATTTTCTTCCTTAACTTGAAAAATAATTTCAAAATCATCCTACATCGCTGCAGAAGTACCAACCCAGTCTTTGCAAAGTGAACAGCGATACAGGATGATTTCGAAGTTGAGGGAGAACATGAGATGGGAGTTTTTCAACATACCCTGACTGTCATGAATCGGGATAAAACGGTCCAGGCAGAGCGAGACAAGACGAGCGTTTGGCATTAAAAAGTATATAAATTGTATTATTTTTCATTAAAATAACCGATCGTTACGCTAGATAAGCCCCTTCTTCCTTGGCTGGGATCGTTTACAACCGCATTTGGGATCGTTTGAAGCCGCATTTAAACTGCATTTTGGAAGTTCAAAATAGGGGCACCATAGCAGTTCATTATATGGAGAAAAATGCAGAAATGTTTTCCTCATAAAACATAATTTCTTTATCCCTTTCACGCGTACGATCACAACAGTGTGATCATTCTTGGCTGGTCCCTGAAGTGTACGATCACACCGGTGTGATTCGAACGTTCAGCGCGTCACGTGATCAACTGCTGAATACAAATCTGCTTTGGCTCTTTGGCTGTCGCTGAGCCAGATCGGACGCGCTGAGCGCTTGTCATATTATGGCAACTATTCCGTGTTTTCAACCATATAATGCTTACTTTAGGTTCCAGACATTTAAATACACATAAGTCCTAGTAAAACGATGCATTTATAGTTTGCAAAAATCCACGCCGATGTCTATAGAAGCGGCAATAATAATCCTTACAAATGTTATCTGACAACATGTTTTATTTATATCATATACACATTGTGTAGGTAACTATAAAGTTTACTCTGCTCTTCTCCAAGCTCACCAGAGACTTACTTTAATGTTTTTCGGGAGGAGAGGATGAATTTGCATTTTGTAAATCCCATTGCTCGGATTCAGCGCGAACTAACATGGCGGCGCCCATCACTCGGCACAGATCAACTAAAACGCTCATTATAAAAGTGTTTAAACCTCCAAATACATTTACTTGCACATATTTCAGAATCGGAATATCAGATATTTCAGATACAGTGAGCACGTTTGTGAATATTAATAATAAAAAGGGAAAAACTATATAAAAGCGATACATGTGTCATACAGCGCTATTGTGGCTGCGTTGTGTCATGTGACAAACACGACGCGTCGCCATGGAAACAATAAGGCGATACGTTCTAAATAACGGTCGCCTAAAAAAAAACTCACCCTGGGGGCTCAGCTAGAATATTTTAAACTCAAGTGTGAAAGGGTTAAAACTGAAGAAAGAAAAAAATGAACATCTTGAATGACAAGGGGGTGAGTACATTATATGTGAATCTTTGTTTTGGAAGTGGACTTCTCCTTTAAGTAACAGACACAAATGAGGATGAGTGAGACAACAGAATGAAGTAATCAAAACACAGACAAAACTAGGTCACATGGAAGAAAACAAAACCCTATTGGACTGTTATGATAGTTATTGTTTAACCTGACCCTTTTTTTTTATCCCTCATACATGATTTAGTACACATTCACTTTTCCCTCTGTCTTTGTAAAATAGGCTACACGACATAACCACTGTGGGCCTTTGTTTTCAATGAGTATTCTCAATACAGCACATTTTGTACAGTCTTTAACATGTAATATTGCCTACATTTAAACTCGTTTAACAAACGTGTTAGTAAAAATCTAATATTTAAATGAAAAGTCTAAACAGCCATCTCTATTATCTCGTTTTGACCGTAACTGAGCTGGGGTGCGTCTCCCAAAAGCATCGTTAGCTAACTATGCTGGTTAGGTCCATTGAACTCTATTGACGGAACTTGCGACCATAGTTGGTTTTGGGAAACGCACCCCTGGATGGAAATGTGAGCCTCAGAATGCTGCATTTTACTTATAGCCCAGAAGATGCTGTGACTGATTCTCATCTGTCCATAAACAAATAATGCACAATATTGAGAATATATTTTAAGTCATTAATCCCTCGCTTGCTTTTGGATTCATGCTTCCTGTTCTGTTTATTTATTGTTTCTGTACTTTCTACTGTCAGACTGAACACCGCGACTAAGGCCAAGCTGTCAAGAGAAGGTCCTCGGGGGAGCTTCGCCGCATTTGTGGAGTGGGAGCTGGTAAACTGTGAATTGCCTTTTACCATTGGCCTGACAGACACAGTAGATTGATGAACCTTCCAGAGGATGATGACGAACATTTTATATCAACAGGGGCGGATCTACCGGGGTGGCACGGGGTGGCAACTGCCACCCTAAGAAAAAGCTCTGCCACCCTCCCCTGCCACCCCAGAATTATCAAGGAATAAAATATAAATGAAAGCAGCGTTTCATGTGCTACTTTTCAGAAGCGGCGATGACGGTTTAAGGCAAAATAATGGCAAAAACACGTCTTTCAATAAACAGTTCACGATAGTTAGACGCGCACGCACCGCGCCCAGTGTAGTCGGCTTCATTAACAAATGACTCTTATGAACCGGTTCTTTCTGATTCAAAAACTCAAAGCCCTGCCCAGTTCATTAACGAATTGTTTTTACATTTGTTCGTAAATCAGATAATAATTGCTGCTTTTTGGCTAACTCGTCCTCTGATAAATCTAATTCCGTCCGGTCTGAGATTCATTGCTTGTGATCCGATTCTCCGACCGCTCGCATCCACTTTCATCATGGACATAGGCCAAATCTGACGAAACAATAACGTGAAATCAATAAGAAGATGCCGAACACGGAAACTGATAGCAGAGTTAGGTAAGAATCTAGTCGTATTGCAGTTTTCTCGATTGCTAACAAGTATAAATTCCCGTGTTGATTCGTTCAGCTCTCTCTTCTCTCCGTTGTTAGGACGCAGAGATTCTGATTGTTGTGTCATCAGTTTTGCTAATGTTTAACATAGTTTAACTCATTGTTAAACTTTTTGAATGGTTCGGGAAAATGTGCCAACTAAAATAAGTTACACATGGAGTACATCAGATTATGGAAATTTCACTACTCTATATGTAGAGTAAACTGAAAAAAAAAAAAGATCTGTAACCATTTTTTTTACAGTATGTGTACTGCGTTTTTGCAGAACTGAGAAATGACTGCCTAGAGATATAGTATTGTGTCAGAAGACCAAGAAACTACTATAGTACTGTATACTGTAATGAAATTTATTGTGGTATTGTGGCATACCAAGTTCATATACAATTCTTTGTTATTTGAACTTTTCTAGTGATTATTATCTGCTGCAAGATTACTTTACAGTAGTAAAATGAAAATAATCCCCCCCCCCAAAAGTTAATTGCTGATTTGTACATCTGTATCTGTTTTTGTTATAGTGTTATTGATCTCGTGAGTTTTCACTGGCAGGAAAGTCATCAGTGCATTTAAATTGTGTGTAAGCACTGCAGAACACCTGTGATAACTAGATTGAAAAGTTTGAAAGAAAAATGTATGCTGGTTTGTCTTAAAGTCTTGTTTAAAAACATAACTAGTTTGGTCAGATGTTCTAGGTTTGCTAAAGGGTTGCTAGGACATTCTGGGTGGTTGCTAGGCTCTTGCTATGCAGTTGCTGGGGTGTTGCTAGAGTACATGGTTGATAGTGTATTCTGGGTGATTACAGACATTTCCACCTCTGTTAATAATAGAAAATCGAACATTGTTTTCAAAACTGATTCAGTTTCAGTGCTCTCATATTATTGTATTTCTTTCTAATGTTAGGATATTCAAACGTTTTTGTTGCTCTTAAACTTGCGCTAAAACGTAATTTATACCATCTAAGTAGCCTATGTAATTTTAATAGAACTTCATGTCTTCTTTAGTGATGCAAGCTCAGAAATATTTATAACCTGTTGAAGCTTTTTATGTTGTGTATTGACTTTTAAACAGTATAGATGATTACCTAATGGTAATGCAATGTTTGTGAACACAGCTGTGTATCTCAGACTATAAATCCCCTATAACTATGCATGGGGCCTGCTTTGCTGTTGCCACCCCTCATAGACCCCATGCCACCCCTTTGCCACCCTAAAAATTGTTTTCTAGATCCGCCCCTGTATATCAATAAACTTAAAAACATGAATATATTATAAATTATGGTTTAAAAGGTTACATATAATGATTACTGTTATTCACAACGAATGATTCTGAGAAACCGCCACAAATATATTAAAACAGTAGCACATTAAAAAAAGAATAATTTTTAAGTTGTAGTTCACGAATAAATATGAACCTCTAAATAACCAGAGTTAGAAGAAATCAAAAATGATTTCAAAGACTACCCTCTTTGAAATATCTTTATAGCACGTTTATTGTGATAATCACAGACTCTCGGTTCTGCACTACTCTCTAAAAATCATAGAAACAAATTTATTTTCTGTAAAAGACAAAAGCTAGATTTAGTGGGTGAGGAAAATCACCAGAGACGCTACAAACTTCATGTCAGAACTGGAGAGGTGCTCACAGACGGAACGTATTTATTTATTTAAAAACTATAATAAAGACTTAGAACTAAACTATTGTATTCGTGTTCCTTGTTCATTGCCATGAGATGTTGCTACAATTATCGTCGCTGTCAATCACAATTTTGGTAGTGACGTTTTTTTTTTTTTTTTTTTTTTTTTTTTTTTGTTAAACAAGCTTAATTTATGTTTCATGATATGTTGCAGTGCATCTGTACTTTGATAGTTGGTTCTTTGCAAAATTAACAGTCATTGGTTCATGTAGTTTATATAGGTTAGTATAAAATCACTATTTAAAAAAATCCTAATAAGCAACTTAAATTACATATGGAACGTGTCACAGCAATGAAAGGACTTTCCCATATTAATCAGGATGAAAACAACATCCACGTGTCAATGGTCCACTCAGCAATAGGTGGCGGTATTGCACTTATGTGTCTACGATCCAACGTAAAACAAAAAGACGACGTCACCACTAGCGTCATCAGTCAGCGTTGGGTCTCCTGAGGTAAGACGGTCAGTTCGCGGTGCTTCATATAATTGTAAAATTATAAAAACACAGTTTGTTAATGCATAATTTTACGGAGCCATTCTGTGTATTTTGTTTTATGTGGTACAGCGCTATTTGTGCGTCTTTTCTGGGGTCTGCTGACTGAAATAAACATTCAACCTAGCAGACAACAATATGAGGAACTAATGCTAAATACATTTATGATGTATGATTTTGTGTTTTTATATTCGTGTGTTTATTATTTAGATTATTTGGAATAATAATGGTATTTTTTTTGTTTGTTTGTTTTTTGAATGCCACTCGATCAAAAAAATCAAAGTATGATCTGTGAGGGGAATTAAAAGGAGTCGAACTTGATTTGTTTTGCAACAAATTCACTTATTCTACCTATTTTTAACATGATCTATTTTGACATAAATAAGCTTAATTGTAACTCTCGATTTGATGATGAAAGCATTGATTTGATAGCTGATTTATTTTTGATCTCGGCAGTTCTGTTGCTCCCACCACACAGCAGTTCACCTACAGTTCACAGCGGTTCACCAATAAATGCTGGAATGTTCCTATTAGCCTAAAAGTGAAGAAGATAAAGTTTTTGAAAGAAAATTGAAAACATGAATGATCCAGAGCCCTGCGGAATAAAACAGGAAGATATTGAACAACAAATAGGTTGGTGTTTGTTCTTAATTCTTTAATAAGGTTATAATACTTAAAGCTGCAAAGGCGCTTCCAAAAACTAAAGTAATACTTTTACCAAAAAAAAAAAAACAAAAAAACAATAATATGAGCAGATGGTGTCTTTAACTGTTGTTCTGACTCATTGAAAATTATTGTTTTAAAAAATATATGTTTTAAAAGTTTGGTAATGCTGACGTTTGAAATAATGCAATGCAATAGATATCTTGTATCTATTGCAATTTAAGTCTCAGAGTTGTTGCCATCTCTGAAAAGCTTTCTTCTTTTTGATTGGACATGACGTCATTATGCGAAGATGAATGTGATGAAATTAACATTTCCAGTGAAATCCAACCTGACCATTTAAATGATAAAATATTATTATAGGCTTACCATTTTATTCTTTTGAGCACTCTTTTTTTTTTTTTGTTAATGTACTAGGTCAATGACTGATTGATAATGTTTGTTCTTTTCTGTACTGCAGCTTTAAAGCAAATAATATCCAGGTAATTTTCCATGAATTGGGCAAAAAGAACTCAGCCTATAATTCAATTTTCTTACCAAATATTATTTGAATCTGTTTTGTTTTATATTTATTTATATCTGTTTCACAATTTTTGCAAACATATTACTTAAAATTTGAACATTTTACATTCTTGACTTAAAATATAGTTCATGAAATATATAGTTAGTAGTTCTCATTACAAAAAAAGTTCTGTTTGTGCCTGTAATATTTAAAAATAATAATTAAATAATTCAAATGAATGCATCAGAATGTTCATATTTCCCGAAATTCACTTTTTTCCCTTTCACAGTTCTTTCTTTGATTATTTCATTTAATTAAGTTATTTTTTATAACCTTTCAAAAAGTTTGAACTTTGTTTACTTTCATTTTAGACCTGATTGAAGAGAACAAGGAGATTGAAGAACTCATTGAAGCCGGGGAGAAACATCAGATCAAAACCGAAGAAACATCCTGGAGTCCCTCATTGAAAAACGACAATATATGTTTCACTTGCCCTCATTGTGGAAAGAGTTTCTCATGCAAACAAAATCTTGACCTTCACATAAAATGTCATCGTGGAGGAAAGCCATATGCATGTGATGAGTGTGAGAAGATTTTCACAATAAAAGGAAACCTTATTGAACACATGAAAATCCACACTGCAGAGAAGCCACACACATGTGACCAGTGTGGGAGGAGTTACCCTCAAAAACGAAACCTTGAGGAACATAAGAAAATCCACACTCTGGAAAGGCCATACAAATGTGATCAATGTGAGAAGAGTTTCCCATATAAAGGAAACCTTGACGAACATATGAGGACCCACACCGGGGAGAAGCCGCACAAATGTGACCAATGTGGGAAGAGCTTTGCACAAAAAGGAAACCTTAACGTACACATGAAAATCCACACTGCAGAGAAGCCATACACATGTGATCAGTGCGGGAAGAGTTTCACACAAAAAGGAAACCTTAATGAACACTTGAAAATCCACACTGGAGTGAAGCTGTACACATATGATCAGTGTTTGAAGAGTTTCACACAAAATGTGCCTTTTAATGATCACAAGAAAGCTGCAGATAAGCTGCATGTGTGTGAACAATGTGGGAAGAGTTTTTTACAAAAAGGAAACCTTAAAGAACACATGAAAGTCCACACTGGGGAGAGACCGTTCGCATGCGATCAATGTGAGAAGAGATTCACACATAAAGGTAACCTTAACGAACACTTGAAAATCCACACTGGAGAGAAGCCGTATGCATGTGATCAGTGTGGGAAGTGTTTTGCACATAAAACAAACCTCAACGAACACATGACAATTCACACTGGAGAGAAACCGCACACATGTGCTCAGTGTGGGAAGAGTTATGCACGAAAAGGAGCCCTTAATGATCACATGAAAATCCACACTGGAGAGAATCTGCACAAGTGTGATCAATGTGGAAAGAGTTTCAGAAAGTCGGGCGTTTTTAAAGTACATCTGCTTACTCATTCTAGAGAAAGACTATTTAGCTGTGATCAATGCGGTAAAAAGTTTTTTAGGGCAGACTTCCTGAAGGATCACCTGAGAGTTCATACTAAGGAGAGGCCTTATGTATGTTCTTTGTGTGGAAAGGGTTTTAGACAGATGGGTACTTTAAAAATACATCAGAAAAGACACAGTGGTGTGAAGGATCATGTTTGCTCTGAGTGTGGGAAGACTTTTTTTACAGATGGTGCACTGAAAGTGCACCAGACAGTTCACACTAGAGAAACACCTTATAAGTGTTCACACTGTGACAAGAGCTTCAAACGGTCAGAATATCTAAGAATACATGAGAGGATCCACACTGGAGAAAAGCCGTATCACTGCTCTCCATGTGGGAAAAGTTTCACTCATTTTTCTTCTCTAACCAGTCATAAAAAGAAATGCACGTCTGAAATTACAGCAAGTAGTTCGAGTTCTGACCTGTAAGACTCCATCAAACAATTCTATTACCAATTGATTAAACAAAAATTAACAATTAATGAACTGATTGTTGATTATTTCAGATTAATATTTTTCTTATTAATCATTTCATTAACATTATTATTTTGCAATTATATGTTTTTATATTTTTTAGTTATTACCTTTCTCTCACAATGCTTGCTATTGTAAGAGAGGTTTTTAACGTTGCAGGACAATGTTGCAAAGCAGTACTCTCCCATTGTTTTTGCTTTGGTATAATAGCACTTGTTGGATTTGTACTGGCCAGACTAAGTCTGAGCTTTTAGACATTGACATTAAGATAAAGTCTGAGCACTGAAATGCACACAACTAAGATTGTTCAATAAACTCTGGACTTTGTATTGTCATCACTGTCTCTTGTTTCAGCTCTTCTGTCTTTCTCAGTCAAACTTTCAGGCTGATAGAAGACTGTTAATAAAGTTTTGGATACCAGACAAACCTTTCTTTTCAGAGGTTTTACTGGTTTTGGACACCAGACCAAACAATATCAGATATTTTCTGACAGGGATTCAGCATCCGGGATCAGATCTAATATATCTGGTATTTCTAATGTCTTACACTGCTTAGAACTGAAAAAAAAAAAAATCCTATTTTATAATTATACATTATAGATAAGTATCTTACTGGTTTTACAGTAGAACATGTATTTCTAAGGTGAAGAACGTATAAAGAACAAAGGAGAAACATGATGGAGGAGTTAAGAGATGGGTTGTTGGGGACACGTATAAAAGATATACTTGCAAGTGGTGTGAATGAACAAGGCAGAAGAAATATTTTTAGTTTATTAATTAGAACTGGTCGAGGAAATAAGCAGGAGGAAATAAACCGGAGTAACATTGCAGGAGAATATCCAGAGGGTGGCGATAATGCAACGTTTTTGGATGTTGCTCAAAGAAGAAGTCGTCATTGTGTATTCTTGTGTGATCAGTATCTTCGGATCTGAAATTCCTGTAATTTGGATGCTCGTTCGTGTTTTGGTGTTTAATGTTGGACCATAAAGTAAGTTAAATACAGTGTTAAATGTCACAGTTTACCTTGTAATCGGTCTGTCAGCTGTTAACCTATGATACAGGATTAACCAGTATTTTTGCCCATTGATGATTTAAAAATTACATTGTTTGTGAATGCACCTGGATTTAATATGTATTACTGCCAAAGTCATTTCGTGTGATCAGACCAGTTGTTATATTGTCTTCAATTCGACTGTTATTTAAAGATGATACTGTGAACATGTTAGTGTTCTCGATTAAGATGTGACTGATTTCTTTTGTGAATATATACTTATACCAATGTTAGCTTTATGTTATTTTTAGACTAATATTCAATGTAATTTGGAAAGAAACAGTCTCATTCTTAGCAGTCTTAGAGCCTATAGCATTCTCCTATCCTTTCCAACAAATAGGCTTCAGTCCGCTTGTTAAGTCTGACGTCACGTCACCGCTACACTTATACAATATACACTCGGTGTGATATAATACTACCAAAAAAAAAAAATTATAATCCTCCCCTTTAACTCTATACAGAAATCCCAGATAGCCAGACACTGAAAATATACATATAAATAAATTATTTGTGTTTGGGACACTGCGAGGACAGAGACTGTAGTGTACACTATAAGTTTGAAAACGTTTAGCTTAACCCTTTCACTGGTGAGTTTAAAATATTCTATCTGACACCCCAGAGTGAGTTTTTTTTAGGCGACCGTTATTTTAGAACGTTCCCTTTATTGTTTCCATGACACCGCAGCTACTATAGCGCTGTATGACAGACGTATCGTTTTTATTTCGTTTTTCCTTTTTTTATAAAAAATATTCACACACTTGCTTACCATCTCTTCAACTATATGATATTCCGATTCACGAATACGTGTAAGTGAGTGTATTTTGCCGTTTTAAAACCTTTATAAATGATCTGGATCGTGATCTATAACGTGAGATGGGCGCCGCCATGTTTGTTCGCGCTGCCGTTAAGAGAGTCCTGTCAGCCGGATTTACTGCACGTAAATTCACCAGTTTCTCCCGAAATACATGCAAGTAAGTAGCTGGTGAACTGGGAAAGGAATGGAGTGAATTATATCGTTACTTAGACTACGTGAATTAAACACGTCGGCAAATTATACTTGAATGGATTGTTATTGCTGCTTCCATAGACATCCGTGTGTATTTTACAAACTCTAAATGTATTGTTTTACTAGTGCTTATGCGTATTTAAATGCCTGGAACCTAAAATAAACGTTAAGTTGTTGAAAACACTGCACAGTTGTGATTATATGATAAGCAAGCAAGCGTCTCTCTCTGGCTCAGCGCCAGTCAACGCGCGAAAACACAATTTGAATTTGGCAGTTGCGTGACGTCACCGAACGTTCTAAATCCCATATGTGGGACCGTACTCCCAGGGGCACAGAAAATAGAATCCCATATGTGGGACCGTACCGCTCAAAGGGTTAAATGTTTAATATGAATAGACAGTGCTCTTAAACAGCTGTTGAGATAGTATCAAGGTGAAATAAGTTGAAGCTTGGACCCGGAAACAGCATTCGTTGGACGCATTACGTCACCACTTAACAAGCGAATAAAGCGTTTGCACTTACGTCACGATTTGGTCAGTTATCACCATACTGGCGACACTCGGTGCACGGTTAATGTACTACTGAATACGTTATTCTGCTAATTTATGCTGTTCAAACCACAGAAAAAAGCATGTGGAAGCTGCTAAATCATATAGAGAAGGACTTGGCAAGTAAGGTTAATAAAGTACTAAAGATACATATGATACATACATACATATGAATTAAGATGAAAGCCTTATATTTCACCTACCTGACCAGAAATTAATGGAACAAACACGAATGTTGTCAAGATTCTTGCCCTGGAAATTCTGGTTCAGTTTGGCCAACCACAAACACCTTTTGTTCCTTAGACATTTTTTTGCACTGTTCTGCTTGATTTGTTATAACTTTTGGCAGTCTATAGTACTCCAAATGTTTTTTTCCTAGTCTGACCGATTAGTACAGCCCAAAACATGACAATAATTGACCATCAAATTAGTAGCAATAATCAGCAAAATGTGCAAGTTTAATTTAGTTCAGTGGCATTTTTTACATTCAGTACCAGCAATATGGCCAATTGATCACACGTCGTGAAAACACTCTATACATTGTTTTCTCCCGATTTTCATTTCAGATAAATTAATTGTGTTATATGAATACTGGCCAAGACTGACAATTTGAGTGTGTATTTGATCAGTTATGCACAGACCCAAAGCACAAAAGTAGCCTATATTTTGCTTGTCTGTGTTCCACTCCATATCGGATCACATACATTAAAGACTTTAATCTTTTGGTATGCCTACAATAAGTGTTTGTAGTCAGAATATTTTAGACTAAATGGGACGGTAACGCTGTGGAGTTGCCCAGTGGCCTACATAGCGCTACCCCTCATATACATAAACAGAGAAAACACCTGTGAAAAGAATGAGAGAAGTAGCTCCAGCTACAGTGTTCATCAGCAAGATGCATCCAGTTTTGTTTAACAACCACTACAGTGCCAAAAGTTACATATATCTCTTTACTTTCATTTCAGACCTGATGGAGGAGAATGAGGAGAGTGAAGGCATGAGTGAATCTGAGGAGAAACATCATCATGTCAAAACTGGAGAAAAATCATTCAACTGCCCTCTGTGTGAAAAAACTTTTGCACGCAAACAAGGTCTTAGACTTCATATGAGAGTTCACACTGGAGAGAAGCCATACACATGTGATCAGTGTGGGAAGAGTTTCACACGAAAGGGAAACCTAAAAGATCACATGAAAGTCCACACTGGAGAGAAACCACACACATGTGATCAGTGCGGGAAGAGTTTTTCACTAAAACACAATCTTAACACACACATGAAAATCCACACTGGAGAGAAGCCACACATCTGTGATCAGTGCGGGAAGAGCTTTGCAGTAAAACGTTTACTCAATGATCACATGAAGATCCACACTGGGGAGCAACGGCACACGTGTGCTCAGTGTGGGAAGAGTTATACACGAAAAGGAGCCCTTAATGATCATATGAAAATCCACACTGGAGAGAATCTGCACAAGTGTGTTCAATGTGGAAAGAGTTTCAGGAAATCAGGCGTTTTAAAAGTACATCTGCGTACTCATTCTAGAGAAAGGCTGTATAGCTGTGACCAATGCGGTAAAAGATTTTCTAGGGCAGATTTCTTGAAGGACCACCTGAAAGTTCATACAAAGGAGAGGCCTTGGGTATGTTCCTTGTGTGGAAGGAGTTTTAGCCAGATTAGTAATTTAAAAATACACCAGAAAAGACACAGCGGTGTGAAGGATCATAGTTGTTTTGACTGTGGAAAGACTTTTGTTACAAATGATGAAGTGAAACAGCACCAGAGAATTCACAGTGGAGAAAAACCTTATAAGTGTTCACACTGTGAAAAGAGATTCAGTCGGCCACAATATCTGAAAATACACAAGAGGATCCACACTGGAGAGAAGCCGTATCACTGCCATTCATGTGGGAAGAGTTTCACTTATTTTGCTTCTCTAACCGGTCATAAAAAAAAATGCATGTCTGAAAGTACAGCCAGTATTGTGAGTTTTGATCTGTAAGACTGCATCAAACGATGTTGATAATTGATTAATAAAAGATTATTAGAACAATCACCTCATTGTTGAATATTTCAGATTATTTATTTTTATTTATTTTAATGTTGTAATTATTGTATTATTATTCTTAATTTGTCATTTTATGTTTTTTATATATTACATTACTTATTATTTTACTTACTAACTTTCTCTTGCAGTGCTTGCTATTGTTGTTTAATTTTACAGTTGAATGGTTTGTAAGAGATAAGAGAATGTCTTTGTTTCAAATTTTTTATTGTCGCAGGACAACGTTGCGAAGCTTTGGTATAATAACACTTATTGGATTTGTACTTGTTTGTGCTTTAAGACACTGGCATTCAGATGAAGTCCAAACATTGAAACATACACAACTAAATTTATTCAATAAACTTCAGTATTTGTATTATCATCACTTAATCTTCTGCATCTCTTGTCTCAGTTTCTCAATTTCTGATGTCTAAAACCAACTGCTATAATAAAAATAATATCCCCTTTTTCAAATCACACCAACAGAGGCCGCTCCAATGATAGTTGATTGACATGAGCGTCTTACCTCAGACCCGCCTTACATCAGCTGTAACAGTCAGACCTCCATTGTTTTGATGCCGGAGCAGGGATGTAAGTTACACAAGAATATCTTCGATTGAGGTGTTGTGTTGCTGGATGCAATAATGAACATAGTGATCGTCATTTACTCCTGACATCTGAGCTGCTGAAGATGCAGTGGATTACGTTTGTTTGTGAAGGGAATGCGCCTCCCGATCTACATAAATGTGTCTTATGTTCATGCAAATCATTTGTGATCCAGCTTCACCTACAGCTGAAGTGAGTATAAGGGTTTTTTATGAATCTTTGCAATGTGGCCTTTCCTAATAACGTGCTAGTTAGCAAGTTTCGTGGCTAAATGTGTTAAATGCGGCTAAAGTAAACAATCTCAGAGCTCATATTGACAAGGTAAAAAGGGTGTTGTTTTACACTATCATTGAGAATTTTTAACCAAAGTATATTATAGACTTTTCCTTAAGACCCTAAAGAATCAACTTGTGTTAAATTTCAATTTAATTCTTAGAAAAAATAAGGCCAAAACATGATGTTATAAAAGAATCATGTTGACAAATATAGTTGCCCCCCACCCCATCCCTGCACGATAACACCATTCAGGAAGATTTCAAACTTTGTTTTTAATTTTTAGTTTAGTTTTTGCCCCCAAATCAAGCATTGTACATATTATTTGCATAACATTTTTTTGGTTTGTTTTTAAACAAATAAGACATGAGATTTGGTTGGAAAGGAAATATGAATACACATGAGAGGATCCATCATGGAGGAAAGTCCTCCCGTCTAATCAGTTAAGGAACTTGTGAAAATCCACAATAGAGACACTGGAGACTGATCATGTCTTTGTTGGGCAATATCTCAGAAGAACCACCTTAAAGTTCAGCCTTGTGTGGATCTTGTGTGGGCTTTTTTCTTGCAGGGTGCAACAGAAAAGAGACAATATGTGAAGAATGTTTTTTTTTCAGAAACTGCACAACACTGGAGAAAAACGTTATAAACATTCACATTGTGACAAGCAAAAACAGTTCTAGACCATAGTAATTCAGTTCAAATGTATGTTTCCAGTTGATTTGGTCAATTAGGCTGATGTTGCAATGTGATGTCATAATAAGCAGTGATAACACTTCTAACGTCCATGCCAGAGGTGCCTGGTTATGACAAAAATCATAATTTCTGACCGCTTCCCTTGATATTGTAATTGTGTTGATTACAACATGTCACACATTCAAGTCAGAGACATAACGCAGACGTACCCTTAAAAAAATATTGTGAAGAATAAACTAAAAATGAATTCAAAACGCTTCTATTACACATGATATCTAAACAAAATATTTTTGTAACATCAAATTAGTTCACAGACATTAAAAAACTATTTAAAAAAATAATCATTTGACTTAACCCTCCAGAGAGTGTTTTAGGCACCTTTGACATGCTGACATTTGACATTTTTTTCAGTTTTCTATAAGCATATGAATGGCTAATACACCGTATTCAGCAAGTGGAGTAAAATAACATGTGAATAGCATGTATGCATAATTTTGTATTTTTGAGAAAACCTTTATTTGTGGTTAGTGAAAAAAAGTCACTGAGAGGGAGTGTCAATGGCCATGAATATTTATGTGATTCGCACCTTAGAGACAAAGGACTCTCCCCTAATGGGCCATCAGTGTGTAATGTGACTGAGGCAGGTAAGAGAATGTGAGAAGATTTAATGGGGTTACTGGATATTTGCATTTTATTTACAACACAGCATGATCAAAAGAATGATGACACATTATTAAGCACACTAATGTAAACGCCGAGACTTGAACAGATCCTGTTCAACTGTTCAAACAAGTAAATCATATTTGGTATTTTCCAAGCTGTTGCTTCTTTTTTCCATGTATTTGAGAGAAAAATTAACCTTATTTAATCATAGAATATCAGTCCAATGTAGTTTTATTGTAGAACATTTTATGTGGTATATTAGATTCAAATGAAAGTCAGGATTCATCTGTGGTTGCAAGTATGGTCAAATTAAAAAATAAAAATAAAAAGCATATATACAGTACACACACACGCATGTTGTCTTTCCATGTTATATGGGGACATTCCATAGGCGTAATGGTGTTTATACTGTACAAACTGTATTTTCTATCACCTTACACCTACCTTATACCTAAACCTAGCCCTCACAGGAGACTGTGTACACTTTTACTTTTTAAAAAAAAAAAAAAAAAAAAACTCATTCTGCATGATTTATAAGCCTGTTTCCTCATGGGGACCTCACAAATGTCCCCACAAGGTCAAAATTTACCTGTATTGCTATCCTTGTGGGAACATTTGGTCCCCATAACCTGGTAAATACCAGGTACACATACACACACAAACATGATGATCATTTTTAGTCACATTTGTAGAGTACAAAAACAGTTTTATATCTGAGAAATTAAAGCATGTTATATATTTGAGCATATTCTCGATCGCAAACAGAGTATTAAAGTAGGATATCAGCAAATTATTCTTACGTCTGAATTGTACATTTTAGAGGGACATGCTTTTCTCTTTTTAGCCTGTAAAAAAAAATTGTGGATTAACATCATGTTCTCTTCAATTATGCGTGTCAAATCTCTCTAAAAGCATATTCACTCTCATATATGTATTAATTACAAGTAATTATTCAATAAAGACATTGACGAACGTTATGTAGTCAGCCAATAAAATAAAATGACCGTTAATTTTTAAATCACGCTAGAGCGCGGTTTTCTGCTGAAGACTGGAGTAAGCGCGTTCTAGAGAAACGTGTGCAGATTAGAGGTTCGCAGTAAATGAAGATATAAGCGATCATGGGAATTATAAAACAATACATTTCAAAGATTGTATCTTTTTTTGATGTGTTGTTTTATTCTTCTCAGATTGTGAGAAATAATGCTATTATAGAGCAGTTTTATAGCAAATATCCTGATTCATATAATCTGATTCTACTACAAACGCTTGAGCTATAAAGTGCGATTATTAAAATGAGATCTCTGCTCATGAGCTGGTTTAGTAGTGCCACTATTAACAGGCTAAAATGCCTTTATAGTGTTTCTGTTTTCACTTCATTCATATGCTGATCTCTTTAGATCACCTGTAAACAGCCAGTTAAAGCTTATTTTGTTGGTGTCACATTTAAATGATAAAATATTATTATAATCTTACCATTTTACTCTTTTGAACACTCTTTTTTTGTAAATGTACTAGGTCAGTGACTGATTGATTAATTTTTATTCATTTCAAACAAACAAACAAACAAACAAACAAACAAAATTTTCTGTACTGCAGCTTTAAAGCAAATAATATCCAGGTAACTTTCCATGAATTGGGCACAAAATGGAACCTAATTTCTTACCAAATATTATCTGAATCTGTTTTGGTTTATATTTATTTATATCGACTTCACAATTTTTGGAAACGTATCACTTAAAATTTTAACATTTTACATCCCTGATGTAAATATGGTTAATCAAAATATATAGTTTGTGCCTTTAATGTTTTTATAAATAATAATTCAAATGTATGCATCAGAATGGTCATATTTCTAGAATTTCATTCAGTTTTTTCCTTTCACGTTTTTTTCTTTGATTTTATTTAATTTATTTATTTTTATAACTTTTTAAAAAGTTTGATCCTTGTTTACTTTCATTTTAGACCTGATTGAAGAGAACAAGGAGATTAAAGAACTCATTGAAGCAGGGGAGAAACATCAGATCAAAACCGAAGAAACGTCATGGAGTCTCTCAGTGAAAAACGACAATATATGTTTCACTTGCCCTCAGTGTGAGAAGAGTTTCTCATGCAAGCAAAATCTTTACCTTCACATAAAATTTCACCATGAAGGGAAGCAATATGCATGTGATGAGTGCGAGAAGATTTTCACAATAAAAGGAAATCTCATTGAACACATGAAAATTCACACTGCAGAGAAGCCACACACATGTGACCGGAGTGGGAAGAGTTACCCACAAAAACAAATGTGATCAATGTGGGAAGAGTTTCCCATATAAAGGAAACCTTGACGAACGTATGAGGACGCACACACGAGAGAAGCCGCACAAATGTGATCAGTGTGGGAAGAGCTTTGCACAAAAAGGAAACCTTAACGTACACATGAAAATCCACACTGCAGAGAAGCCATACATATGTGATCAGTGTGGGAAGAGCTTTGCACAAAAAGGAGCCCTTAATGATCACATGAAAATCCACACTGGAGAGAATCTGCACAAGTGTGATCAATGTGGAAAGAGTTTCAGAAAGTCGGGTGTTTTTAAAGTACATCTGCTTACTCATTCTAGAGAAAGAGTATTTAGCTGTGATCAATGTGGTAAAAAGCTTTTTAGGGCGGATTTCCTGAAGGATCACTTGAGAGTTCATACTAAGGAGAGGCCTTATATATGTTCTTTGTGTGGAAAGGGTTTTAGACAGATGGGTACTTTAAAAATACATCAGAAAAGAGACAGTGGTGTGAAGGATCATGTTTGCTCTGAGTGTGGGAAGACTTTTTTTACAGACAGTTCACCCTAGAGAAACACCTTATAAGTGTTCACACTATGACAAGAGCTTCAAACGGTCAGAATACCTGAGAATACATGAGAGGATCCATACTGGGGAGAAGCCGTATCACTGCCCTCCATGTGGGAAAAGTTTCACTAATTTTTCTTCTCTAACCAGTCATAAAAAGAAATGCATGTCTGAAATTTCAGCAAGTAGTTCGAGTTCTGACCTGTAAGACTGCATCAAACAGTTCTATTGCTAATTGATTTATCAAAGATTATTAATGAAATGATTGTTGATTATTTCAGATGAATATTTTTTCTTATTAATCATTTTATTAACACTATTATTTTGCAATTCTATATTTTAATATTTTTTTACTCTTTTAGTTATTACCTTTCTCTCGCAATGCTTGCTATTGTAAGAGATAGGAGAGGTTTTCAACATTGCAGGACAATGTTGCAAAGCAGTGCTCTTATTGTTTTTGGTATAATAGCACTTGTTGGATTTGTACTGGCCAGACTAAGTCTGAGCTTTTAGACACTGGCATTAAGATAAAGTCTGAGCTTTGAAACACACAACTAAGATTGTTCAATAAACTCAGTCTCAGTCTTTCTCAGTCAAACTTTCAGGCTGATAGAAGACTGTTAATAAAGTTTTGGGTACCAGACAAATCTTTCTTTTCAGAGGTTCTACTGGTTTTGGACACCAGACTAAACAATATCAGATATTTTCTGACAGGGATTCAGCATCCGGCATCAGATCTAATATATCTGGTATTTCTAATGTCTTACACTGCTTTGCTTAGAACTAAAAAAAAACAAAACAAAACAAAAAAAAAAAAAAAAACACAAAAAAAACACACATTTCCTCTTTTATAATTATAGATTATAGGGAAGCCTCTTACTGGTTTTACATCCCAACAAACACACAACGTTGCTACAACGTAGCCAACCTTTTAGCAACGTTGTAACAACATGGCTAAATGGTTGTTGGTTCTACGTTGTCTTGTTAAGGTTGTTACTGCGTTGTCACAATGTTGTCATTCAACCACGGATCGCTGAAGGTTGTGCTTAGGCTGTCTGGACAACCACTGTACGACGTGTACTCGTCACTGTTCCGAAGCGCATTTTACAACTGAACAGCCCGTTGGGCCGTTATTCTTCTTCAAGCCAGGATACGTGACTATTGCTTTGGTTTTTCTCAGATAAATATGTAAATATCCAGACGAAACCTACAATTTTCGTGTCCAATGTGAGATGTATTTGTTCTGCTAATAAACTGAATGGACAGAATAGCTGACAATTCACATACTGAGTGTTAGTTTGCGATCGGGTTTGGTGTAATGCTAACTATATTTCTTTCAGTATTCAGATAACTGATATTTAGGAAAAAGAGTTAAACATATTCAGGTCATGTAAATGATAAAGTGTCTTAACATTACGACAAAAGTTATAAGCCATAATGAAGCTATGAAAAGTGATTGACATTTCAGCACAACAGACGGCAACATAAACGCGTTCAATCTAGTCAATAAATAATATCTGTTACCTTTTGGCCAATAAATTGTTAGATTTAACTCGCCAGTGTTTTTGTTAAACGTGTACATTTGTGCCTACATTTGAGCACTCGGACTGAACGGTTATGTTTCACTCTGTCTATATAGAGCAGTGAGCGCATTATTGGCTGAGGAAAGCGCTCTGCGTTTCTCTCACACGCGCTAATGTCTTACAATGAGATTAAAATTGGCACACTATATAGTTCATTTTTTTTCCAGTTAAAATGACTTAGTTTTCATTGACTAAGGATCACTGATTGCGTTCACGTTCTGATTTCAGCAAATCAGTTTGAGCCAAAGCAAACAACATGATTAAAATTTATTAACCAAGCATCAGATCTTATGGCGTTTCATACTGATATTAGGCGTCAATTTAGCAGATAGATAGATAGGTAGATAGATAGTATATATAGGATATCTGTATATGTATGTATTAGAACACTATTAATTATTACAAAATTAATCACATTAATTATTACAAAAACGTATTAAACACTGCTTTAGGTTTGTAGGTACAGAAATTAAATAATCAAATAAATCTGCATTTTCTGCACTGTATAAATTAAATATACATTAATCATTGTTAAAGGAACAAAAGTCAATCAGTCAAGAGCAATGAGGGTTTATTTATTTTATTTTATTTTATTTTATTATAATTAAGTCTCAAGGTCTTTTTCATATATACTAGATTAATCCAAACTAAAAGCCAAGTGTGAGATTTTTAATATTGCTTTAATGTTCTGTACAGCTGGTATTGGCATGATACTAAGTTTGACATTTAATTTTACAGCGATCAATTACCCCACATTTACAAGATGGTTCATTGGACCTCTTCTCCCAATTTTAAGTAAGTATTCAGAGACTCAGCCTTATGGGTATAACAAGCCTATAGCATTTCTGTACATACACTGGAGCTCAAACCTGGCTTATGTCACCCTACACATTTCATTCACATCTTTTTCTTTCATATCTGTACTATCCTATTATAATAAGGACCTAAAAAAATGAAAAAAAGAACTGATACAAAATTTACCTAAGATTTGATAGATGTTTAAAATAACTTTAAAATGTCTCAACGCAAAAGCAGTGATGTAGTGGTACCTGAAGAAGTGGGTATATGCGTAATTTATAATATATGTTTGTGTGTGTGTGTGTGTAATTAACACAAGCAAAGTCCAGAAACGTGGCAAGGAGATTGGTAATGTGACATCCATGTGATATCAGGGGTTCAACAGTATACAACACATTGATTAATAGTGATATCTATGTGTTGTGCACGCCTAAACTTTTTCTCAGCGCGATATTTTCTTTCACTTGCAATGCGCAGCAGCCAGGAAAGTTGGTTTTATCAAGGAAAACAGAGAAAGTAAGTGTTTTATCTCATTTACATTATGTATTTTATAAGATAATATTACTTTATAAAGATATTTGTATGCTGTATTCCCTAAACAAGCCTAAACGTTTCTCACAGATTTGAATTGCTATGCAGTGCTGACGTGGAGGTCGCTTTTAACAGGGAAATATAAGTAGTAAGTGTTTTACCTCATTAATTGCAATATTTAAGGATTAATTGTGAATAATTGTGCACTCCTAAACTTTTTCTCAGAGTGATATTTTCTTTAACTTGTGATGTTGAGTACCTAGGAAAGTTGGTTTTATCAAAATAAACACAGAAAGTAAAGGTTTTATTTCATTTACATTACGTATTATATAAAGATCATATCTTTATTAAGATATTTTTATACTGTGCGCCTAAACGAGCCTAAATGTTTCTCACAGATTTGCTATGTAATGCTGATGGAGGTCGCTTTTAACAGTAAGTGTAAAAGTAAGTAAAAGTAAGTAAAGTGTTTTATCTCATTTAAAATATGTATTTCATAAGATCATATTGATTTATAGCAATATTTATGTGTTGTGCACTCCTAAACTTTTCTCAGATAGATTGTTATTCTTTACTCAGGAGATGATGTGGTTGAAGAGTATGAAGCCACCAATACATTAAGTGGGATGAGAAGAGTTTTGTTAGGACACATACCAGAGACATGGGTAAGCCATAATTGCATATTTTAAGATGCTTTTTTTTTTTGATTATTAAACAATAATAATAAAGAATCTGATTTCCTTTGGGTTTGCACTGTCATTTATTTATGTGCTGTCCCATTTACGCGCATTCATTTTAGTAGGAGGAGTCCAACTTCAATGTAGAGAGAGATCAGTACGCACTTGGAATTATGACTTTGTCGCTGACGTTAAAGGACCAATTTTCCAGTAAGACTGACAATATATATGTACATAAATTTACAGTGAATTAAATGCTTTTACTCAAAGTAATTTTTTTTTTTTATTGTCAGATTGGCATCTACATTAATGTTAGTCTTTTTGGTTCTTATTCCGAGGTCACTGTAGCCACCTAGATCCAGACTGTATCCAGGTCAAATGGTCACTGCGGGTACCCGGATATAGTCCGTACCCAGCCCAGATGGTGGATCAGCACCTAGAGATGATCTCTACAGCCCTGAATGTCAGCGGAGACCAGGACAAATAGATGAGCGCCAGAGACTGATCCCATCTGAAGACCTCGTCACCTAGACGGCGATCCGGACAAGACCACAGGAACCTGATGAGTTCTCTGCACAAACTTTGTTGCAATGTAGATTTAAAATTTCGTCTGGCCAGAAGAAAACAGAACTATTTCGACACACTATTTCCCTGTTTAAAGGGTTACTCCACCCCAAAATGAAAATTGTCATTAATCACTTACCCCCATGTTGTTCCAAACCTGTAAAAGCTTAGTTCATCTTCAGAACACAAATTAAGATACTTTTGATGCATTCTGACAGCTTTCTGACCCTCCCATATACAGTAATGTAATTAACACAATCAACGTCCAGAAATGTGGCAAGGAGATCCGTAAAATATTCCATGTGACATGTCTTACAAAGCTACAAGAATGTACTTTTTGTATGCAAAGAAAACAAAAATAATTAGTCTCCTCTGCATCAGTATCACCTGAATGCAAACAGAGTATTGTTCAAATCAAAGTGTAAATAAATATAGAAGAAATATCCGTGTGGCACAGATGACACAAAAGCATACGCCATTTGTGTTCAGGTAGAACATTCTAAAATGACGCTATAGGGTGAGACGTTGAATAAAGTCATTATTTTTTATGTCTTTGTGTGAATAATGACAATTTTCATTTTGGAGTGGAGTAACCTTTTAATACTGTAAAGCTGCTTTGAGACACTCTGCATTGCAAAAAACATTATATATAATGGTAACTTGACTAATTGACACTTGACTCTGACATTTCACCTGATAAATGGATGTGAACTTATTCTGTTTTTTATGTTTTTGTTGTTTTATTTTTCAGTTTTACAGGAGCACTTTTGTGATGCTGCAAGTGAGAATGTATATCTTGCTTGGCTGAAAACTGCAGAGAAACACATCTTGTCATGCTGAAAACTATACTCTCTTCAAGGAGGTCCAAACCCCATTAGCAAAGACTGTTGTTGTCATTATAAACCTTATGACATTAAGAGTACATAATATGCACCACATTAGAATGTGTATTTTGTGCCTTTGCATTGATTTGCCTTGACATTATGATGTTTTAATTGTTGTAAGAACATGTTTTTACATGTATTGAAAACACTGAATGTGAAAAAATTTTGTTGCAGGGAAAAATATACGTTTCATTTTGTAAATAAATGTAAATGTGAATTGTTTTGTGTGTTTTTTTCACCTGAACATTGTTGCTGTTGACAAGTTAATCCAGCGTTGGTATTTTCATCATCCATTCTGGTGTTAATATTTTACATGTTAAGAGTTTGTTAGTAACACTGTCAGGGTGTTAATAATGTTAACTCTTTCAAAAGTGTTAGTTTAACACTTTACCGCTGGTAAAGTTTACAGGAGTTCACCGGTTTAAGAAATTTCTGATCGTACAAACCTGCTTCTTTTCATTTTCAAGGTATTGTTTTAGCTATAAATATACCGATTCAAATTAGTAATCAATAATAATGATTATCTTACACTCTGCGCGCCTCCCCTAACATGCTCTCGTGTATTAACAGGCAGAATGGAGTAGGGGGACGGAGCGGGCGCGGGCGCGGGCGCAGGCGCATCAGGCGCAATCATTAAACGTTTCAAAGGAAGCAGGCGCCACGGTCCTGACCGCATCATCACTGTCTTTACTGTTTGATTTTAGGGAATATTTGCATTTATTCACATGCAACTAAAGTAGCTATTCATGTGGTGGGCTGTCAGGACACTACTGAATGATGAGCATTTATAAGTAGGTATAGGCAAAGCCGACTGATAAAGTCTGTCGTATCAAGCTCCTGTTTGAGTCCTACATTAGTGACTTGCTATTTGATTTTTGATGTTTTGCTATTTTATTGTTCTCTGTTTAGACCTGTGCCGGCCGCGCATCATTTTCTGGCCCCGGACTGTCTGTCTGGCTTTGACTTGTGTCTACGACGTTCTCGTCTGCGCTCCCCTGTCCGCTGTGTTCTCCAGTCCGGAGTCCGCCTCATCGGCCGGTGACCTGCTGCTGCTTTTCTTTTTTTTTTGTCAGCAAACGTTCTCAAATGCCTTTTAACCATATATGCAATGTTTTAATAAAGTTGGATTATATGAACCTGTATGGCATTTTTTCCTCTTTAAAGTTTCATACCAGGTTTAATGTTAAAAAGAACAATTAATGATTAAACAGCATTTAAATACAAACAAATGCAAATAAAATAAATAAAAACATAAAACGCAGATTTATAATCTGGCATAACAATAAATGTTGTCGGAACGTCGTCTCGCAGTTGCTGAATGTCGCGCAACAACGTTGCTACAGCCTTTTCACGTCTTACATTTCTACGTTGCTACAATGTCGCAAGGACGTAGACTGCAACGTTGCCAAAGTAAAAATAGAACGTGGCAGCGACGTTGCCACAACGTAACTGTGTTTGTTGGGATGCACTTCCAAGCTGAAGAAGGTATGAAGAACAAAGGAGAAACATGATGGAAGAATTAAGAGACGGGTTGTCAGGGACACGTATAAAAGATACACTGTAAAGTGGTGTGAATGGACGAGGCAGAAGACATATTTTTAATTTCTTAATGAGAACTGGTCTGGGAAATAAGCAGGAGGGAATAAACCGGAGTAACATCTCAGTAGAATATCCAGAGGGTGGCGGTAATGCAACGCTTTCGGATGCTCAAAGAAGAAGAAGTCGCTATTGTATATTCCTGTGTGATCAGCATCTGCGGATCTGGAATTCATGTCATTTGGATGCTCGTTCGTGCTTTGGTGTTCAATATTGGTACATGACCATAAAGTAAGTTTTTTCGATCTCTATAAGTTATCAACCATGGTTTATCTTTGTACGTTTGTATGG
The DNA here is from genome assembly GCA_036247105.1 of Cirrhinus mrigala. NCBI lineage: Eukaryota > Metazoa > Chordata > Actinopteri > Cypriniformes > Cyprinidae > Cirrhinus > Cirrhinus mrigala. The sequence continues at coordinate 28,695,131 of CM070028.1, forward strand.
ACAGCACGGACATGCAACGATTCACGTTTCATCGCATGATATAAGCAAGATGTGCAACGCAAATGATACTAAATACAATGTTAAATGTCACAGTTTACCTTGTAATCGGCCTGTCAGCTGTTAACTTTTGATACTGCAGAAGGATTAACCAGTATATTTGCCCATTGATGATTTGAGAAATTGCATTGTTTGTGAATGGACCTGGATTTTAATATGTATTACTGCCAGAGTCATTTCGTGTGATCAGACCAGTTGTTATATTGTCTTCAATTCGACTGTTATTTAATAATGATACTGAACATGTTAGTGTTCTCAATTAAGATGTGACTGATTTCTTTTGTGAATATATACTTATACTAATGTTAGGTTTATGTTATTTTTAGACTAATATTCAATGCAATTTGGAAAGAACCAGTCTCATTCTTAGCAGTCTTAGGCTGTGTTCACACTTGGCGTCTTTTTCGACAAGAAAAAGTTGACAACGGCGTTTTTTTGGTAAAAAAAAAAAGAATATGGCAGCGTTGCAGCCGAGGGCGTCTTTTGTTGCTATAACAACAGCTGCAATCGTATGAATCTCGAGAAAAGAGGAAGCTCGCTCTTGCGCTGGTGTTTTATTTTTTTATTTTTTTAGCATTTTTGCCCTTTACTTGATAGGGCAGTATTTAGCCAGGAAGCGAGGTGGGAGAGAGGACGGGGTTAGGGAAGGATCTGCAAGCCCAGACTGGAAAAAGGGACGCCCGAAGCGCAGCGGCGTTCATGTTAACTTAAAACACCGACGCGCGGCTCCGATAGCCTTGTGGGCAGCGCGTCGGTTTTTGAAGTTAACGGGGAGGAGAATGTCGGTTAACAACAATAAAATAAAAGTCTATCAACCTGCACCGTCTCCATTTTTTTCTTGTTGTTATGGAAACGTCAGTCCTGACTACTCGCTTGTCATTGGTCAGCTGTCAATAAGGCGCTTGACGTAGGGCGTTTCTTTCAGAAAAGTTGCATTTTTTTTTTTTGAAAAAAGACGCCAAGTGTGAACATAGCCTTAGAGCGTATAGCCCCAGCTGGCATTTTAACGTGGAGTCAGCGTTGAATCAACGTCAGGTGTCAGTGTTGGATAACCGTTGGATTTTGTTTAGATTTTGCAAATCGAATCAACGTTGAAATAGCAACGTCATTCCAACGTCACGTTTGTCAACATAGGTGAATTTGCCAACATTGAATCAATATTGATTTTAGTTTAGATTTTGCAAATCCAATCAACGTTGAAATAGCAACGTCATTCCAACGTCACGTTTGTCAACATAGGTGAATTTGCCAACATTGAATCAATATTGATTTTAGTTTAGATTTTGCAAATCCAATCAACGTTAAAATTTCAACGTTAAGCATTTACTAATCTTACTTAAGATTTAATAGTAAGATTACTTTATTAATTCTATTAACTAATAGTGTTATTTTGTGTTGTGCAAACATCTTAAATGCTGTTATTCTCAACATGGATTTAATCTGCCATTTTAAGCTATGGGAACTTAAAACATTTTGTGCAATCGGTTTCCACATTTTCTTTAAGTAAACTGAACGTATTTTTATTCGCTCAACCAGCATGAAATGAACTTAACACAAGTTTGAAATTCTCAACAGTTTATTTTTGTAAAAAACTTTAAGAATATCACAATAATAAAAATTAGCTTTTAAAACATCTGTGTTCTTATAATACTCTTTACAGACTTCTTGACTAAACAACACTTTGTTGTCATAACATTATCTGGACCCACTGGAACACTGTTAAACAATAGAGCATTTTCAGAATGGCATGCAAACAGAACAGCAAAAATAAAATACAGGCCTTTCAAACCCATCCATGACAATTCTTCCCTCCATGATTGCCTTTATTGCATCCACAATGAGGGCATGTCCTCTGGTAGAACTGTGAGCAGGTCTACAACTGCTTGACTGAAGTCTGCATCCATATCCTAAGTAGAGAAATAAAATAGGTACAGTGTAAATTTCTCCATTTCAATACTGGAAATGTTCTAAAAGCATACATTGACAAGGAACTTTTAATGCTTTTAATTTATAAGCAAATTGATTCATATTGATGACCAGAGTGAGTGTACAATGATCTGTGCAAACATCAAGCACAAGGAAATGTAATTAAGCTTTAAATTATGATCACCAAAGAAAGATGACAAGATTTATAGTGTGATTTATAGTATTTCACAATACATGATTTCAATCAGAGCAAAAGTGTAAATTATCATTTGTGTCAACTATTACTGCATGCCTTGTCTTGGAAGTCTTGGAATATTACAAGTTCCATGAACTACATTTTTTGTACATTGTTTTCAACATTATAGATTTACAGAACTTTTTTTTTTTTTTTTTACAACATGCTAAGAATGCTAAGAGCATTTTCTCTCTTGTTATGGAGTGATGGATCACACCCATCATTTACATGATTTTATCTTAAAGGGTTTGTTCACCCAAAAATTAAAATTAGCCCATGGTTTACTCGCCCTCAAGGCATCCTAGGTGTGTATGACTTCATTCTTTCAGACCAATCCAATCAGAGTAACATTAAAAAAAATGTCCTGGCTCTTCCACGCTTTCCATGGCAATGGGCGGGTGTTTCTGTTCAACAGTTCAAAAGGAGTGCAAGAAGGTGCATCCATCCATAATAAAATGTGCCTCACACATGAATAAAGGCCTTCTGTAGTGGATTGATGCATTTTTTTAAGAAAAAATATACACATTTAAAACGTTATAAACACTTTTCTCTCACTTCCACTAACTGTCATACGTGCAAGCCTTTCCAGGTGGATGTTGTAGGACGTTTGTGTGCATGCGCTGGTGTAAATATGCTAGTCGAAATGTAAGTTTCGACTAGCAAAGAAAAGTTTGTTTACAGGAGCAAAGGAAGCAAAGTTTCCTTACTTTAGCAAAAGAAAACCAGTTTGCTCTTGGTTTATATTGAAATCCTCCGACATTCTTCTTTATGGATCTTTGTTTTGTACTTCTAATTCGTTACTGGTGTTTCGAATTAATTCGTTACTGGTCTTCCATGTTTGTCACTAATCACCGGCGCATACGCACACGCACATCCTGCATCAGCTGCCCGGGATGGCTTCTGCCTATGACAGTTAGCGGAAGTGAGAGAAAAGTGTATGGTTTTAAATATGGACATATTTTTCGTACAAAATCATATATTCGCTACAGAAGGCCTGTATTCACCTCTCGGAGCTGTGTGAGGCATGTTTTATTATGGATGGACGCATTTTACTGCACTTCATTAAACTGTTGAACAGAAACAGCCACCCACTGACATTATAAAGCTTGGAAGAGCCAGGATATTTTTTAATATAACTCTGATTGTATTGGTCTGAAAGAAGAAAGTCATACAATAGGGCTGTACGATAAATTGCATGCGACTGTCATGCACATCTTGTCAGTAAAGACGGTTATGTGATTAGTAGTAAATCTCCATCACATGCATTCAGATAGAGTGAAATTTAATACACAGAGCCCTAGTTCGCTGACGAGCTACACAATATGTTCATACTTGCAGATGAATCGCATTCGATTATGAACGCGATATTGCGTAGCTTGTCAGTGAACTAAGGCTCTGTGTATTAAATTCCGCTCCATCTGAATGGATGTGATGGAGATTTACTACTAATCACAGAACCTGTCGAAGTTCTACTGTCGAGATGCGCATGACAATCACATGTGATTTATCGTGCAGCCCTAATATACACCTAGGATGCCTTGAGAGTGAGTAAATCATGGGCTAATTTCCATTTTTGTGTGAACTAGGCTTATTTCAAAGTGTGTAAAGTCTGTAATGATGTTTGTGATCACTCAACACAATTTCGCGAAGTTAAAGCATTTACACCAATTTCAGTAATAAACTGTTTCACAAAAGACAAATATAGCATCTACTGCAAAATTAAAAAAAAAAAAATAAATAATACACAGAACCTTTGGCAATTTTTCATAACCTGAACTATATTCATATTGAATAAAACAAAATGATGAGAGCAGAAAATCCAGTAATACTTACGAAACATCCTGTAAAATTCCTCTGGGTCATTCTCCAGGATGACTGAAAGGCCCTGAAGTACTGCAGTGGAAACATCAGATGACTATGAAAAAATAGAGACAGGCTGAGGATAACAATCATAAGCAAATCATGATTTAAAGATGACAACTACAGCCAACATGATAAAGAGATACCTTTTAATTAACTTGATGTGAAATTTAAAATCCTTTTTTCTAGAAAATGTCAAAAGTGCAGAGTCTGTGTCCAGTGCTGCGCAGAACTCAGATCCAAGATATGCGACTGAATCCTGCAAAGATCTAAGAACAAACATTGAGTGGCTATTAACATTTTGAAGGACACAATCCATAAACACACTTTTTGAAAAGGAATAGGGTTTTGAAAATTTTGGAAAAGGAAAAAACAACAGGTTTTGATGAGGAAAATAAATCTTTCAGTAAAAAAATGTCAAGGGTATTACATACACATTTGTATTAAATTTACAGTCTTTGAAAGGACACTGACATTTATTGTTACTTGTCAAACGAGTATGCAAACTGAATAAAATCTGACACATCATCTGGCTCAGTTAAAGAAAAAGTTCACTCAAAAATAAAAATTAGCTATTAATTTACTCACCCTTGATGTTCATGAGTATTTTTCTTCAGCAGAACAGCAAAGAAGATTTTTAGCTGAAAATGTGGCCTTTGGTGATTGATACAATTTAAGTCAGAGACTGTCCATTTTTGGAGGGAAAAAACATATCAAGGAGCACAAAATTAATACCGGTTGCTCCTGATGATATATTGAGGTTTTATCAAGCAAGATGATCGATCTGTGGAAGAAAATGAAATAAATATTGTGTGATAATATGGGTGTGATCTGCTAAAGACTCGTTGACAATCTCAGAATGGGTGTTGTTTGTTACTGCCTGCACATTACCGTAATTATCATACTAAGCACGCATACTATTTTCGTCGCAACCAGGTATTTCTAACAAATAATGCTACGGCTTGACTACAGTTTAGCACTCATAGTTGCTTTCAAAATCGCCGTGTCAAGTTAAAAAGAGTTATTTTAAAAGAACCCGTCTGAAGATGTAGCGTTCTTTTCCATCCGTTTGTACACTGACCGGATTGCGCGCTCTCTAGCGCTCTCATGGTTTGAAGTGTTTTGTTTACTTCTCACTGAATTTTGAATTCTGCAAAACGTCACATGAAACAACCGTCGTTCAAATTACTCCTATTCTCGTAACTTATCACTAGCACGAATGGATAACATAGTAATTAATAGACAACCAGCAGCTAATTTTACAGATATGAAGCGAACATTAAGTTAACTGGTTTGAACAGAAATCGCTTCAAATAATGTGCAGCGTCAACCCGTGTTTGAGTTCTTTGAATGGGCTAAGATGTTCCACAAAACAGCATGCAACAAAGTGCATAAAATCTAACCATCATAAGGACTAACAAGCAAAAAAACAGAAAATGAGACTTATATTAAAAGCTTTTACCTTGATTTTACTGAAATAGATCCTCTGCAAACACGTTGAATCCTCAGCCGTTGTGCTTCTGCGACGTGGGGGAGGGGCAATTGTCGCCCAGGGCGCATGCGTAACAGCATGTCTTGGACATTTTGAGTAATTTTACTTAAATTTCATTAGTTATGGGAAATATCTGTTCTAATATTTCAGCAACAAAAATATAAAATATATTTAAATAAAGTGCAAATAAATACACTTTTAAATACAAACAAAACCACATTTCAAGTATATTTTTAGAAAATATATTTTTTAGAAAATATACTAAATTACAATTATTTTAAAGTGTGTTAAAAGTTGTATTGTGAAAATAGGTAAAAGCATGGTGGTAATACACTTTTTATATATTTAAAGTTAGTACAATTTTTGGTTAGTATATTTGCAATGTACAATTGAAACAGGAAATATATTACAAATACAATAAAGTATACTTTTTTTCACTAGGGATATTTCAACAAAATGTTTAAAAGTCATGGTTGTAAAAATAATGTTGATTTGACGTACAACTAAAACATTTATTTTTATTTCTATGTTGAATCCGTAGTGAGTTAACAACACCATTTCAACCATTTGGTATTCAACGTTGTTTTGACGTTGAATGAATGTTTTTTCATAAACTGACATTATTTCAACCACATTTAAACGTTTAAGGTCAGTCGAATGCCAGCTGGGGCGTTCTCCCTGGCGGCAGCCGTGGCCTATTGGTTAGGAGTCTGGCTTGTAACCGAAAGGTTGCAGGGATTGAAGGTGGGGGGAGTGAATAACCAGCGCTCTCTCCACCCTCAATACCACGACTGAGGTGAGTCCGGTGCCCCGGGCTCCGCAACGATAGCAGACTGTTTGCATTCAGTACCAGCAATATGGCCGATTGATGACATGTCGTGAAAAAACTCTATACACATTGTTTTCTCCCGATTTTCATTTCAGATAAATTGACTGTGTTATATGAATACTGGCCAAGACTAACAATTTTAGTGTGTATTTGATCAGTTATTTGATCAGACCCAAAGCACAAAAGTAGCCTATATTTTGCTTGTCCGTGTTCCTCTCAATATCGGAGCACATGCATTAAACACTTTAAACTTTTGGTATGCCTACAATAAGTGTTTGTAGTCAGAATATTTCAGACTAAATGGGACAACAATGCTGTAGAGCCCAGTAACCTAAGTGGCGCTACCCCTCAATACTTAAACAGAGAAAACACCTGTGAAAAGAATGAGAGAAGTAGCTCCAGCTACAGTGTTTATCAGCAAGATGCATCCAGTTTTGTTTAATAACCACTACAGCGCCAAAAGTTACATATATCTCTTTACTTTCATTTCAGACCTGATGGAGGAGAATGAGGAGAGTGAAGGCATGAGTGAATCTGAGGAAAAACATCATCATGTCAAAACTGGAGAAAAATCATTCAACTGCCCTCTGTGTGAAAAAACTTTTGCACGCAAACAAGGTCTTAGACTTCATATGAGAGTTCACACTAGAGAGAAGCCATACACATGTGATCAGTGTGGGAAGAGTTTCACACGAAAGGGAGACCTTAAATATCACATGAAAGTCCACACTGGAGAGAAACCACACACATGTAATCAGTGCGGGAAGAGTTTTTCACTAAAACACAATCTTAACACACACATGAAAATCCACACTGGAGAGAAGCCACACACATGCGATCAGTGTGGGAAGAGCTTTGCAGTAAAACGTTCGCTCAATGATCACATGAAGATCCACACTGGAGAGAAGCCACACACATGTGATCAGTGCGGGAAGAGCTTTGCGGTAAAACGTTCACTCAATGATCACATGAAGATCCACACTGGGGAGCAATGGCACACGTGTGCTCAGTGTGGGAAGAGTTATATACGAAAAGGAGCCCTTAATGATCATATGAAAATCCACACTGAAGAGAATCTGCACAAGTGTATTCAATGTGGAAAGAGTTTCAGGAAATCATGCGTTTTAAAAGTACATCTGCATACTCATTCTAGAGAAAGGCTGTATAGCTGCGACCAATGCGGTAAAAGATTTTCTAGGGCAGATTTCCTGAAGGACCACCTGAAAGTTCATACAAAGGAGAGGCCTTGGGTATGTTCCTTGTGTGGAAGGAGTTTTAGCCAGATTAGTAATTTAAAAACACACCAGAAAAGACACAGCGGTGTGAAGGATCATAGTTGCTTTGACTGTGGAAAGACTTTTGTTACAAATTATGAACTGAAACAGCACCAGAGAATTCACAGTGGAGAAAAGCCTTATAAGTGTTCACACTGTGAAAAGAGATTCAGTCGGCCAAAATATCTGAAAATACACAAGAGGATCCACACTGGAGAGAAGCCGTATCACTGCCATTCATGTGGGAAGAGTTTCACTCATTTTTCTTCTCTAACCAGTCATAAAAAGAAATGCATGTCAGCAAGTAGTTCGAGTTCTGACCTGTAAGACTGCATCAAACGATGTTGATAATTGATTAATAAAAGATTATTAGAACAATCCCCTCGTTGAATATTTCAGATTATTTATTTTTATTTTTATTTATTTTAATGTTGTAATTATTGTATTATTATTCTTCATTTGTCATTTTATGCTTTTTATATATTACATTACTTATTATTTTACTTACTACCTTTCTCTTGCAGTGCTTGCTATTGTTGTTTAATTTTACAGTTGAATGGTTTGTAAGAGATAAGAGAATGTCTTTGTTTCAAAGTTTTTATCGTCGCAGGACAATGTTGCGAAGCTTTGGTATAATAACACTTGTTGGATTTGTACTTGTTTGTGCTTTTAGACATTGGCATTCAGTTGAAGTCCAAACATTGAAACATACACAACTAAGTTTATTCAATAAACTTTGGTATTTGTGTTATCATCACATATCTGCTGCATCTCTTGTCTCTCAGTTTCTCAATTTCTGATGTCTAAAACCAACTGCTATAATAAAAATAATATCCCCTTTTTCAAATCACACCAACAGAGGCTGCTCCCATGATAGTTGATTGACATGAGATCTTACCTCAGCTGTAACAGTCCGACCTCCATTGTTTCGATGCTGAAGCATCCTATTTTGTTTGTTTGTGAAGGGAATGCGTCTCCCGATCTACATAAATGTGTCTATGTTCGCGCTTTGTTTAAGTTACGAGGTTTGTTTGAATAGGCCGTGTCAAGATTTGAAATTTTCAGGCATGTTTTAAAAGTTTGTACCCACACTTGTGGGTAGTATCTGGCTTAAATATTAAATTTCAATTTAATTCTTAGGAAACATAAGGCCAAAACATGATGTTATGAAAGAATCTTGTTGATAAATATATAGTTGCCCCCCGACCCCATCCCCACACAATAACACCATTCAGGAAGATTTCAAACTTTGTTTTTAGTTTAGTTTTTCCCCCCAAATCAAGCATTGTACATATTATTTGTATAACATTTTTGTTTTTAAAAGATGAACTTGCTTTAAAGTGTGAATAAAAGGTTATCAAATGTAGATTTATACCTGTTGTGTTCTGACGATTTCATTTACTTTTTTCCCTTCACCCATCCTTACGGCCCCTTCTTCCCTCCTGGCCATATGATTTAGAAGTATCAAGATCTGAAGTTACTATACTTAATTACATAACGCATTTACTATATCTTCAGAATTCATGATCGAAACCCTTTCATGTTCAGTATAATTTTTATTGTCTCATTGCGGTTGGAAATATGATCTCAGTCCCACATCACAACAGACCAAAAATAAAGATCTCAAATCTGAGGAAAATTCTGCTCCACTGGTGTGGGGTGAGCCCTGTTAAGGTCTTTGCCAGATGTTGCTTTTTCTACCACAGGTTATATATGGCTCTTAGGTCACCTCATGTCACAATGGACAATGGCAAGGGTCTCATTCTCAACATGTGGCGATACATGAGAGGACACTCTTGTCGTTTTTTCCCGCTCTAGCAAGTTAACTGAATAATGGATATTTGTAGTTTTCTTTTTCTTTCTTTCTTTCTTTTTTTATTTTTATTTTTATTTTATTATTATTATTTTTTTTTAATAAACCTACTAATAAAAACGTGGCTGAGTCACTGCTGGCTGTATTGGACAGGCAATGGCCTTGAGGAATTTAAAGATAAAGTACGGAAGGACAAATAACCAAACATTTTCAGACTATGCTCACTCTCCCCGTTGGTTAGGCTATATCAGAAATCTCAGTTATGAGGAGAATGAGAAACTGGCTCCAATATTCAATGGCACAGGGCAGATTCTCAGATCTTTCTCTACTGCAAACAGATAACTATTTGACTGAAAATTTATCAGAAGAAATAGAAAGAAAGGTCATCTACGCAATTCGTAAAAAGAGGCGGCTTTTCTACGTTAGGTATGTTTATTTTTTACTCTTAATTCTTAATATATTTTAATGTAGAACATATGGTACATAAATGTATGAATGTAGAACATATAAAAAAGTGCTCGTGGTTCGCCTACCAGTGGACGCTCCCCCACACATAAAAGTGATTATCCGCCTATGCTGCCAACTATTTGCCGGGGGTGGGAGGTTGGGGGGTCTATGCATCCCAGCCTCTCCTGAATAATTTTTATCGCCCTTGGAGATAAAAACATCCCGCGAACTCCTAAGTCCCGATTTAAATAATACGATTCGCGATACGCGCTTTGACGTCCCGTTCAGAATAAAATGATTCCCAATATGTGCTTTAATGTCCCGTTCTGAATCAAATGATTCGCGATCCGATTAGAGCGCTTCGAAACAGTGAATAATTTTGCTACGCAATGGTTTGATTCGGAATGTCAAAAGCTCAGTTGATACTGTGTTCTTTGCTCGCTTTTGCTATATTATTTATTCGTTGTTTGAAATGAAATGATTACAATTAATAGGCCTAACTCACAAGGTTTTTATTAAATTGTGATCACGTTAGACACAGTATCCGTCGTATTAAAAACACTTCATGACATTATCAGATTACACTAGCATCAGTGGCGCCTCCAGAAATTTTTCATAGGGGTGGCCAGATGGGGCCACTTAAAATCTTGGGGTGGCACACCAAAACTATAAACCATAATTTCAGAATTTTATTCTACTGTTGTAGTAAACCGGCCTGTAGAAAACTATCAGAAAGACTTAAGGAAACTCCTACTGATATACTTTGGTTTATTGTGTTATATTTAATGTTACTAATGATATAATGTGCATAGACTAATAACAGTACAGTTAACATTTTGAGTTGCACAACAATTCTTTTTATTTTGCAATTATATTTGGCATAAGGTGTACATTTATTGCAACGACGTTTATTTATAACGACGTTAGCTAGGTAACTCTTGTCAAAACGTGTCAAAAACACATCAAAAAGCTGCTGTAACAGTATACTGTAACCATTTGGAATTTAAAAAGCACATGTCACGACACATAATTCCCCTTCTTCTATTACTAAAGAATATTTTTGACTTATTTACTTACCGGTAGTCTTCTTTGTCTTCTTTCTTAACTTCTTTTGAAATTGTTGACCGACGGGCACGCGCTGAGCTGTTGCTGTCTGAGCGCGCAACAGTGGCATGGACGAAGGGGGGGCGGGGGGGGGGAGAGGGCTGGCTACTGTGTGCGATCGAAAGTCTAGAGCGGCTTGCCTGCCTGGCTGTGCATTAGGGATGATGCATAACTGATGCTACTAAAATTTATACTGGCCAGTGGGGTGGCCAATGGGGTGGCCAGGAGTCGGCCAGGGGTGGCCACGGCCACCCCTGGCCACCCCCTGGTGGCGCCATTGACTAGCATTAGGTTACTTATGCTTTTGCCTTACTGGAGTTGGGGTAACCTCCGACTATGGAGAGAGAAAAAAAGTTTTCGAAAGCATCCCCCCTCTTCTTTTTTCGCAGATCGCACCCTGTAATCATCAATCACAAGGAGAAACCGAAACAAATATACAAGATAAACTCTGATATATAAAACGTAAACAAAGCAGCGCTTGCATACCATTTTGAATATCAGTTATGTTGCTAACTTTCTTCATTTTAATCAGTTTTGTTTTTATTCATACTTTTTTATACTTTTTATATGTGATTTTTTTTTTTATTGTATGATTGTCTGTCTATTTGTTCATATGGCAAATAAAGGTAATGGTAAAAGTAGATTCAATTGTTTAGATTTGACTCATAAACAAAGCAGAAACTCTTAGAATCTTTACATGTGTTACAAACAAAATCAGCATCTTTACATCTTCATAGATGGATAAATAAAATACACTGAAATTGTGTGGATTAATGAAACCATCAATAACTGATTTATTATGGATTTTGGCAGATCTGCTTCAAACATGCAGCAATATTTATTAAATCTCCTCCCACAGCAGTTTACCTTGAGTAAAGCTCCTCCCATGGCAATTCACCAATAAATGCTGGAATATTCTCATCAGGCCACAAGTGAAGAAAATAGACTTCATGAAAGAACTTTAAGAACATGAGTGACCCAGAACCCTGCAGAATGGAACAAGAAGATACTGAAGAACAAAGGAAATACTCTGGAGAGAAGCCACACACATGTGATCAGTGTGGGAAGACTTTTACACTAAAAGCAAACCTTAAAAGACACATGAAAGTCCACACCGGAGAGAAACCGCACAGATGTGATCAGTGCGGGAGGAGTTTTGCAGCAAGAGAACACTTAAGGTGTCACATGAGAATCCACACAGGAGAGAAGCCATTCACATGTGATCAGTGCGGGAAAAGTTTTGCAGCAAAAGGTATACTGAATGATCACATGAAAATCCACACTGGAGAGAAGCCTCATACATGTGATCAGTGTGGGAAGAGTTTTGCACTAAAAGGAGGCCTTAGGGTACACAAGAAAATCCACACTGGAGAGAAGCCGCACACATGTGATCAGTGCGGGAAGAGTTTCGTACAAAAAGGACAGCTCAAGGAACACATTAAAATCCACACAGGAGAGAAGCCACACACATGTGATCAGTGCGGGAAGAGTTTTGCATATGCCATCTCTCTTAAAATACATCTGCATTCTCACTCTGGAGAAAGAACATTTTACTGTGATCAGTGTGGGAAAATGTTTGTTTCAGAATTACATTTGAAGAGCCACCGGAAAGTTCATATAGAAGAGAAGCCTCACATGTGTTCTTTGTGCGGAAAGAGTTTTAAAGAGCTGAGTGTTCTTAAAGTACACCTGAAAAGACACAGAGGTGTGAAGGATCACATGTGCTTTGATTGTGGGAAAACTTTTACTACACTCGCTGAACTGAAACTGCACAAGAGAATTCACAGTGAAGAAAAACCTTACATGTGTTCACAATGTGACAAGAGATTCAAATTGTCAGAATATCTGAAATCACATGAGAGGACCCACAGCGGAGAAAAACCTTACAAGTGTTCACACTGTGACATGAGATTTGGTTGGAAAGGAAATATGAATGCACATGAGAGGATCCATCATTGAAGAAGGCCCTCTCGTCTAATCAGTTAAGGAACTTGTGAAAATCCACAGTAGAGACACTGGAGAAAGATCATGTCTTCGCTGGGAAACATCTCAGAAGAACCACCTTAAAGTTCAGCCTTGTGTGGATCTTGTGTGGACTTTTTTTCTTGCAGGGTGCAACAGAAAAGAGACAATGTGTGAAAGATGTTTTTTTTTTTTTCAGAAACTGCACAACACTGGAGAAAAACATTATAAACATTCACATTGTGACAAGCAAAAACAGTTCTAGACCATAGTAATTCAGTTCAATGTATGTTTTATATGATTTTGTCAATTAGGCTGATGTTGCAATGTGATGTAATAATAAGCAGTTCTAACACTTCTAACATCCATGCCAGAAGTGCCTGATTATGACAAAAATCATAATTTCTGACCGCTTCCCTTGATATTGTAATTGTGTTGATTACAACATGTCACACATTCAAATCAAAGACATAACACAGATGTACCCTTAAAAATATATTGTGAAGAATAAACTAAAAATGAATTCAAAATGCTTAAAATGATTCATTTCTATTACACATGGTATCTAAACAAAATATTTTTGTTACATCAAATTTGTTCACAGACCATAAAAATTGATTTAAAAAAAAAATATATATTTTGACTTAACCCTCTGGGGTCTGAGAGTGTTTTAGTCACCTTTGACGTGCTGACATTTGACGTTTTTTCAGTTTTCTATAAGCATATGAATGGCTAAAGTCTGATTACACGATATTCAGCAACTGGAGTAAAATAACATGCGAATCGCGTGTATGTATAATTTTGTATTTTTGAGAAAACCTTTATTCGTGATTAGTGAAAAAGTCACTGAAATAACCCTACAAAACACATACAGAACATTTGTATACAAGACAATATAATGATTTAACTCTATGTGAGGGAGTGTCAGTGGCCATGAATATGTATGTTTTTCGCACCTTAGAGACAAAGGGCTCTCCCCTAATGGGCCATCAGTGTGTAATGTGACTGAGGCAGGTAAGAGAATGTGAGGAGATTTAAATAATGGGGTTACTGGTTATTTGCATTTTATTTAAACATTTTTTATTTATTCACATGCTAATTTTGTTGGAGTCACATTGAGGCATGTGCTTTGTCATACCTAGAAGATATAAATGTAATGAATCTATAATCTAATGCTAAAGGATTTATTTCTGTATAGCCTGTGATACTTTAATATAAAAGTTTAAGATAAAAACATGAAAAATGTATAAAACCTGCTGTACTTCTGCTTTTTAATTAGTTTTTATATTTGGATTATTTTAATTGTGGTATTTATGTATATTTTTCTGTATTTTTCTTTTGTTTATACGGCTGATAAAAGAATAACATTTGAATTAAATGTTTAGATGATTCACAAACAAAACTGAAATAAATAATAACTTAATGTTACCTTTTCATAAATAAATAAATGGATAGATCGACACAAATGCTTAAACTATGTGTAAATGATTCAGTAACTAATTTATTTTGGATTTTGACAGATCTGCTTTTCATAAATACACAGCAATCCACCTTTGGTGAAGCTCCTCCCACAACAATTCACCGGTAAAGCTCCTCCCACAGCAATTCCCTTATAAATGTTAGAATATTTCCATCAGCCTCAGAATTCATGAGAAACAGTGAGAACATGAGTGATCCAGAACAAAGAGGTTGGTGTTTATTCTTGATTCTGCATTTATGATGCTGAAGAACATTAAGGTTATAGAACTTAATTTTAATTTGATTTAGTGGTTGTAATTATGCAAATCCTAAAAGCTGTGAAATAACATTATTTATAATAACATACCAAACACTTTTTGTGAACTGGGTAGAAACTGGAGCCTGAAACTGAATTTTAAAGCAAAGGATCAGTGAAAGGAACTAACATTAATATTTTTTGCAAACATCATGAGGTCAGACTAAATATTATGAACTCTTTATCTTACACTGATTTGATAACTGGTTTAACATTTTTGGAACTAAGTTGTTAAAATTGTGAACACTTGGCAGTACATTATTACAACTCTGACATTGAATGGTAGGGATTTTAGATTTTAATGCTTCATTGCAAATCTTTGGTTTTGAATCAGATGTTCTGAGTATGTATTGGATTATATCTTTATTTTAATACATATGAACATATGCATTGAATATTTTGGTATTACCACAAACAGTTTTATAATGAACTACAATGCAATGAGTAGCAAATAGTATCTGCCGCTAAGTAAAAAACTGGATCCAATACTATTTACTCATTTGACTCTTCTTTATTTTTAAGGGTTTATTTGATAGAAGATCAATATATCCAATTAAAGTTCCAGAGACATTAATTTGTTTAAAAAAATCATAAAAACAATCAAAGTTTTCCATAGCAAATGTAATTTCTCTTTACATTTCTGTCATTGAATTTATGATTTAAAATTAAACATTTATTTTCAATTCAGACCTGATGGAAGAGAGCGAGGACAGCGATGATCTGAATGAAGCAGAGCAGAAACATCACGCCGAAACTGGTCATTTGAGTCGCTTACAGACTGAAAGCAATTTCTTACATGGAAGAACAGCCAAAAAGCCAAAAAAGCCCATTTGTTCTCAGTGTGGAAAGAGTTACCTAAACAAACAAAGTCTTAAACTTCACATGAGAATTCATAGTGGAGAGAAGCCATACACGTGTGATCGGTGTGGGAGGAGTTTCACTCAAAACAATGCCTTAAAGGATCACATGAGGATCCACACCGGAGAGAAGCCTTTTACATGTGGCCAGTGCGGGAAGAGTTTTGCGTACAAAAAAGTTTTAAAAGTTCACTTGAGAATTCATAGTGGAGTGAAGCCATACACATGTGATCAATGTGGGAAGAGTTTCACACAGAAAAGAAACCTTACTGTACACATGAGGACCCACACTGGAGAGAAGCCATATGTGTGTGATAAGTGTTGGAAGACTTTTGCAGATATAAGCAATTTAAAATTACATCTGAATACTCATATTGGAGTAAAACTATTTGTGACCATCAACTGTGATCAGTGTGGAAAAAGCTTTTCTAGGAAAAGATCCCTTAAGGCACACCTGAAAGTTCATACAAAGGAGGAATCTCACTTGTGTTCTTTGTGTGGAAAGAGTTTTAGTCAGCTGCAGCATTTAAAAAATCACCAGAAAAGACACAGCAGCGTGAAGAGTCATATGTGCTTTGATTGCGGGAAGACCTTTATTAGAGACGCCGAACTCAAACTGCACCAGAGATCTCACACTGGAGAAAAACCTTACAAGTGTTCACGCTGCGAGAAGAAATTCAGTCAGCATGGATCTTGGAAAAGACACGAGAGGACCCACACTGGAGAGAAGCCGTATCACTGCTCTTCATGTGGGAAAAGTTTCACTCAATCATGTTCTCTACTTCGTCATACAAAAAACTTATGTCTGAAATCACATTAAGTAGTTTATGTTTAGGTCCTGTACTTCAAGTGGAATGCTGCGTCCTCATCAAACTTGGCACAATATGTCAAGCAAAAAATACTCTACTCCATAAAATCGTCAAGTCCTAACCAGCCACAAGTGACAAGGCAAAAAAACATCCAAAGTTGTCAAAGCAAATAAAGTTCATCTTCAAAACCTTCAAGGTTGAGACTGAGATTAACTCTAATATTGACTTTCTCCCCAAAGAAGAATATCTAAGAATTTTTTTTTTTTTTTTTTTTCCATCATTTTGATTTGTGACATAAACCATCATTGTGCTTATTATTGATTGTATCCACCACCTTTTAAGGGGGGGGGGTGCTCTGTGTTTATTTCAAGCCTATATATACAGACTGAGTAGCTCCTACAGTTACTGCAAACTGTTCAGGAGTTATTAACAAAGCACGAATAAAAACTTATCTTGTATTATGTTTTAGTTTACCGGCCTGGCAGTGCAAACAGAGACACTGCCTCTGTGGTTTACACAATCATGTCATATATGTGGGGCATGTACTTTTAGCGCTATCAGAGATAGATACCGAACCGAACACCACCATTCGAGTCATCAAAAGCTAGTATAGGCTGATAGGGTATGGATCAATAGCATATCAATCAGAGCGATCCTAAAGTCCTTCAGTAAACTCTTCTTCAAAGTTTCAAAAAAGACAGCTTTTTTCACAAAGAAAATTTACTTTACTTAATTTTCTTAAACACTCACACACATACACACACAGGCTTTGTATACTTACTACAGTGCAAAAATTACATTTTATATCTGAGAAACTGATTATTGTTAAGCATGTTATAATTTTGACATATTATTATCGAATTAAAGTAGAATATCAGCACATTTATTTCTTATCTCTGAATTGTACAGTTTAGAGGGACATTTTTGGTCTGTAAACAAAAAGTTGTTGATTAACATAATGTTTTCTTCATATAGGCGTGTCAAATCTCCCTGAAATCATATTTGCTCTCATAAATCTATACTAATTATAAGTAATTATTCAAAAAAGAATTCATGTCAGGGGCAGTCAGCAATCAAAAGGATACGACCGTTAATTTTGAAATCAGGCTAGAGCCAGTGTTGGCACTTTCATAGTAGCTAAGCCCTTCTTGAAAAGTCGCAAAATGTCGCTATATGACGTCACGCGCAAATTAGCTCTCTTGCCTCTCTGTGCTTACATTAATGCAGTCAACTTCTCAATTAGACGGTTTTTATTGATATATTTCATAGATATATTGAAATGTTTTACCGTTTCTGTTGTCAGACATCGGGATTAATATGAAATAGTGACTAAAATGCGGTCACTATAATTAGATTCGTAATCACGACTTTGTCTAATAAAATCATATACAGATACAATTAAGACATGGCTGTGCTGTAATTTCGGCTACACTTGCATGTAAAATAGAGTTAGAAGAACACACAGACAGAGAGAGAGAGAGAGAGAGAGAGAGAGAGAGATGTGCGGGCTGGGAAAGCAATACCCCGTGCTCGTGCCGGAGAATCTCAGAAACTAAATAATGGTTGTCTAAAAAGTCGCTAGATTTGCCGCTATAGGCGCTTTTTTGGGGGGAAAAAAAATCGATAAGGGGGTTTGATAATTCTATAAATCAAGCGACAAAGTTTCTAAGTTGGCAACACTGGCTAGTGCCGGCGTGCAAATCAGAGGCTCGCAGTAAATGAATATAAGCAAACACACGAAATTATGATTTCAGTGCTTTTCGCACTATGCTTAACCACGGATTCGTATTTTAGCTATGACGTTGGATTTACTTGATCGTTATATGTTGGTACTTTAGGAAGAGGTTCCAGCGGTTCATTGTCAGTTTCTGCAGTATCGAGGTAGGCTAATTTCTTTATTGTTGTGAATGTCGTTTTTAGAAAATCAATATTATGATTCATATGGACAGATGCTGCAATTGTTATTTAGCTACCTGTAGCGGTTATGAAACGGTCTCCATTATGTTTTATTCTTCTCAGATTGTCAGAAATAATGCTATTATAGAGCATTTTTTTAGAATATATCCTGATTCGTATAACGTTTCTATCACAAACACTTACAATAAAGTGAAATCTCTGCTGATGAGCTGGTTTAGAAGTGCCACTATTAACAGTCTAAATACCTCTTTATTGCATGTCAGTAGCTTCTGTTTTCACCTTATTCATTATGCTGATTTCTTTAGATCACCAGTAAACTGCCAGTTAAAGCTAATTTTATTGGTGTCAACAAATTGAGGTCTGTTTTAACTATGTGATCACCACATTTCATACCTAGAAGATATAGATATTTTTAAAGCATTTATTTCTTTATAGTCTGTAATAAACCATGTTTCATGTAAAAACAAGGGAAAAAAACCCAATTGACAAAAACTCAGCTACACAATGTTGCACTCAGTTGCTTACAAACCTTTATATTTTATTCTTCTGTGTTATTATTTATACTTTTTATATTTGGATTATTTTAATTGCTGAATTTATGTCTGTTTTCCTATATTTCTTTTCATTTGTTTATGCGTTTGGTAAAATAATTCAATGTTTCGATGATTCACAAACACAACAGAAATAAATAATAACTTGATGTTACATTTTCATAAATGGATAGATAAACACACAACATAAATGCCTAAACTATGCGTTACTGATCCGTAACTAATTTATTTTGGATTTTGGCAGGTCTGCTTTTCGTAATACAGGGCAGTCCACCTTTTGTGAAGCTCCTCCCAAAACAACTCACCAGTGAAGCTCCTCCCACAGCAATTCCCCAATAAATGCTGGGATATTCCCATCAGCCTCAGAATTCATGAGAAACAGCGAGAACATGAGTGATCCAAAACCCAGAGTAGAACATGAAGATACTGACGAACAAAGAGGTTGGTGTTTATTCTTGATTATTCATTTATGATGCTGAAGAACGCTAGATTAGATTAGATTAGATTTAGTGGTTGTAATTAGACAAGTCTTAAAAACTGTGCAATAACATTATATAAATATTATACCAAACACTTTTTATGAACTGGTTACAAACTGGAGCCTGAAACTGAATTTTTTTGAGCAAACGATCAGTGAAAGAAACATTCATATTCACTGTGAACATCAGGAGGTCAGGCAAAATATTATGAGCTCTTTATCTTATACTGGTTTTATTACTGGTTTAACATTTTTGCAACCAAATTTCTAAACACATGGCAATACATTTTACAACTCTGACAATGAACAGTATGGATGAGTGATCTTTATTCAACCATATGTTTAAAACAGGAACCGATTCTGAAGAGGAAGAATGAATTATACAGGTTCATCTGTAAGATCATAGGCCTTTGGCTTGCAGACACTATCAAACAGCTAATGATGTGATACTAATCTTACAAAAACGTGTTCATGTTCACCATCTCATTTATTTTATTTTTTAAGTTATGGCATTATTAAATAGTTTTAATGTCAATATAATATATAATAATTGTGTAGTTAATTAAATATTTAATAATTCTGACTGCAAAACATGGGATTTGTGCTTATAATGTTTTAAAAATGATATTTAGAAGATCAGTATATCCAATTAAAGTTCCAGAGATATTGATTTATATTTAAAAATCATCAAAACAATCATACCTTTCTTTATATTTCTTTCTTTGAATTTATAATTGTTTTAAATTAAACATTTATTTTCAATTTAGACTTGATGGAACAGAGTGAGGAGAGTGAAGATCTGAGTGAAGTGGAGCAGAAACATTACGCCAAAATGTGTCATTTGAGTAGCTCACAGACTAAAAATAATTGCTTACAGAGAAGAACAGCCAAAAAGCAAAAAAGCACACTTGCCCTCAGTGTGGAAGGAGTTACCTAAGCAAACAAAGTCTTGAACTTCACATGAGAGTTCATAGTGGAGAGAACCTACACACATGTGATCAATGTGGGAAGAGTTTCACTCAAAACAATGCCTTAAAGGATCACATGAGGATCCACACCGGAGAGAAGCCATTTACATGTGGCCAGTGCGGGAAGAGTTTTGCGTACAAAAAAGTTTTAAAAGTTCACTTGAGAATTCATAGTTGAGTGAAGCTGTACACATGTGATTAATGTGGGAAGAGTTTCGCGCAGAAAATGAACCTTACTTCACACATGAGGACTCACACTGGAGAGAAGCCATATGCGTGTGATAAGTGTTGGAAGAATCAGCAAATCAACGCTGTTTTAAATTACATCTGAATGCTCATTCTGGAATAAGACTATTTGTGACCATCAACTGTGATCAGTGTGGAAAAAGCTTTTCTGGGAAAAAATCCCTAAAGGCACACCTGAAAGTTCATACAATGGAGAAGCCGCACATGTGTTCTTTGTGTGGAAAGAGTTTTTCACAGCGAAGTGCTTTAAAAACACACCAGAAAAGTCACAGCGGTGTGAAGGATCATATATGCTCTGATTGTTGAAAGAGCTTTGTTACAGATGCTGCACTGAAACAGCACCAGAGAATTCACACTGGAGAAAAACCTTACAAGTGTTCACACTGTGACAAGAGATTCAATCAGTATGGATCTTGGAAAAGACACGAGAGGACCCACACTGGAGTGAAGCCGTATTACTGCTTTTCATGTGGGAAAAGTTTCACTCAATCATGTTCTTTACTCTGTCATACAAAAAATATATGTCTGAAATCACATAAGTAGTTTATATTCAGGTCCTGCACTTCAAGTGCAATACTGCGTCCTCATCAAACTTGGCACAATATGTCGAGCCAAAAAATAAAATAAAATCTTCAAGTCAATTATTTTAGATATGATAGAAATTAAGTCATTTATGATAGAAATTAAATCATTGTGCTTGTTATTGATTGTATCAACCATCTTTTATTTCATGGAGATCCTAAAGGGGGAAAAAAATGTGCTCTTGTGTTCATTTCAAGCTTATGTATACAGACTGAGTAGTTCCTACAGTTATTGCAAATTGTTCAGGAGTCATCAATAAAGCAAGAATTAAAACTTATCTTCTTGTATTGTCTGTCTTTTTACCAGTCTGCCAGTGCGGACTGAGACATTGCCACTGTGAGTTACACAAGCATGTCGTATTTGTGAGGTAGATAGCACTTTTAGTGCTGTCAGAGATCTGCAAATACACGGCACCACCAATCAAATCATCAAAAGCTAGTATATAAAATCCTTCACTAACTCTTAATCAAATTTCTGAGAAAGACAGAAACAATTCTTTTCACAAAGAAAGCTTACTTTTGTCAAATCTTTTTAAAATGATGACACACTAACATGAATTTAAACATATGTATAGCTATATCAGAAACCCGTTCTATTTTAACTATTTTCCCACCATTGACAGAGTTGTGTGACACTTATTTGTGACACAAGGCTTGCCTGAAATTTCAGCAATCCATGTTTTAATATGGCGGAGGTGCTGTCTTCTGAAAGAGTTACAATCTCAAAAAAAAAAAAATAAAATAAATAAAATAAAATAAAATAAAATAAAATAAAATAAAATAAAATAAAATAAAATAAAAAATAAGCGGGAAGTGGCAGAAACAAGTGATAGAATCATTTCATATACACGTTGTAGTCTTTGACCAAAACATAAACCGTTTTCTTAGCCAAAAAAAAAAAAAAAAAAAAAGTATTAGTATTAATTAGATTTATTTTGTTATTGTCTTTTTAGAAATCAGAATCAGAATTCTTTCTTCTTCTCTTCTGATAGAAATTTATACAATAAAATATTTGGGGGGACATGAAAGGTTTGTGAAATAATAAAAAATGCTGCTGCTATCTGGCAACTTTTTAAAACGCTGCTGGGGAACGAGTTAACTTATAGAATTATGTATGACTTGTAACTGCTGGAGAAAAGCCTCTGTACTGCATGTCGATAGTTTCTGTTTTCACCTCATTCATTATGGTGATGCCTTCAAATCACCTGTAAACTGCCACTTAAAGCTCTGTTGTCAAATGTGCAAATAACTCGTTAATTTGTTAAAAAGAATTTGTAAAGTCTGTATTATGCATTCCATTTTGCATTGAATGGTTTCGGACAGGTTTCTGACTTTTATTTTGACAGGGTTGTAATGTTTCCCGTTTTATGTGTGCGTGTGTGCGCAGACTTCATCTTGGTAAAGGGGTAAACGCTAGAAGGCAGACAGCTCTGGCTACTGGGCATGCGCACATCAATCTAACGTTCTTTTTGTCACACTGTACAACAATAATACTATTTTTGCATTATAGTAAGGGCTAAGTTTATGGTTGGAATAGATGTAGTCGTTAATAGAACACAATCTAATAGGTAGAACAATTATTTTTTTTGTTAGTTTCCAGTATGAGCTGTATCCCCTCTAGCCACAACCCTCTGTCTTGTCCATGTTTTGTTACAGTCTGTGGTCCTTCTCACTGAAATGGTTATAAGGTAATTGATTTTAACGTTTCTCACCTAGTAATGATGTAAACTGCGTGTCATATTGGTTATTGCCTGTTTTTCTTTGTGTGTTTGTTTTCTTTAGCTCTTTTATGGTGTTTTATGTTGAGTGTAAACTTATACATCTTTTCTTTAATCCTGAAGTATGCCTATATGCGAGACTTCCGGTTCATTATCCATTATAGGGAAATAGACCTTGCCTGCATTCCAATGTGAATACTATACATCCTAAATTATATGTGATAGTAGTAATTTAGCTATACGATTTAGGGCAGACAGAGTTGATAATATGCACATTGGGACGTAGGGACAGATATAAGAAATTTACAAATGGCCACTCTTGAGGTAGATTTAACATTAAGAAAAAAAAAAAAAAAACATCAGTTAAGGAGTATAAGTTGTATGATGTTTCATGTGAAAAAATAACAATTGAAAATAAAAAACTGTCAGCTACTTAGAAATGCTTACATTTATTTCTGAATTCGTTTACTCTTCTATTAGATTTGTATTTATTAATATTTTTGTTTATTTCTGAAAGTAAAAGAATAACGAATGTTTTAAAAAAGCAGTAACCTTACATTTTGATAGATTGACACAAATATATTTAAAACATAAATGCTTAAACATCAATTTTATTTCTGATTTATTTTTGATTTTGGCAGATCTGCTGCTGCTACCACACAGCATTTCACTTTAAGTGAAGCTTCTGTCACAGCTGTTCTCCAATAAGTGCTGTTCAGCAGACTGAGTTTATGAACAGCGCAAAGATGAGTGATCCTGAACCCTACAGAATGGAACATGAAGATACTGAAGAACAAATAGGTTGGTGTTAATTCTTAATTCTCTAAAATAAAAAAAAAATAAATAAAAAAAAAATTGCTTCACAATTTTTACATTTTACAAACAAGGGTTTCTGTAATATTTTAAAAAGAATAATTGGAAGACTAATGTATCAAATTCATGGAAATTGATTTATATATATTTTAAATAATCACATTTTTTTTTTTTTTTTTTTCATTTCTGTCTTAATTTTTTTTTAAACAATTTACTGATAATGAATCCTTGCTTTTATTTTAGACCTGGTGAAAGAGAACAAGGGGAGTGAAGATCTGCGTGAACTAGGGGTGAAACATCATCATGTAAAAGATGGCAAAAGTAATTTTTTACTGAAAAGAGCCAAAGTATCTTTCACCTGCCATCAGTGTGGAAAGAGTTTTTCATGCAATCAAAGTCTTAAGTTTCACATGAGAGTTCACAATGGAGAGAAGCTACTCACATGCGATCAGTGCGGGAATAGTTTTGTTCGAAAAGAAAACCTTAAAAAACACATGAAAATCCACACTGGAGAGAAACCGCACACGTGCGATCAGTGCGGGAAGAGTTTCATTCAAAAAGTAACTTTTAAATTACATCTACGGTCTCATTCAGGAGAAAAGCCATATAACTGTGATCAGTGCGGTAAAAGCTTTTCTTATCCAGATTCCCTGAAAAGCCACCTGAAAGTTCATACACAGGAAAAGCCTTATACATGTTCTTTGTGTGAAAAGAGTTTTCCACGTGTGAGTGCTTTTAAATTACACCAAAAAAGACACAGCGGTGTGAAAGATTATGTGTGCTTTGAATGTGGAAAGACCTTTATTGCATCTGATAAACTGAAACGGCACCAGATAATCCACAGTGCTGAAAAACCTTACAGCTGTTCACAATGCGACCGGAGATTCAACCGTCCGGAAAGTCTGAAAACACATGAGATGAACCACAATGGAGACAAACCACACACATGTGATCAGTGCGGGAGGAGATTTACACAAAAAGGAGTCCTTAAGGATCACATGAAAATCCACAGTGGAGAAAAGCCACTTGCATGTGATCAGTGTGGGAAAACTTTTGCGCATAAAAAAAACCTTAACAAACACATGAAAATCCACACTGGAGTGAAACCATATGCATGCAATTAGTGTGGAAAGACTTTTGCACAAAAAACACCACCTTAATGATCACATGACAATCAACACTGGAGAGAAGCCGCACAGATGATCAGTGTGAAAAGAGCTTTAGAGAATCAAAGGAAGCGGCGCAATGTGAGATGAGTTTCTCATCTGTAAATTTAAATCACGTGCATTCTCATAAAATCTCGAAAATCTTCTTAAGAAATAAGAAATTTCTTAAGATAAATTCCATGAAGTTCATAAGAATGTTCTTAGGTGCAATTCTTAAAAAGTTCTCAGATATGTTCTTAAGAACATCTTAATTTTTTTCTTAAGAAGAAAATGACGGTATTTATCTACGTGAATACATGGCTGAAGATGCACTGATAAACTCAAACTTAAAGGAACACTCCACTTTTTTTTGAAAATAGGTTCATTTTCTAACTCCCCTAGAGTTAAACAGCTGAGTTTTACCGTTTTCGAATCCATTCAGCCGATCTCCGGGTCTGGCGGTAGCACTTTTAGCATAGCTTAGCATAGATCATTGAATCTGATTAGACCGATAGCATCTCACTCAAAAATGAACAAAGAGTTTAGATATTTTTCCTATTTAAAACTTGACCCTTCTGTAGTTACATCGTGTACAAAGACGGACGAAAAATAAAAAGCTGTGATTTTCTAGGCTGATATGGCTAGGAACTATACTCTCATTTCGGCGTAATAATCAAGGAACCTTGCTGCCGCACCATGGGTGCAGCAGACACAATAAAATTATGCAGCCGTCAACTCTGCCAGCTGCAACTCTGCATCTACATAAACTTAGTGCCGGTCACTTTCAGGTGCTGCGTAATATCATTGTGCCTGCTGCACCCATGGTATGGCAGCAAAGTTCCTTGATTATTACGCCGGAATGAGAGTATAGTTCCTAGCCATATCAGCCTATAAAAAAATCGCAACTTTTCATTTTCCATCAGTCTTAGTACACAATGTAACTACAGAAGAGTCAAGTTTTAAATAGGAAAAATATTGTCATTATATATGGTCATTTTTGAGCGAGATGCTATCGGTCTAATCAGATTCAATGATCTATGCTAAGCTATGCTAAAAGTGCTACCACCAGACCCGGAGACCGGCTAAATGGATTCAAAACGGTAAAACTCAACTGTTTAACTCTAGGGGAGTTGGACAATGAGCCTATTTTCAAAAAAAAAAAAAAAGTGGAGTGTTCCTTTAAAGGATTATCTTTTTGCGCTTCCTGCAGATCATTCGAATGAACGCTTCCGGTATGTGTGTGCGCGCTGCTACAGCAAACGCATCCTGTGAATTCATATGCAACAATACTGCCAAAGATTATGTCCTATGTTCTGGGCTAAAATAATAATAATAATAATAATAATAATAATAATAATAAAAACGTTTAATTAAAGTCCCCTGCCTGATTCATTTTTGTACAGTTGCTACTGAGTATTCAAGTCAACAAAACATAAGGTCACATATAGGCTAATTATGACCGATCATTGTTTACATTATCAATCATCGCTGTCACGTTAGAAAACTCATGCACATCCCTATTATTAGTCCTATGTATGTAACTAGTCGTGTTGTAATGCTTAAATATAACAATTAATTTGAAATAACCCAGTAAATTCATTAAATAAATCTTAGTATTGGGAATTAAGACAAGACTAGGGCTATCTTAACTTTGAGAAGTTATTTATGATTATTTTTAAGAGTATTTTCAAGAATTGGAATTTTTAAATTTTGACTTAAGAACAAGCTTCATAAAAAAGAAAAGGATATTCTTAAGAAGAATTTTTGGGAATACAAAATGTTCTTAACTTTTTTTCTTAAGATAATAAGAAGAAATTGGCAGTTAAGAAGAAATTTCTTCTTAAGAATGTTTCGTGAATCCGGCCCCAGAAATCCTGTCAAGCGGCACCAGCAATCTATGCTAACTAGAGACGTCTTATTATAAAGGGACAGTTGTAGAGAGAGCAGAAGGAACCTTTTTTTATTATTATTATTTTATTTTAGTTTCTTTTCCATTGAGAGTGTTGTTTCCTAAGTTATGGCCTGTTCAGTTGATGGCTGAACAATTCAAACACTTATTCTGTTGAAATTCATGCAAATTTAAATATAAATACCCTTTGAGATTCCACTTAGTAGTTTCACTTCATTCATTATGCTTACAGATTACCTGTAAACTGCCACTTAACACTCAGTTTACTGGTGTCAGTGAGACACACTGTGCCAAACTATGCCACTATCTGTATGTATATTAATTGTTATTTTTCTTATTTGGATTATTTAAATATTGTATTTCTGATATTCTCTATATTTCTCTATATACTTGTTTTTCAATCATGAAAATATAAAATAAAGCTCTAACGTTTATATATTTTGTTATTGTTTTACCTCCTAAATTAGAATGTGTCCTGTATTTTTTAACTGAAAAAAAGAGACTATCATACATTCTTGCTATTTATATCAGTAGCCTAAATGTCAGTAAATGTTAATCCTGCAATGTTAGATATGATAAATTGCAAATGCCCTTTAAAATTTAACAATACAGTATACAGTTTTATTATATGTCCTCTCTGTTTCCCACCTTTCCAACAATTTTCCGCTTTACGCTCGAATCCAGTAGGTGGCGGGAATGCACTATTTAGGTTGTTTTGCTAACGGTCGTTAAAAAAAGAAGAAGACGCCTTCTATCGGCAACCTGCAGCAACTTTTCTGAAGTGAGAGTGCTTCATGCGTTTCAGTTATTTTACGATGATATATTTATAGATGTAAAGTGTTACTGTCAGTACTTAATATTGAGCCAGAGTATCTACACGGGACGTTTTAAATCCATCATCAAAGGTAAACCTGAATCTGTATTATAAATGAGATGTAAGTTTAATACGGGAAAATATATAGCTCTGTCGAGCTCTTCATTTTTTTAAAGATTTACTTATTTATTTATTTCCTTTATTGAGATGAATGAAGTTATTGGAAACTCGTATGGACACATACTGCTTTACAGTAGTTATTTAGCGGTTACTAAAACGTTCCCCAGCACAAAAAAGGTAGTATGGGGGAAAAAACTTGACCGAAGATGAAAAATATTCAGTATTATTGATGTTTTATTCCTCTTAGATTGTGAGCAGTAATTCTATAAAAGAGTTGTATACTCCTTTAGCAGCAACTATTTTAACTCAATTAATCAGTTTCTACAACAAACACTCTGGTGATGATCCTGTACGGCTTGTTTCTCTATTAACAGCTGCTAAAAAGCCTCTTTATTCCATCTCAGTAGTTCCTTTTCACCTCATTCGTTATGCTGATGTCTTCAGATCACCTGTAAACTGCCACTGAAAGCTCATTTCATTGATGTGTCGTTGATTCCAATGATTATCTGATAGTGGCAGATCTGCTCATATCACACAGCAATTTACCTTCAGTAAAGCTCCTCCTACAGGAATTAGCCTATAAATGCTGGAGTATTCCCATCAGTCTACAAGTGAAGAAGACAGTTCATGAAAGAACATTGAGAACAAGAGTGATCCAGAACCCTGCAGAATGGAACATGAACATGCTGAAGAACAAATAGGTTGGTGCTTATTCTTGATTATTCATTAATGATGCTGAAGAACATTAAAGTTATAAAACTTTGGGCAGTTCATTAGTGGTAATAGTGAATGCATGTTTTGGTTGAAAAATTATGAGAGCTTTGAAATAAAATAGTAACACTTTATATGAACTGGACACAAAATGGATTGCAGCTACAAAATAGTAAGATTTCAAATTCTGCTGTAAATTTTATTTTTATGTTCTTCCCCTTCACATTTCTCACTTTATTTTTGTATGATTTACTGAAAATTAAACCTTTCTTACTTTCATTTTAGACCTAATGGAAAAGAATGAAGAGAGTAAAGAACTGAGTGAAGCCAAAGAGAAACATCATATTGTTAAAACTGGAGAAAAATCTTCCAGTTCCTCACAGACTAAAAGTAATTTATTGAATTTATTGAATTGCCCTCAGTGTGGAAAGAGTTTTGCGAACAAACAAAGTCTTAAAGTTCACATGAAAATCCACACTAGAGAGAAGCCACACACATGTGATCAATGTGGAAAGAGTTTCACACAAAAATCCAGACTTAAGGAGCACATGAAAATCCACACTGGAGAGAAACCACACACATGTGATCAGTGTGGGAAGAGTTTCACACAAAAATCCAGACTTAAGGAGCATATGAAAATCCACACTGGAGAGAGGTCACACACATGTGATCAGTGTGGGATGAGTTTCATAAAGGCAGACACCTTCAGATTACATCTACGTTATCATTCTGGAAAAAGACCATTTACCTGTGATCAGTGCGGTAAAGATTTTTTTAGGACAGATGCCCTGAAAAACCACCTGAAAGTTCATACACGGGAGAAGACTCACGTGTGTTATTTGTGTGGAAAGTGTTTTACTGAGCTAGCTGATTTAAAAACACACCAGAAAAGACACAGCGGTGTAAAGAATTATTTGTGCTTTGACTGTGGGAAGACCTTTTTTGATAGTGCTGAACTGAGACGGCACCAGAGAATTCACACTGGAGAAAAACCGTACAAGTGTTCACACTGTGACAAGGGATTCAGTCAGTCAGAACACCTGAAAACACACGAGAGGGTCCACACTGGAGAGAAGCCATTCCCATGTGATCAGTGTGGGAAAAGTTTTGCACGAAAAGGACATCTTAAGGGACACATGAAAGTCCACACTGGAGCGAAACCATACACATGCAATCAGTGTGGAAAGAGTTTTGCTTGGTTAAATTCTCTACTCAATCATACAAAAAACAAATGTCTAAATTCAGATTAAGCAATTCATCTTGTTTATCAAGTGCAATGCTTACATTAATCTTAGTCATATAACTTGACAATATGTAGTTTATAATATGAAATGCAGATGCAAATTGTGAAAACATTTTGGCACTGACGCTTGTAAACACCTAATAAATATTTCACCTCACTGACTGAGATTGAAAGAGATGCCTGTCTGTCTGCATCATCAACTGTTTTACCTTTCAAATCCAGTATTATATGAGAAAATGACCAGTTTTATTTCTTTACAGAATTCTCCAGAAAATGTTGGGTCTTCATTAAAAGAGGGGATTTAAAAAAAAAAAATAAATAAATAAATAAATAAATAAAACTCTTTTAAGAGCAGCAAACTTATAATCCAATTTCTTTGTATAACACTTATATTTAAATTAAAAGAATTTTGATGATGACAAATTGAAACCACTTCACAATCATATTAATAGAAAATTTATTCCAGCATTATCTTTTTAATAGGTGGCGTTATACAATGTTAAATGAAATTCTGTCTGATCTCTTCCACACAAATATCTATTAACAACAAGACGAAAGAAGTCATGTTTGAAATATTACATTCAGTAAGAATATTCAAAATATTTGGGAACAAGCAATTTCTGTGACAGAGGAGACAATTATACATATTTTTTGTAATTGTGTTTAAATTCTCTTTGGAATGAGTTATGTACCTATCTCCCAGAAGAAAAAAAAAAAAAAAACATGTCAGAATATATGAATGCTTTTAATGTTATTTTTATTGATCACATCTCAAATTCGCGTTTTCAGTATGTTTTTAATCTTTTCATTATTATTCTTGGCATTTTTTTGTCTTTTTTATTAATAGTCCCAATGTTTTTTTCTTTAATGGGCATAAAGAATGAAAAATCTATAAAAAGTCCAACATTACGTTCAGTGTTTAATCTTAATTTTTGTTCGTTTGTTTCAACCCACCACTCCCCTCTGGCTTTTGGTTTTTGTTATTATCGCCTCACGTTGATGACGTCACCGCTAGCGCCATCACACAGCGTTGAGTCTTTCTGAGATGAGGTATGTAGTTTATGTTTATACTAACAAAGCTTTTTAAAGTAACGTTCTACAGAGTTATTTCTGTATTGTTTTCATCTGGTGCAGCGATATTTGTGCGTCTTTTCTGGCGTCTGCTGACAGAAATAAACAGTTAGCCTAACAGATGTGAGGAACTAATACGAAATACACGAAGACCTGTGTTTTTGTATGTTCACGTTTGGAGCAATAATGGTATTTTTTATAATAATGGTATTATCTTTTAAAGCCATTACAAGAGGTACATATATATAAATAAATAATCTAAAAATATTTTTGATGTTGTTAAATATGTTTTTTTGTCATGCTCTTAAAAAAAAAAAAGAAAAAGAAAGAAAGAAAAAGAACAGTTTCTGTCTCTACAAAACTTTATTTTCTCATATTTTATTACTATATGCAATGACTGTAGTTGTAATTTGACTATATTTAGGTTTACATCTCCATGATAAGGGTAAATAAAAGGGAGTGTCACAATTACCTTCTGGTCAAAAATAAATAATAATGTTAAAAAATGAACAAGACAAAATATGTAAAATATGTGAATTTGTTTTAAAACAAATTACTTTACATTTCATTGATTGGATAATAAAGACAAACAACATGTTTAAATTATGTGAATTAATAAAAGTATCAGTTTGATAACTGATTGATGTTTGTTTTTGGCAGTTCTGCTCTTCCTACCACACAGCAATTCACCTTTAATGTAGCTCCTCCCACAGCGATTCACCAGAAAATGCTGGAATATTCCCACAAGTGAAGAAGACAGACTTGTCAAAAGAACATTGAAAAGATGAATTATCCAGAACCCTGCAGAATAAAACAGGAAGATACTGAAGAACCAATAGGTTGGTGTTTACTCTTTATCTTTTCTATAAGGTTAAAAAATGTCAACGGGCCATCAGATTTAGTGGTTGCAGTAAGAGATGTGAAATAATCATAAAATATAACTATAGCTTAGTGCAGGGGAATTTGCAGTACCCCATAAAGAGACTATTTGCACAATGAAAACCAGAAGTCAAAGTTTATGTTCAGTAGACTGACAGAGTTTACTGAAGGGTCACAGATGAGTCATAAATTCCAGAATGGTCTCCAGATGAGGGAAGGCGGGGAAGATTACATTAAGCATATTTATTAAATAAAAGTAATTAAGGTAATTCAGATGATGAGAGATAAACACAAACTCTAACAGAAACAGTACCTGGCTGACCCTGAACAACAGGAAATGAGGAACTTAAATACACAATGACAGTGAACTCATAGGTTTTATCAGAAAATGAATAACTGTAGCAACTAATGACTGGTGGGAACAGGAAACGGGTAACTAAAAACAACGCATAAAAGTCCCTGAAAATGAAATTAAACAGAGTGAATTGTTATGAGATAGTGATGTGGGGAAAAATTGATTCACATATGAATCACAAATCGGACTTCTAGCGATTTGCATCAGTTCACAAATTTCAAAACATTTATTTTTTTTGTTAATATAATAATAATAATAATAATAATAATAATAATAATAGCATGATGTTGTCAGAACAGCAACAGCAGTGGACCATTTTCAGCAGGGGCAAGTGTGTGGAAAAATTTTATATTTATTAATGATCTTTTGTTATCATGGAAAGTATTCGGAAAGGGAAGTAAAATGAACAATGTGTTCTACAGAGCCACTAAAGGAACATGGTTAGCTGCGCTAGTATTAGCCTGTTATATTAGAGTACATAATATATATTTCACTTACCACATAAACAAAGAAAAGAGAGATGATTGATAGGATGATAGTGAGTGATTTGCAGATCATGAGCACCACTGACAAACAGCTAATCTTGTAAAATATGTTGTAAGTAGGCCTACCGCCGCTCTGTGTGATCGGGAATCTCGAAAGTGAAAGTAAAACGCAAGTGCACATTTAAAAGCTGTTTCAATGCCCTGCATATTAATAATGGCTCCCTGATGCCTGCAATTAATGCACAGTATAATTACCCAATGATGTAATTGTAAGAGAAAGCATCGAAATATATATATATATTTTCCCCCCATCTCGCAGTTAGGGGTTTTGTAGTACATGTAATTTCCTTTCTAAACACAGTATGATCGGATTTGGAAACATCTCTAATGGAAAGTTTAAAATATTTTGGACTTATTTGGAAGTTAATAGGAAACACAGATTTTTTTAGTCAGGACTATCCATATTATAGACTGGTGTGCTTTTGTATTAAAACTCTGGTGCGTTTGATGTCCTGTGTGCACAAAAAAAATATGAAAAATTGTGAAGCATGATTAAAAAATCGAAAAATCGTAAATTGATTTTTAATCAAATCGTGACCCCAAGAAACAATTTGTATCGAATCGTGAGGTACTGAAAGATTCCCATCCCTAACTGATAAGATATTTTTACATATCGCATACATGCAGTGCAAACAGGCTATATACCTTCTTATTTGAATCACAGTCTTTTGCTATTTGATATCAAAAAGCCATATCACACTTTTGATTTTAGTTTGACAGATCATTTTAACCAGAAATATTTTAAAATATTTCTGGTTCATTTTGAAACTGTTTTTTTTTTGTTTGTTTGTTTGTTTGTTTGTTTGTTTGTTGTTGCTGTTCAATTTAAACTAAAATCTCTTGTGCAGCTTTAAAGCAAATAATATCGGCGTAACTTTTCATGAAATCAGAGGAGGTTTGAGCCACAATCATACTGATTACAAGCTTCAGGAGGTCTGACAGTTTTTTAAAACATATATTTATATAACAAATTACAGGCCTGACATATATTTTTTTTTATAAAATCAAACATACATAATAATTCTCACTACAAAAAAAGAAAAAAAAAAAGAAAAGTGATTTGTGCCTGTATTGAATTAAAAGTAATTGGACAATCAATGTACCTAATTCAAATGAATGCATAATGAATGCAAAATGTTCATACTTTTTAGTATTATGTTAAGGTTCACATCATTTCCCTTTTAGGCTTTTTAATGATTTTTAATGATTCATGTTTTTTTTTTTTTTTAAATGAAAATCACACTTTTGAACCTTTTGAACTTTTCTGCTTTCATTTTAGGCCTGTTAGGAGTGAAAAATGAGATTGAAGAACTGGCTGAAGTAGAAGAGAAACATCAGGTCAAAACTGACGAAAAATCCTTGAGTCCCTCATTGAAAACAAGCAACAACATATGTTTCACTTGCCCTCAGTGTGGAAAGAGTTTCCCATGTAAGCAAATTCTCGATCTTCACATCAAATTTCATCGTGGAGGGAGGCCGTACTCATGTGATCAGTGCGATAAGATTTTCACAATAAGAGGAAACCTTAATGAACACATGAAAATTCACACTGCAGAAAAGCCACACATCTGTGATCACTGTGGGAAGAGTTTCCCACAAAAACAAAACCTTGATGAACATAAGAACATACACACTCTGGAGAAGCCATACACATGTGATCAATGTGGGAAGAGTTTCCCATTTAAAGGAAACCTTGACGAACACATGAGGATTCACACTGGAGAGAAGCCGCACAAATGTGATCAATGTGGGAAGAGCTTTGCACAAAAAGGAAACCTTAACGTACACATGAAAATCCACACTAGAAAGAAACTTCACACATGTGATCAAAGCGGGAAAAGTTTCACACAAATATCACCTTTTCATGATCACATGAAAATCCACACTGAAGAGAAGCCACACACGTGTGCTCAATGTGGGAAAAGTTTCACACAAAAAGGAGCCCTTAATGAACACATGAAAATCCACACTGGAGAAAAACCGCACACATGTGATCAATGTGGGAAGAGTTATGCACGAAAAGGAGCGCTTAATGATCACATGAAAATCCACACTGGAGAGAAGCCATACACATGTAATCAATGTGGGAAGAGTTTCAGAAAATCAAGTGTTTTTAAAGTACATGTGCTTACTCATTCTAGAGAAAGGCTGTATAGCTGTGACCAATGCAGTAAAAAGTTTTTTAGGGCAGACTTCCTGAAGGACCACTTGAAAGTTCATGCAAAGGTGAAGCCTTTTGTATGTTATTTGTGTGGAAAGAGTTTTAGCCAGATGGGTGCGTTAAAATTACACCAGAAAAGACACAGTGGTGTGAAGGATCATGTTTGCTCTGAGTGTGGGAAGAGTTTTTTTACAGATGGTGCACTGAAAGTGCACCAGACAGTTCACACTAGAGAAACACCTTATAAGTGTTCACTCTGTGACAAGAGCTTCAAGCGGTCTGAATATTTGAAAATACATGAGAGGATCCACACTGGAGAGAAGCTGTATACATGTGATCAGTGCGGGAAGAGCTTTAGACTAAAAGGAACACTCAACGAGCACAAGCAGATCCACACTGGGGAGAAGCCACACACATGTGATCAATGTGGGAAGAGTTTTGCACAAAAAGGAAACCTTATTGTACACATGAAAATCCACACTGGAGTAAAGCCATATGCATGTGATCAGTGTGGGAAAACCTTTGCACATAAAGGAAACCTTAACGTACACATGAAGATCCACACTGGAGCAAAACCACATGCATGTGATCAGTGTGGGAAGAGTTTTGTACTAAAAGCACTCCTTAATGATCACATGACAATCCACACTGGAGAAAAACCGCACACGTGTGATCAGTGTGGGAAGAGTTTCAAAAAATCAAGTGTTTTTAGATTACATGTACGTACTCATTCTAGAGAAAAACTGTTTAACTGTGACCAATGCAGTAAAAAATATTTTAGGGCAGATTCCCTGAAGGACCACTTGAAAATTCATTCAAAGGAGAAGCCTCATCTTTGTACTTTGTGTGGAAAGAGATTTAGTAACATGGATACATTAAAATCACATCAGAAAAGACACAGTGGTGTGAAAGATCATGTCTGCTCTGATTGTGGTAAGGCTTTTTTTACAGATGGTGAACTGAAAGTGCACAGGACAGTTCACACTAGAGAAACACCTTATAAGTGTTCACACTGTGACAAGAGATTCAAACGGGCAGTATATCTAAAAATACATGAGAGGATCCACACTGGAGAGAAGCCGTATCACTGCCATTCATGTGGAAAGAGATTCACTCAATTAGCTTCTCTACTCTTTCATAAAAGAAAATGTAAGTCGTAAATTACAGTAAGTTCAAGTTAAATCAATTAATGATGATTATTAAAAAAAAAATGGATCAATCATTGATTATTTCTGAGATTAAGCTTCAACTGTTGCAGTTAGTTAAAATGTTGAGTTATAACCATTCTAACTAATAAATAATACAACGAAACCACTCCATTTTTTGAAAATGTCTTTTTTAATAAACTTCAAGTAAACTGAATTGACTTTCAGGTTTTCTGTCCTCCTTGATTTGATTTGATACAAAGCATGCAAAGGAAGTATGCAGGTATAGGAACCCACCCCAGAGTGAGTTTCACCAGTCCTTATCCAATCAGCTAACTGTTCAAAGAATGGGACAGGGGCACCAAGAGCCATTAAAGAAATAAGATGAGAGTCATTTGACAATGAAGAGAACAGGAGCTGGTAGAAACATCTTACTAGGAACTTTGCTTAATTTAATGTACTTCACCATAGTTTTTTTTTTTTGTGTGATATGTCAGGATGTAGGACCGGCAGATCTTAAACAAATTCTTACATTTTTAATCCCACAATGGGCATGTCTTCACTCCTTAACCAATGAACTCTACTAAAACTCTTTACAGGAAACAGAAATGAGCTACTACTAAATATGCTGTAGAAACTTTACGTTTAAGTTTAAGCTGCTTTGCAATTATTTGTATTGTGAAAAGCGCTATACAAATAAACTTGAATTGAATTGAATTAAAAATGATTAGTTCACCTCACAAGTCTTTGGTTCAGAGTCGTTTGTTTATCTCGTAATAGACCCATAGGCTAAGGCTATACAGTCTGCACTGGAAACTTTGGGTCTTAGTCATTTTTTTGTAATATGACGTGACAGCCATATTGAATGCAGAAATTAGTTAATAATTCCCAATGATTTTCGGGTTTGGTTCAGAACCAGGGTCTGGGCACCAGCCTGGGATTTTTTTTGAGTGGAAAAGCACAGCCTGGTTTCCAATTTGGCTCCAGCTGGAAAAGTGGTATGAGACTCCTATTCTTCACTTCTAAGTTTCCTACACCATACTCCCACCACTAAAACTGTGCTATGTGAGGTCCCAAAGAACTGATATTATAAACTGGATGACCTAATACTTTGAAGACTCTAATCCCCATTGATCCTGTCCAGCCTCAAGTCTCCTTCCTTGCTGCTGGTCCAACTCATTCCTCCCACTACTATATTTGCTAAATACAACTGCTATAATCTGCTAAATATAATTCGAGCACACTGAAATCGGTAGGGAAGCTATGTACAGAATGGTATACTCCTACTGTAAATATTATGTGAATTTTCTGTATGTATGGATTTCCCAGATTACCTACATTTACAGAAATCTAACGTATGCATCTGAGGACACCATGCTCCATGTGATCCTTCATCTTCAAATGTGTAAATGAACTAGAGACAGGATAATAAATGTACACATCGATTACAGCTCTCATATTGACGTCTTAATTAGAAATTAAAATTTTGATGATGGCTGGGACATATAAGTTTTAGGAGAATTATTTTGTGATGTCTAATCAATGGATTTTAAGTGGAAAAACATGATTTAATTCCACTGAATCAACTTTATGCCAACAAACTAAGCACAACAATGAAGGAAAAGTAACAAAATATATGTCAGATGCATGTCTCACTTCTACAGTTTTCTGAACTGAACATGTGAGCATAAGAACATGTGAAAATCTTCTACTTTCCTTCATTATACAGTGTAATTTTAAAACACCTCATTCATTATGTTTTCAGATCACTTGTAAACTGCCACATAAAGCTTTTCATTGGTACACCAACGGTGTAAATGGCTTGCTAATTTATTAAAAAAAATAATAATTCTGATCTGATTCTGATTCTGATTCGGACATTGTGTGTGTGTTTCTGTAGATCTTTTGGTGTTTAACGTTTTTGGAAACATTAGTTAAGAAATATTGCATATCAATGCAGATTGAGTCAATACACCATCACTATAAATCAACAACGACAAAACAATAATTAAAAAAAAAAAAAAAAAACTGTGAACAAAAACTTCGCAAAATGGAGGGTTACTATGAAAATACGATTAATTGAAGAGTAATTTGTTACTTGAAAATCTCTAACTATACATTTATTTCATACTCTTGTGTTTTTTATTCTTAGTTTTGTTGTTGTTGATAGTTTTAATTCTAACTGTGGTATTTGTTCTTATTATTCTTTATTTCTTCGTCTATATGCCTATACGAAAGATAAATAAGAAATGCGTAAAAACAAACCGACTAGCAGATAGAAACTAAAATTCAGTAATGTTTCGTTTTGATAGATATGTAACCATAAAATAAAAATGTTTAAGCATCTATTTTACATCTAATTTATTTATTTTGGCAGATCTGCTCCTATTAATTATGTCAGCCTACAGTTGAAGAAAAAAAAAGAGTTTATTAAAAAAAACAGTGAGTGATACAGTTACTGAAAAGTGATACAAGTTACTGAAAAACAAAGAGGTTTGTGTCTATTATTAATTTTCTACAATTTCTACAGTGTTTTTTTTAAGGAGGAAAATTATGTCACAACAGGGTTGTATTAACAATGCTAATGCAAACAAAATGTTAAAATTAAAGGAAACATTTTAGCTAAATTTAGTTAATTTTAAGGCACTTGTGTGTATTTTTAATGTTGACAATACATAATTGTGTAGTTCATCAAACATTTAATAGATCTCACTACAAAAACAAGAGTTTCTATAGTTTAAAATAACATTTGGAAGATCATTTTACTGAATTCATGGAAAGTTCAACTGACCTAGAATCAATTTATTTAAAAACGTAATCAAAACAGTCATACATTTGTGTAGTTTTCATAGCAATTTTATCATGTCTCTCATCACTTTTGTCTTTATGTATGTATGTATGTATTTTTTTTAATGAATTCTTTTTACTTTCATTTTAGACCTGGTGAAAGAGAATGAGGAGAGTGAACAACTGAGTGAAGCAAAGGAGAAACATCATGTCAAAAGCGGGGAAAGTAATTTTTTGCTGAAAAGAAGAGCCAAGAAATCTTTCACCTGCTCTCAGTGTGGAAAACGTTTATCAGGCAAACAAAGTCTTAAACTTCACATGAGAGTTCATAGTGGAGAGAAGCCGCACACATGTGATCAATGTGGGATGAGATTTGCACAGGCAAGAACTTTTAAATTACATCTGTGTTTTCATTCTGGAGAAAAGCCATATAACTGTGATCAGTGCAGTAAAAGATTTTCCTATGCAGATTCCCTGAAGAGCCACCTAAAAATTCACACAAAGGAGAAGTCTTATGTGTATTCTTTGT
Source organism: Cirrhinus mrigala (assembly GCA_036247105.1). Classification (NCBI taxonomy): domain Eukaryota; kingdom Metazoa; phylum Chordata; class Actinopteri; order Cypriniformes; family Cyprinidae; genus Cirrhinus; species Cirrhinus mrigala. The sequence goes on from CM070028.1 coordinate 28,734,256, forward strand.
GTGGAAAGAGTTTTCCACGTCTGGGTGCTTTTAGATTACACCAGAAAAGACACAGCGGTGTGAAAGATCATATGTGCTTTGAGTGCGGGAAAACCTTCATTACATCTGATAAACTGAAATGACACCAGATAATCCACAGTGGAGAAAAACCTTACAACTGTTCACAATGTGACAAGGGATTCCTTTGTCCAGAACATCTGAAAAGACATAAGATGATCCACGAGAAATTGTAAAACAGACCCCTGCCTTCTAATGAGACCTTCTGAACTTGTCTGAAAAACAGGACTGAGATCTTTGTAAAAAAAAAAAAAAAAAATCTAAATGCCAAAGATATTAATATAAAAGGCATTATAAGACTACTTCAGTTTCATTTGTTAAGACTCTTGTTTCTTAAGTTAGTTCAGGTAAAGCCAGTTCAACTGAGCACTGAACGATTTAAACATTGATTCTGTTTAAATGAATGTGAATTCAAATGTTAATACCTTTTGAGCTTGCCTTTAACTGTGATCAGTAAAATTGTGATGCAGTAAAAATGTTTTTGAACAGATTTCACTTAGTAGTTTCTGTTTTCACTTTATTTATTATGCTAATGTCTTCAGATCACCTGTAAACTGCTACTTAAAGCTCATTTCATGGTGTCTACAAACTGAGGCAAGCTACATTATCACCATAAATGTTTTAAATGACAAATCATATTTCATATAAAACAACCTAAAACTAAAAGCCAGTGAACAAAAATTCAGCTAAATTAAGCTGTATATCCTTCAGTTTGTCCTCACGTTTTTAATTCGGTTTTTGTAATTATGGTATTTTTAAAAATATATTATATCCAAAGTTCTGTTATGAAACTCTAGATTGCGCAGTCCAATAGGTCTAACGCTATCTGACATAAATAACATCAAATGGCGCAGCTGATTGGTACTCTTTTGTATCAGCAGCCAATGAGTTTGCTGTTCACCATTGAGATATTTAACTAGTGCTTGCCGTAGCAGCTGCAGCACGCTTCAGAAACCCTCCACCTTCTCCAGCTCCACCTGTATAGATCTACTACAGGGTGATTCATGTATGTTTTCAGAATCATTAATAAAGAATTAAGAAAAAAACACCAACCTCTTTGTTCTTCCTCTTTGCTCCTCTTTGTTCTTCAGGATCTTCATGATTCCTTCTGCAGGTTTCTGGATCACTCATGTTCTCAGTGTTCTTCTATCTTCACTTGTAGTCTGATGGGAATATTCCAGCATTTACTGCTGCAATTTTGTGGGAGGAGCTTCACTGAAGGTGAATCATTGTGTGGTAGGAAGAGCTTACTGAATTTGTTTTTAAGACAAACCAACATTTTTATACATTTAATCCTATTCTTTTTATCTGCTAAATGAACAACTGGACAAAGAAATATAGAAAACGTGAATAAATTGGTGTTTAGACTTAATTCACTAAAATTTTAGGAAAGGCTCCATTTTAAGGAGCAAAATTGTCTAACAGGGTTATCAATGCTAAAAATGCTAATACAAATAAATTGTTAATAAAATATGAATGAAAACGTTTTAGCTAAATTGAGTCAAAGACACTAGTGTGTATATGTTTTTAATGTTAACATTACATAATAGTGTAGTTCATCAAACATTTCATAGTTCTCACTACAAAACAGGGATTCTATACAATAAGTTAAGATCAGTGTACTGAATTCATAGAAAGTTAATAGGATTTTTTTTTTTTTTTTTTTTTTTTTTTTTTTTTTTTAGCTTTGATCAGTGATGCAGTACAATTTTAGGGGACAGATTTCCTGAGGGTGTGTTCCTGTTTTCACCTCATTTATTATGCTGATGTCTTCAGATCACCTGTAAATGTAACTGCATGCAAACATTTCAATGGTGTCAGCAGACTGAGACAAACTACATCATTACCACAAACATCTTAACTGCTAAAGCATATTCATGTAAAACAACCAAAAACCATTGAACAAAAACTCAGCTAAGTTACATACAGTCATATGAAGCTGAAGAACACAATTATAGTGTTATTTTTGCATACAGATCTTTACACATATTTCTAAATTTGTATAGTCCTATTTTTATTTTTTATTTTTTTTAATTATCATTTTCTCTTATGTATTAAAAAAGAAAATGGATTTTCAGTCATAAAGTGCAATAAACCATGATTTAAAAATAAAAAAGTTATTATTTTTTCCCCATATGTTACAATGTTTAATTTTCATTTAATTGTTTTTTTTTTTTCTAAACAAAAAATGACTTTTAAAACATGATTTAAAGAAGACAACCATTAATATCTACTGTTATTTGTTTACATTTAACATAAAATAATATTTTAATATTTAATATTCTACACATAACATTAAACAGGCCAGACATTTTAAATATTAAAAACTATTTATGTAGGGCACTTTAATATATGACTTGAGTTTAATGAAATAAGTTTACAGTACTTATATACAATTCCTCCTAAATACCTTATATTGAGCACAAGAGGAGCCACTGGACCTTTTAAATCCATTGCAGGAACAATCAATCTATAGGCTAGCTAAATGTAAATTAATTTGAACACTGGCAGCATTAAAATGTCACTTTGTTATGGTCTTATAATTATCATGGCAACATCTAATTCTTATATCACTATGAATTTAGTTAGTAGAAAGTTGAACTCTATTTAGGTTCATATGTGATGAGGTTTCACACGGTGAATTGTTACCTCTTATAGGTTTTGATACCATATAAAAGCTGGGTTCAAGTCATTTTCAACATTTTTATTTATTTCATAGTTTGAACAGAACAAAAGTTATGGCTGTTCACTATTATTTTCAGAAACAGAATTTTGAGAAAGAAAAAAAGTTAAAAGAGAGGCAATGAAAATAAAAGCAAGTATCACAAGCAAAAGTCACTTTACTCTGGTAAAATACTTATTTTACTCACTGTACGTGTTGTAAGAGATACAAAATGACCCAAAGGAACACACAGCACTTGCAAACATTTGAACATTAACTGTATATCTGTTCATAAATCATCACAGATTACAGCGTGCAGGCTATCTCCACACTCTTCTACTATTCTGGATTTATAATACATAACCAGACACAGTTCAGAACTGTAATTTGTAGTTTTGTGTTCTAAACGTATAGTTTTACTTAACTCTGTCACCTTTTGAACTAAATGAATGTAATGAATAGGGTTAATATGAAAATGGTGCTGGTCCCTTTAAGAACGAGCGCCCATCAGAAGCACTAAACTGCTTAAATCATAACACAAGCAGACTAACGTGACCCCGAAGAGGACAGTAACTTGGTAAGTTTTCAAGTTTCAGTTTTAGTTGTTTATAATAGCCATAGACTCTGAACTCTTAACCACCCCTTGTATGTTTAGATAGCACGACTAGTGTACATTGTAGCTTGCATTTAGCATAGCGAGGGCAAAGCGCACATGACTACCGTCACTGGACTCCTCCTCTTCGATCCTTCATCTCTGGATGTGAAATAGTCAATTACAATATCGTAAAGAGCACTGACATCACCAGGATAAAGTAGATTGAGGCGAACGAGATGATTTAAGTGAGCTAATTCAGACTCCGTTGTTCCGTTGCGCTCCGCAAAGAAAAATAAAAACTTTGCATCCTGTAGTTCACAGAGAACTGTCCATACATGTGTATTGATACACTCTTATTAAATACGTTAACTGGTTTATTTTGATAGGTTACCTGTCTTTGCAGTGTTAAGGGAAAGCACCTTCGTAGCGCGTGTTATCAAACTAGAGACAAACGGTCTTTTCAACTTGCCACAATAAATCGTTTTTTTCCTGCACTAAACAAGTGAATTTTGCCAAGATATTTTCAGAGGTGATAGACAAGATGTTATAGAATAATAATTTAATGAAACCCTTAATTTTTTATTAAAAAAATGGCATTCGACCTATTTCTTTAATTTCACAGATCGCATCACATATGGATGTAGTTTCAGGAGTGTCACTATTAACAGGCTGAAATGCTCTATATTACATGTCGATTGTTCCTGTTTTTACCTCATTCATTATGCTGTTGTCTTCAGATCACCTGTAAACTGCAAGTTAAAGCTCAATTCACTGGTGTAAACAGACTAAACCAAACTACATGATCACCACGTGATATCTACAGGTCATTTTCAGTAGTCTATGATAAATCATGTATCATGTAAAAACAACTGCACACTAAACCCAGTTCACAAACATTCATCTAAATGTGTTATTTGTTGCGTACAAATCTGTAAGTGTATTTCTAAATTATTTTATCCTACTGTATTCCTTACTGTTACATTTTTTAAAAAAAATATTATTACTGTTATTGTACTTAGATTTTTTTAATTTTGGTATTTATTCATATTTTTCCATAGTTCTTTGTCCATTTATTTATTTAGCACATAAGAATAAGAATACATGTATGATTCACTGACAAAACAGACAAACATAAAACAATTTGTTTTACAAACAACTTCAGTGTACATTTTGATATAATGAACATAAAACATAAATGCATAAAATGTGTGAAAACATTAATAATTTATTTTTTATTTTGGCAGATCTGCTCCTCCTACCACAGAGCAATTCACCTTCTCTGTAGCTCCTCCCATAGAGGATCAGCAATAAATGCTGGAATATTTTCACATCAGCCTACAAGTGAAGAAGAAAGAGTTTAGGAAAAACATTGAGAACATGAGTGATCCGGAACCCTGCAGAATAAAACATGAAGATACTGAAGAACAAATAGGTTGGTGTTTATTCTTGATTCTTCATTATTGATGCTGAAGAACAGCAGTTCATCGGAGTAGTGTTGTAGTGTAAAAACAAAACTAGGAGCTGTGAAATAACATAGCTAAAGTAAAAATAATACACAAGACACTTTACATGAGCTGGATGCAAAATGCAACCTGACACTTGAGTTTCTTTTTGTTAAAAAAAAAAAAAAAAAAAAGGTGAAAAGAGATTTAAGAAACAATAATCAACATAGTTTTATTTTGGTTTTATTTTATATCTGGTTCACAATTTTTGCAACCATTTTACAAAACTTTTGAACATCTTACACCTCGGGACTTAAATATTTTTAAAATTTGCTAGAATGGGCAGCAGGTCTGCAAATTTAGTGTAAATTAACCAAACTCTCATTTATAGTTACAGATAAACTTTTTTTTTTTTTTTTTTTAATTCTAAGATATTTTATTAAGTTATTTTCATGCTAACTTTAGTAACAGAGTTGATGAATGCACTCAATACTACACAAATGTTTGTATTCAATTGTCTACTTCTTGTTATTACATCAGGGTTCACTCTCTTTGATTATGATTTCATGAAAATGAAATCTTTTTACTTTCATTTTAGTCTTGATGAAAGAGAATGGGGAGACTGAAGACCTGAGTGAAGCAGAGGAGAAACATCATGATATCAAATCTTTGAGTCACTCACAGACTGAGAAATCTTTTTCCCTGAAAAGAAGATCCCAAAAATCTTTCACCTGCCCTCATTGTGGGAAGAGCTATAGACATAAAAGAAACCTTAGTGAACACATGAAAACTCACACTGGAGAGACACCACACTCATGTGATCAATGTGGAAGGAGTTTCAGACATAAAAGAAACCTTGGTGAACACATGAAAATTCACACTGAAGAGAAACCACACACATGTGATCAGTGTGGAAAGAGTTTCAGACATAAAAGAAACCTTGGTGAACACATGAAGATTCACACTGGAGAGAAACCACACACGTGTGATCAATGTGGAAGGAGTTTCAGACATAAAGGACACCTTAATGATCACATGAAAATCCACACTGGGGAAAAGCCACACACCTGTGATCAGTGCGGGAAGAATTTTGCACATTTAAGTTCTTTTAAATCGCATCTGAATTCTCATTCTAAAGAAAGACAATATAAGTGTGATGAGTGTGGTAAGAACTTTTTTTGGGCAAATTCCCTGAAGGACCACCTGAAAGTTCATTTAAAGGAGAAGCCTCATGTGTGCTCTTTGTGTGGAAAGAGTTTTAGTCAGCTGAGTTATTTAAGAAAACACCAGCAAAGACACAGCAGTGTGAAGGATCAAAATGTGCTTTAATTGTGGGAAGACCTTTATTACAACTGATGAACTGACACAGCAGCAGAGAATTCAAACTGAGACAAGAGATTCATTTGGTCAGGAAACCTGAAATCATATGAGAGAATAAATACTGGCGAGAAGCCATATCAGTGCCATCCATGGGCTATCCATTATTTTGTTCACCACCTTTTTATTGACTAAATTTATTTACATTTATTTAGTGCTCATTATTGATACTTTTAAATAAATTGTAAGACAATGAGTATCTGATTGGTTTTGGGGCTTTCTATGTTTAATTTACAATTTATTTTATTTATTTATTTATTTTTGACACAGCTGCCTAATAAATTGTATTTCACGCCACACATCTACATCAACTCTTTTACCTTTATCACAATCCAGTATCGCATAATGATCCAAAATTGGATGTGTGCCATTAATTCATTAAGTCAGAATATTTACTATACAACTCCACACAACTTTTGCAAACTATATTATCTTGATCTCAGAACCACTACAAGCTTTACACAACTAGAAAAAAGAGTAGCTTGAATAAAGATAAGCAGCTTGACTCAGTGTGCAGCTATTTTTCTTTCATATGCACCAAAAAAGCTTGTGTTTTTTTTTTTTTTTTTTTTAATCGTTGTGAACAGGAGCATTACTGCAACCTACTGTACATCTTTCATCTTGCAAAAGTTAAAAAAAGACAAAAAGTTACAGGTTTTTGAGCCATAACTGATTAACTGGTTTAAAATCTCAGCAGGAAGTATTCCAGAAACAGGGCCATGTAATAAGACACTGCAGATACATATTATAAGCTGTTATACAAATGAATGTGTTCTTTCCAAAGACAATCACAAGTCTAGACAAGATAGTGCTTGGTTTTGTCGGCAACTCTGTTGTGAAAAGATGGATCAGCTTTTTCTCAAGTCTGGGCAGGAGTATTATCTAGAGGAAATAAGAAACTGGCAGTGCCAAAAGGAATTTATTGAATATTTCTGACAAAATGTGGCTCTGTGTCAAGTGCGTTTATATTATTCAGTTACAACATAAAACATTAACATCTCATTTAAAAAAGGATAATGGTAAATATAGATGTGTAAAATCAAAGAGTTGTTATTTAAAACAAATTACACTTGTACTTTTTGTCACTACTTCTCATACAGTGCAGTCACAAGCTTTTATTTTTTACTGATTTCATCCAAATGGCATTAAAGTTAGCGTGACGGCTGCAGCCACTTTTACGGTAGACCTGTTTGGTAGGGTGAGTACGGTAGTTTCCAGCCAGCCTCAAGTCCTTTATGAATGGCATGGCATTAGCTTTGGAGTGATTGCGGCATGCACTCTGAGTAGATAACGCCAGATGTGTGGCTGTGACTTCTTTCTTTGAGGTAAATGCACGTGTTTTTTTTATTTTTTTTATTTTTTATTTTTTGGTTATGTTGGCTGTAACTCTTTTAAAATGCGCGATATTTTGCGATACGTGCGTTAAAACATTTCGTGCAGATTGCAATGATGGTTTGTGCTAGGTTTGGAAAACAGCTGTCGCAGATGTTGTTAGGAAGCCTAACGTTATGTGACAAGTGTTGTAGCAAGTAGATAAGTTGGTGTTTAAATTTTGAATGATTATAGCACAATAATGATGGTGTTTTGAAATAAGATAAGCAGTGCTTAAATATACACTTGAGGACTACGTTATATTGAGCATATGAGGAGCCACTAATTCATCACAGGTAAAAACATGTGAATCTGTAGCTAAATGTGAATTAAGTTTGACATTAGAAACTTTAAAATACCACTCTGTCATGCTCTTTTAATTATCATGGCAACATCTAACTATCTAATTGTTTTATTACTATGAATGTAGTCACTATAAAGTTGAACTATATTTAAGTTAATATGGACATAATATGTTGCTGCATGGTAGTTATAGTTTTTATTTGTTTTAATATATTTTTGATGTTTTATTAATCTCATATTGTGAGAATATTAGGTTATAGCAGTTTTGTAGCCTTTTAGCATCTAGGATTCAAATAATGTGTTTATTACAAACAGGTGTGTCTCTACACATAAAATGGGTGAAAACAAGAATAATTTATTTTTATTTTGGAAGATGTGCTCCTCATACCACACAACATTTCACCTGCACTGAAGTCCCTCCTACAGCAGATCAGCAATAAATGCTGAAATATTTTCCCATCAGCCTTCATGTGAAGAAGAAAGAGTTTAGGAAGAACAGTGACATGATATTCAAACCCTGCAGATATAACATAAGATACTGAAAACCAGTTGTGTTTATTCCTTGATTCAATATTATTGTGAAGAAAACAGCAGTCATCAATCAGTTTAGTCTTAAAAAAAAAAAAAAAAAGATATATATATATAATAGATATATTTATATAATATACAATCGTTTTGTATGCAGTTGTCTAATTTTTGTTCCATCAGAGTTATTTTCCTTTTCCTTCATATCTTTTTCTTTGATTATTTATGATTTACTAATAATTTAAGCTTTTTCCTTTTCATTTTTAAGATGAAAGAGGTGTCAGTTGATAACCTGAGTGAAGCGGAAAGAAACCTCATGATTGTCAAATCTTTGAGTCACTCACAGACCGAGACCATTTTTTCCATGAAAACAAGATCCAAAAAATCTTTAACCTGCCTTCAAGAGTTTCACACGTGCAGGAAACCTTAATGAACACATGAATATTCACATTGGAGAGAAACCGGACACATGTAATCAGTGTGGGATGACTTTCAGACATAAAAGAAACCTTAATGATCACATGAAAATCCACACTGGAGAAAAGCTGCACATGTCATCAGTGTGGGAAAGAGCTGTGACCATGCTAGGTCTTTGTAAAACTAATATGCTCTCCTCAATTCTGAGAAATATAAACGGATCAGTGTGTTAAAAACTTTTCCAGGGCAGATTCCCTGAAGAACCACCTAAAACTTCACATAATGGGGAAGCCTTGCGTGTGTACTTTGTGTGGAAAGAGTTTTAGTCACTGAGTGTTTTAGAAATACACCAGAAAAGACACAGCAGTGTGAAGGATCATTTGTGCTTTTATTGTGGGAAGACCTTTATTACAGATTTTGTACTGAAACGGCACCAGAGATCTCACACTGGAGAAAAACCTTACACACTGTGGCAAAAGATTCAATCACTCAGGATCCCTAAAATCACATGAAAGGATCCACACTGGGGAGAAGCCGTATCACTGCCATCCATGTGGGAAAAGTTTCACTCATTGTAATTGCTGATTCATAAAAAAAACCAAATGTCTGAATTTATGTAAATATACAGCTTCTTTGAGTGCAATGCTGCATCTTTACCAAACGTGACACAGTCATTTTGCTTTATGAATTTAGTAATCATTGAGCTTTATTATGATTATTTTATTTTATTTATTTATTTGACAAGTATATGTTCCTGTGCTTGCATGTCTAGCTCAAGAAGCTGAAAAAGAGTCACTCTTTAGTGGGACATGTATCTGGTATTTTATTGTGTCTTCATTGTTGTGATTGTTGTACATCTAGTTACTCCAGCCCTTATGACATATTTACTAAATGTGGATGTCATAAACTCATGTAGCTTTTCAACTGCAACCTACTTGCTTTTCTTCCTCTATTGAGATGCTTTGGGTATGTTGTATTTCAATTAAAAAAAATCATTTTAATTTATATATATATTAAATAAATAAATAAAACGTAATTCTGGCAGCTCCTGAAATAGGTCATACCCCTGATATTACCAGAACACTTAGCAATTTAGGTAAATAGAAAAATCGGTTGATAGAAGGACACAGTTTTTTTCTTGGACAGAGCAAGAACACTCTAAGTGTCTAAAATGAATGCACACAGTTCAGTTGTTGTCGAATTGTAAAAATCGCCCTCAGTGCAGTTAAACTAAATGTACGAAGCAAAAATAATAATACATTCATTGTGCTGATGTTTTCAGATCACCTGTAACCTGCCACTTTAAGTTCATTTCAATGGTTTCAACAGACTGAGGCAAACTACACCATCACCATACATTTCTTAAGCGCCAAACCATGTTTCATGTAAACAAACAAAACCGTTAAACAAAAACTGTAAAAGTTAAAAGAAGTTAAATAACTCAATTGGAGAACTCATTTTTTTTTTTTGCATACAAATCTTTACACTTATTTTAATTAAGGTATTTTTATAGTCTGTGGGACAAAGCAGAAAAGTTTTTTTTTTTTAATCATAAAGTGTAATAATTTTTTTTTTTTTTTAACAAAATTATGACATTTTTTTTTACGGAAGACGCCCACTAAAATCTACTGTTATTTGTTTATATTTAACATAAAATGATATTATAATATTCTACACATAACATTAAACATTCATAGAGAACCGATCGGGCGTTTTCCTGGTTCCATTTGCACCGGCAGCGACGTCTTCATTCGCCGTATTTACAAACATCAGCAACCGAGTCTCTCTGGGTGATTTGTAGTAAAGCAGAGTCAAAGGTGGGAGCGGGGGCGGAGCGCTGACGGTGGGAAGTGGCGTAGATACAGGAAATGGAAGATGATACGGTTCGTGCAGACAGTGGCGGCAATGTAAACATGAATGGAACATAGTATAAATTCGGAAAGGAAAGAAAAAATAGGTACAAATCTCAGAAACGGACAAAGAAAAGGGAAATTACCCGGCAAGAAGAAGGAAAGAGGAGTATAAGGTAAAGTCACTGTTAAAGTTTGTTCGTGTAAACCCTAAGTGCTGTAATTGTGGAGATCACAGTGCAGGATATGGAGGATGTTTAGTGAGGAAGAATGCAGTGAAAGTCCAAAATGTCGGAATGAATGAAGGAATTTTATATGCTGAGGCTCTGAAGAAAGTAAAACAAACACATAAGGCTACAGAGACTACTAGAAAGTTGAACTATGGACGTACTATGTTGCTGCATGGTAATTATAGTTTTTATTTGTCATTAGAACATAAATGCTTGAATGGGTGAAAACGTGAATAATTTATTTTTTATTTTGGCAGATCTGCTCCTTCTCCCACATAACAATTCGCCTTCACTGAAACTCCTCCCACAGCAGATCAGCAATAAATGCTGAAATATTTTCCCATCAGTTTACAAGTGAAGAATGAAGAGATTAAGAAAGAAAGACAGGGATCCAGAACCCTGCAGAATAAAACATGAAGATACTGAAGAACCAATAGGTTGGTGTTTATTCTTGATTCTTCATTACTGGTGCTGAAAAACAGCAGTTCATCAGAGTAGTGTTAAAAAAATAAATAAATAAATAAAATACAAGACACTTTCCATGAAATGGTTTGAAATGTAACTTTGGTAATAAGGCTGAATGCACTCAATACTATACAAATGTTTATATGCAGCTGTCTACTATTTGTTAATATATCAGGGTTTACTTTTCTGACCTTTCCCTTCAAATTTCTCTCTTTAATTATTACTGAAAATTTAAGCTTTTTCCTTTCTTTTTTTTTCATTTCAGAACCCTGCAGAATAAAACATGAAGATACTGAAGAACAAATAGGTTGGTGTTTATTCTTGATTCTTTATTATTGCTGAATAACAGCAGTTCATCAGATAAGTGTTGTAGTGTTAAAAAAAACTATAGTAGCTGTAACACAGTTAAAGTAAAAATAAAATACAAGACACTTTCCACGAACTGGTTCGCAGTGTTATTTTGGTAATAGGGTTGATGAATGCACTCAATACTATACAAGCATTTGTATGCAGCTGTCTACTATTTTGATTATATCAGGGTTTACTCCTATGTCCTTTCTCTCTTTGATTATTACTGAAAATTTAAGCTTTTTTCTTTCTTTTTCATTTCAGAACCCTGCAGAATAAAACATGAAGACACTGAAGAACAAATTGGTTGGTGTTTATTCTTGATTCTCTAACAGCAGTTCATCAGAATAGTGTTATAGTATTTAAAAAAAACAAAACAAAACAAAAAACTGTGAAATGACAGAGTTAAAGTAAAAATAAAATACATCCATGAACTGGTTTGCAGTGTTACTTTGGTAATAGGGTTGGTGAATGCACTCAATACTATACAAATGTTTATATGCAGCTGTCTACTATTTGTTATTATATCAGGGTTCACTTTTATGTCCTTTCCCTTCATATTTCTCTTTTTTCTTTCATTTTTTTTTTTTTCCATTTCAGAACCCTGCAGAATAAAACATGAAGATACTGAAGAACAAATAGGTTGGTGTTTATTCTTGATTCTTCATTATTGATGCTGAAATGACTTGAGTTAAAGTAAAAATAAAATACAAGACACCTGCTGTGAACTGGTTACAAAATGGAACCTGACACTTGAATTTCTTATTGTTTTCCAAAAAAAAAAAAAAAAAAAAAACTTTCCGAAGAAACATACTGATTATCAACATCAGGAATTCTGGCTAAATACTAAGTAGCTTTATTTTATTTATATTTATTTTATATCTGGTTCACAATTTTTGCAACCATGTTACTAAACCTTTAAACATCTTACACCTCAGGACTTGCAAATATTTAACAATCACACAACTGCGATTTTATTAATTTCTAGAAATTAGCATAAAATATGAGAATTAAACAAAATATATAAAAAAAAGAATGGATAGCAGGCCTGCAAATTTAGTGTAAATTAACCAAATTCTCATTTATAGTTACTGATGAACTTAATATTGAATGACGTTATTTTTCATGGTAATGCACTTAATACTATACAAATGTTTGTATGCAGGCTCTCTTTGATTATTTATGATTTACTAATAATTAAAGCATTTTATTTTCATTTTAGACTTGATGAAACAGAATAAGACTGAAGACCTGAGTGAAATGGAGGAGAAACCTTATGATGTCAAATCTTCGAGTCACTCAGAGACAGAGAACATTTTTTCCCTGCAAAGAAGATCCAAAAAGTCTTTCACCTGCCCTCAGTGCGGGAAGAGCTTCAGACATAAAGGACACCTTAATGAACACTTGAATATTCACCCTGGAGAGAAACCGCACACATGTGATCAGTGTGGAAAGAGTTTCATAATTAAAGAACACCTTAATAGACACATGAAAATTCACTCAGGAGAAAAGCCATATACATGTGATCAGTGTGGAAAGAGTTTCATATATAAAGGACACCTTAATAAACACATGAAATTTCACTCTGGAGAAAGGCCACACACATGTGATCAATGTGGGAAGAGATTCCTATACCAACATGGCCTTAAAATTCACATGAAAATTCACACTGGAGAGAAACCACACACATGTGAGCTTTGTGGGAAGAGTTTCACACAGAAAGCACACCTTAAAACACACATGAAAATTCACACTGGAGAAAAGCCACCCACATGTGATCAGCGCAGGAAGAGTTTTGCAGATGTACAGCGTTTTGAATTTCATGTGCATTCTCTTTCTGGAGAAAGACCATATAAGTGTTATCAGTGTGGTAAAAACTTTTCTTTAGCAAAATGCCTGAAGGAGCACCTGAAACTTCATTTAATAGAGGAGCCTCAGCCTTGTTCTTTGTGTGGAAAGAGTTTTCGTCATTTAAAAAAACACCAGAAAATACATAGCGGAGTGAAGAATCATTTGTGCCTTTATTGTGGGAAGACCTTTATTACAGCTTCTCAACTGAAACGGCACCAGAGGATCCACACTGGAGAAAAACCTTATAAGTGTTCACACTGTGAGAAGAGATTCAGTCAGTCAGGAGCCATGAGAGCACATGAGAGAATCCACACTGGCGAGAAGCCGTATCACTGCCATCCATGTGGGGGACGTTTTACTTATTTGCATTCTTTGCTCAGTCATAAAAAAAACAAATGTGTGAAATCATGAAATCATGTCTGAAATCATGAATCATGAAATCATGAAATCTAAAGATCCAGCTCTTTCAAGTACAATGCTGTATTTTGACAACACGTGACCCAATCATTTTGCTTTATGAATTTAATAATCATTGTGCTATATGATGATTTTTTTTTTTTGTGTAATATTACAATTATGTTACTCCACTACTTAAATGCCTATCTTCTAATTCAATAAAGAGAGAAATCTAAATTTTTATAGATGTATTACTTTTTATTTTATATATAATTTATAATAATAAAATATTATAATTAGGGATGGGTATCTTTTACATTTTATACTGATACCGATACCGATACTGCTTATCGATACCAGTACTTTGTCAAAGATTAGACCTCTAGTGAGGAAATGTTGTTTTGGAGAGTTTTTTTTTTTCACCATTGCTACCCCGATCTCCTCATTTTCCAACCACTTTTCCAGATGTTGAAACTCCTCCTCAATTTGTCCAGTTGTGTGTTCACTGTATAAATTAATATCAATTTCAATATCAATATTTCAATTTACAATTTCTTTACGACCGAGGAAAGAAAGACATGAACATCTTGGATGACAAGGGGGTGAGTAAATTATCTGTAAATTGTTGTTCTGGAAGTGGAGTTCTCCTTTAACATCAATGTGCATACAGCACCAAGTTTGACAGTTGAGGCAAATTCTGTACTTACACTGCTTTGAAAAATAATGTTTTGTTGTTTTTTATCTCTTGTGCTTGCAAGTTCATTCAGACAATCAACTTTTGTGACACCAAATGCATTAAAGTCACAGATCGGATGGAATTCTGGAAAGAGGGTGCAAAGAAAAAACACCTGAATACCATCCTGCTGTTTCTTATCGGAGAGCTTGTCAACTTTGATTGTCAAAATAATAAATATTTTTTAAAGAAGTCTCTTCTGTTCACCAAGCCTGCATTTATTTGAACCAAAGTACAGCAAAACAGTACAATTCTGAAACATTTGTAATATTTAAAATAACTTCTTTCTAGCTGAATTTTTAGCATCATTACTCATGTTGAAAACAGCTGAGTACATTTTTTTCTGGTTTCTTTGATGAATAGAAAGTTCAGAAGAACAGCATCTATCTGAAAAAGAAATTGGAAAATAAACAAATGATTTAAAATGATAAATATAATAAAAAATCAAATCAAATCAAATTATAAATGTCTTTATCATCACTTTTGATCAATTTAAAGCATCCTTGCTAAATAAAAGCTTTTTTATTTAAGATAAATGCTGATCTTTGGATATTTCTACTCATCAAAGAATCCTGAAAAAAATTAAATATTGCTGCTGCTAATAATAATACTACAACTAATAATACAAGTTTATCAGCATATTAGAATGATTTCTGAAGGATCATGTGATACTAAAGATGAGTAATGGTGCTGAAAATTTAGTTTTGATCACAAGAATAAATTACATTTTAAAATGTTTTCAAATAGAAAGCAGTTATTTTAAATAAAAAAAATATATATCACAATATTACTGAAAAAACATTTGACTGGTAGTGTACTTACTTATTTTTGCTTTTCAGTATGTGTATGTTTTGCCATTATACAAAGTCCCCAGGGGACTGTGGTGATGTCCCTTTTTTCTGCTAGTGTATCCGTTATTAGAACTAATGCTCATGAATTATTATGATTTTTATGGGGTTGGGGTGGGAAATCTTGAATTACAGTGCTATACCACAATTGGATATTTAAACTATGTAAACATTTTTACAGTAACTTACTGGCATCCAAATGTACAGCAATCTTTTTACAGTGTAGGAGTCATTATGGACACAGAACACACAGTGCACCTCAGTTTGTTAACACCTTTCTATCACAGCCAGACAGTTTTTCGTTGTCTGTTCTGAAGATGCTCTGATCCTGTTGTCTATTAATATTCAGCCCTTGTCCTAGTCACTCAGAACTTTTCACTTGTCCATTTTTCCTGCTTGCAACACATGAAATTGAAGAACTGACTGTTCAGTCACTGCCTATTATATCCCACCGCTTTGACTGGTGCCAATGTAATATGTTGGTGAATAATTTCACTGCTTATTTGGAGACAAAATATTTATATATGATTTCTCAAAGATTTCTGCATTTCAAATGCCATAGAAAATGCGTATCCACACAAATCCATACAGTGCAAGCTTAAAGGGGTCATCGGATGCAAACTTCACTTTTTCATGTTGTTTGAACATTAATGTGTGTTGGCAGTGTATGTACAAATCAAGCCTGTAATGATAAAAATCCATGCAGTGATTTTTAATTAATCTGTAAAAATAATATCCCCTTTTTCAAATCGAGCCGTTCTCAGATGCCGTCACACCGACAGATGCCGCTCCCACGATAGTTGATTGACATGAGCTCTTACCTTAGACCAGCTGTCACAGTCCAGTAACTTTCCTTGTTTCGATGCCGAAGCAGGGATGTAAGTTAGACAAGAATATCTCCAATTGAGCGATTGAGGTGTTGTGTTGCTGGATGTAATAATGAACATAGTGGTCGTCATTTACTCCCGGCATCTGAGCCGCTGAAAATGCAGTGGATTACATTTGTTTGTGAAGGGAATGTGCCTCCCGATCTACATATATCTGTCTATGTTCGTGCGAATCATTCGTGATCCAGCTTCACTTACAGCAGAAGTGAGTATAAGCGTTTTTTATGAATCTTTGCGATCGTCTTTCCTAATAACGTGGTAGTTAGGAAGTTTAGCGGCTAAATGCGGCTAAAGTAAACAAGATCGTCATTCCACAGAGAGAAGAGAGGGGCGGGGTGAGCAGAGCACATTTGCGTTTAAAGGAACAACCCCTTAGAATGAGATGATTTTTGCAGAGCTGATTTTGACAAGGTAAAAAGGGTGTTGTTTTACAAAACCATTGAGAATTTTTAAACAAAGTATGTAACATATTGTGTTCAGAAGCATCAGTGTCTGTAACTGCGCCTGCAGTAACCATCCTATGGCATGACGTAGCTGTCACGTGGTTGGTACGAATGTGCGTCCGCAGCAGTAATAAACACACAGTTTTCAGCTCCACATGTCTGGTTCTTTCAAGCAATACTTTACATGGTGTCAGAAGTCCAAAGTGCATTGAATAAAGTACATCAGGATGGCGTCTTCACAATTTGAGCACCCGAAGATCGACTGGGATGCTGCCGACCTATACCAGGAGTTTGAAAGGTTCCGAAGTCATGTTATGTTCGTCTTTGATGGACCGCTCTCGGAGCTAGCAGCTAAGCAACAAGCCGGCTGGCTAGGTACGTGGCTCGGAGAGCAAGGCAGAGAAGTGTACAAGACGTTTACCTGGGCTGAGGGTGAAAAAGAGGATCCCTCTAAAGTGCTGGATAAGTTTGCAAGCTACATCAGACCAAGAAAAAATAAAAGGATTGCAAGACATCGCTTCAAACAGAGGAAACAAGGTCAGACCGAAAGTTTTGATAACTTTTTGAAGGATCTGAGACTAATCCTGATGGACTGTGAATATCCTGATCCGGATGATATATTAATTGATGCAATCATCGCGGGTGTGAGAGAAAAAAGGGTACAAGAAAGGCTGCTGGATAGAGGCGAGGAACTGACACTTCCAAAAGCTATTGAAATTTCTCAGCAGTTTGAAATGTCACAAAAACAAATGAAAATTGTCAGAGAAGAGGAAGCAAAAGTGTCAGTAGTGACTGTGAAACCCAAACATGCAACACACAATAAGAAAATGTACAAAGGACAAACAAAACCCACGCACAACAAACAAAATACAGACAAAAGGCAGAGAAGCTGCACAAGCTGCGGAAAAGATGCAGAGCATAAATGGAGCAAAGGAAAGTGCCCAGCAAAGGGATCGGTGTGTTCATACTGCCACAAACCGAATCACTGGGTAGCTGTGTGTCGCAAGCGTGCTGTCAACACAGTGGATATTGCACCGGACCAAGATTCATCAGAGGAGCAGATACTGGATATCAATTTAACGCAAGATGATAGATCTGAGGACGACAAATGGACTGTGAACCTGGATATCCTGTCTCAGGAAGTGTTGTTCAGGATTGACACGGGCGCCAAGTGCAACACCCTAACATTGGACAGGTATCAGTTACTCATGCATGAAGGTGAGCTCAAACGTTCCAGTACTGTCCTACGCTCATACTCAAATCACAAACTGAAGCCTGTTGCTGCAGTTGATCTCCTGGCAAAATACAAAACTCGAGAAGTAAGTGCAGAGTTTGAAATTGTAGATATAGCTCAGGAAAATGTGCTCAGTGGCGTTACAGCAGAGGCTCTGGGCCTGATTGTTCGTCTTCATTCTGTACAAAAGACTGACGAAGCAGACAAAATACACAATACTAATGAGTATTTTAGCTCTACATCATCATTGAGTGTATCTTCAGGTTTGATCGAATTTCCAGAGCTGACACGCACCACCGGAACACTGCCAGGTACATACACCATCAAGATTGATCCGGATGCCAGAGGTGTGGTCCATCCTGTCCGTCGCCAACCCGCTGCTCTTAAAGCAAAAATTATAGAGAAGCTGAATGAGATGGTGGAAGATGGCTACATTACAAAAGTTGACCAACCTACTGAATGGGTGAGTTCAATGGTGGCTGCAGTCCGCAACAGTAAAATAAGAATCTGCATTGATCCCAGTGACCTAAATAAGGTCATAAAGAGAGAGCACCACCCAATGCGCACTATAGAAGAAGTTGTGTCGGCGATGCCAGGTGCTAAAGTGTTTTCAGTTCTAGATGCTAAATCAGGATTTCTCCAGATAAAACTGGATGAGGCTTCGTCCCTCCTCACGACCTTCAACACACCAATTGGAAGATATAGATGGCTGAGGCTTCCCTTTGGACTGAAATGCGCCCCTGAAATCTTTCAGCGCATCATGGATGAGATGCTTGAAGGTGTCACTGGTGCCATAAGTGTCATGGATGACATCCTTGTTGCGGCCCCCACAGAGGAGGAGCATGATGCAATATTGCGCAAAGTAGTTGAGAGAGCAACAAGCTACAACCTCAAGCTAAACTTTAACAAGTGTCACATCCGCCAACCAGCAGTGCCATATGTGGGTCATCTGATAACAGCAGACGGGCTCAAGCCAGACCCAGTTAAAATCAAAGCAGTGCAGCACATGTCACGGCCAACCGACAAAGACGGTGTTCGCCGTTTTCTGGGATTTGTCACCTACCTTTCAAAGTTCATACCAAACCTCAGCGAAGTGGATGCTCCACTACGTCAGCTTCTAAAGAAAGATGTGGAGTTCACGTGGCAACCAGCTCAGCAGAAAGCCTTTGCCAGGCTTAAGGAGTTGTGCACACGTCCACCAGTGCTACAGTTTTTTGACCCTTCAAAACCTGTGGAGATATTCTGTGATGCCAGTAGTAATGGATTAGGAGCTGTCCTCCTGCAGAATGGACAGCCCATAGCCTTCTCATCCAGGTCCTTGACTGATGCAGAAACGCGCTACGCGCAAATTGAGAAAGAGATGCTCTCTATTGTCCATGCCTGCGCAAAGTTCCACAACTACATATTGGGCACACATGTCACAGTGTACAATGACCACAAACCCCTCGAAGACATCTTCAAAAAATCACTGCTGTCGACCCCGATGCGCATCCAGAGAATGCGTCTTCGCTTACAATGGTATGACCTGACGGTTAAGTACAGGAGAGGAAAAGACATGGAGCTGCCCGACACACTGTCTAGGGCACAACTTTCAGAGTGCACGCCAGAGATCGATGGCCTGGAATGTGTCTCCATGCTCAGCTATGTCTCAGTCAGCGACCAAAAATACACAGAACTGAAGGAGCGTACACGAGAGGAGTTAAACTGTCTCCTTCAGACAATTCAGAGTGGCTGGCCTGACCGCAGACGAGATGCGCCTGTGCCTGTGCAGCCATACTGGGACTCAAGAAGTCAATTAGCTTCATCTGATGGACTCATTTACAAAGGATTACGCATCGTAGTTCCCCCCACAATGCGGGAGCACATGCTGAAACTCATTCACCAGTCGCATCTGGGGATGGTGAAAAGTAAACAGCGAGCACGTGAGGTGCTCTACTGGCCAGGCATGAGTGCGGAAATTGAGGAAGTAATCAGAAATTGCAGCAAATGTGCTGACTTTCAAAATAAACTGCCCAGGCTCCCCCTCAAACCAGCGGAAACACCAGAGTTGCCATTTGAAGAGGTAGCATCAGATCTGTTTGAGTTTAATGGGAAACAGTACATTGTGCTTGTGGATTACTACTCAAAGTTTATTGAAGTGGATGAGCTAAAGGATATAAGAAGCCGCACTGTCATAGAGACTTTGAAAGCTCAGTTTTCCAGGCATGGCATACCATCCTTGCTTCGGTCAGATAATGGCCGTCAGTATTCTTCAGAAGAGTTTAAAAACTTCTGCGAAAGTTATGGAATAACACACAAAACGTCCTCACCACATACTCCACATTCGAATGGTGAAGCAGAGCGTGCAGTTCAAACAGTGAAGAGGCTGTGGAGTAAAGCAGCAGACAAACACCTAGCGCTAATGGACTACAGAACCACTCCACTTGAGTCAGTAGGCCTGTCACCTGCACAGCTGTTAATGGGCAGGAGGCTTCGCAACAAGCTACCAGCTACTCGAGCCCTACTTATACCAGCAGCTTATGATCACCTCAAAGTGAAGCGCCTGCTAGACAACACAAAGTGCACTCAAAAGTTCTACTATGACTCCAAGAGAGCAGGAAACCCTCCTGTTGCTCTCAAACCAGGTGATGAGATCAGGATGCAGCCGTATCCTGGCAGCAGCAAATGGTCCCCTGGTGTCGTTGTTAAGCCATACAGTGCTCCTCGGTCCTATGTGGTCGAGTGTGGAGGCAAGCAGTACCGGCGGAACAGCCAGCATCTTCGTAAAAGCACAGCAGCAGCTAACACTCCCCGTCACTATATGTGTGATGATCAGTGGACTGAGCCCCCAAGTCTGTCTGAGGAGTCACATACTCCCTGTTTTCCTGAACTGCCCCGCTCAAACCCCAACACTCAAGTGTTACCAGAATCAAGCTCAAGTGTTGCCCCTTCTGCTCAAGCTCAGCTGCAACGCACCACCAGGCTGGGCAGAGTTGTGAAGCCCCCTGATAGACTGAACCTGTAACTGACCACAGTTGTTGTGTTTGCCAGTAAGCATTCCTCCCAGTTGTGTGAAAGAAGACACAGTGATTGTATTTAATTTCTGTTCGGTGTTTTGGTTATGGAATTTCAGCTAACAAATAAGCAGTACTGAGTTGATTTAAAGTTAAAAAAAAAAAAAAAAAAAAGAGGTCAAGTTTGTATAAGGTATTTATTTTTTTTTAGGAGGAGAGATGTAACATATTGTGTTCAGAAGCATCAGTGTCTGTAACTGCGCCTGCAGTAACCATCCTATGGCATGACGTAGCTGTCACGTGGTTGGTACGAATGTGCGTCCGCAGCAGTAATAAACACACAGTTTTCAGCTCCACATGTCTGGTTCTTTCAAGCAATACTTTACAAAGTATATTAGAGACTTTTCATTAAGACCCTAAAGAATCATATCAACTTGTGGAAAATGGGGCTCCGATGACCCCTTTAAACTGATATAAACTTCTGCTTATGATTAACTGTCACATTTTAACATGTAGTTACTAACTGTGCTCTACAACAAAGTTACAAATGGCAACTATGGATACATGTGGTTTTTTATTGGTCTTCATGTCCTATACACATTTGACTTAACATGCCTTGTAGCTACTTTAAGAACAGCAAAATGAACAAGAATTTCATATCAAACTCTAAAACTTTTGATTAATTTGCTTGCACGATCGGTTTAGTAACTACATACATTACCTGTAACATTAGATGTAATTGACTTAAGAAAACTATGATTTCTATTCACTATATAATAAACAAGGAGCGTATTGTAATACATTCAGTGGTGTGAAACAAAACATATTTACAAAAATACTTTACTAACCTGACACTGAACTTTATTTATCTGCGCTATTTTCCCACTATATCTGCTCATGAATGAAATAAGGTAACATTAGTGAAAAGTGAAAAGTAAGAAAAGTGAGAACTAATGCTATTGAACTACAACACAACAATAAATAAACAGGTTGGATCGTAAATTGATGTCTTAATACTTGAGTACACAGTGTGATCTGCTGCAATAACGTCCCGCAAGAAAACAGAACTAAAATAATATCAGGTAGGCTCAAATACAAACGTTAAAGGGTCATGAACTGAGAAACCAAAATTGCCTTGATCTTTTGACATAAAACAAGTCATTGTACTATAAAAACATCTTGTAAGTTTCAGAACTCAAAACTTTGTTGTTAGTCTAAAACAGCCTAGAGTATATTAAAGAAAGTCTGCAAAAACGAAAGCTTTTGGAATGTTCTAATAGTGTAGATAAGCAACACCTCCACAGAAGAAGATCAAAATGGCTGCCTGTTTAGCCCTGCCCACTGATTCGTGCATGTAGTGTTTACCAGAGAGGTGAACATGCAGGTTTACGCAGAAGCCAAACGATAAAGATGGCTCTGAAGACAATAAGATGCTGTGCAGTGCCAATTTGTGGAAAAACAGTCTTTGTATTGCCTTTTTTCTGATCCCAACGTTAGGAAAGAGTGGATGAACTTTATTTTTAATGAAGTTCCAGACTGCTTCAGTAAGAACTCGGTTCATTTCATTTTACTTACCAACGAGGTACAATACGATGCACGATTTTCAAAAAGATCGATACTGAAAGGTGATTCTGTGGCGACTATATTAGATCTGACAGTGATGTCGCAACATAAGTTTTCATTACGTGCCACTATTGCTTTGTCTCTTCTTACAGATCATTTGATATGCATTGAGTTATGCGCTTTTGACCTAAATCACAGCAGCATCCATCTATGAGGAATGTAGGCTGTCAAACATAGACAACTATTAGCCAATCATAGCAGTGGACGTTTACTTTCGAGTCTACAATCCACCACACCTACTGACTGTTCTGATGAGGGGATTGAAAACAAGACAAAAAGTAGCCTATTACTTCGAAATTATGATGCTTTTTGATGTAAAAATCTTGATAGCATTATAAGTGGAGCTCAGAGAACAGTACAAAATAATAATAATAGAAATAAAAAAAAAACAAAAAAACAAAGTCAGTTCATGACCATTTTAATGTAGTATAATACAAGATTATAATATAAGCTTACAATATTAGTTACAATAATATAAGATCTCTTTTTTTTCCACAACAGAGCAGACTGGGATAGGGAGGGAAAATATATACTTTGAAGAATGTTGGAAGCCAAAAAACACTGGACCCCATTAACTTCCACTGTATGGATGAGAAAAAAAAAAAATCCCTGTTACATTTCTCAAAGTATCTTCTTTTATTGTTCCACAGAAGAAAGTCAGTCATACAGGTTTGGGATGAAATTAATACAAACAATCCCTTTAAGAGAGAGTATACTGATAATAGTATACTGAAACAGATTTAAATAACCAGTCCAGTACATAGAAATTGCTTCAGATCCAATTAATGCAAGTTTATTTTTGATTAAATGAAACAAGTTACACTGAGATATATAAAGATATACTAAAGACATTTTTACTGAAATTTAACACAAGAATGACATAGTGCTATTTCAACACTTGCTGGTCTTCTAGGTGGTTTTACTAGCTGGTGGCTTTCAGTAGGTCTGCCAGGTGAATATCATAAGTCTGATCACTTAAACAGTAATAGCAAACCTCTCCTAATTTGAGGCATCATTCATGTCTGGAGCACAAACAGCAAGTGTAACGGTAACTACATATAGTTATAATGATGCTTGGCTTAAACAGACTGAGCTGTCTGGTTCCTGAATACTGAACGCAGCATAAAGTTCCTGGTCCTGAGGGAGTTCTGCATCAAACATGTGCAAGAGTTCAGGCTCCGGGCTCATCCTATAGAAGAAAACAGAACCAGCTTCCTGGTCCAGGAACACACCGATTTTTCTGGTGGACTCCGTTTGAAGTGGTTTAGTTAGTGATTCAGTTTTTTTGTCATGAGCCACACCTACATTTTTAGAGTAGCATAAACGCCACGACATCTTATTGTGTCCCAGACGTACGGTGTCATTCGCACCCTTTCTCTCGATTCCCTTACAGGCCACACCAATGTGCACATCTGTCCCGATCACATCCGCCGTAAAGAAGCAGCGTCCTGTCAGCGGCTCGCAGCACAGGACCTGATTGCACTTGTCAAATCTTTCATCATTAGCAGGAAGCTGTTGCTTCTCCCTCTTGCGAACAGCTACTGTGTTGTTCTCGTTCAGATAGAGGTATTCGTTTGCCGTCTGAGGGTCAAATGTGAGCGTGACAGCATCTGAAAACGAAGTGAGATTTATCAGGAAATGGCTTAAATATCTACAATTAGCATTAGCGGCACAATGTGTGTCGATGATGTAAAATACTTCAGGGAAGTCACATGCCATATTTTGGTAATTCATTCGTTATTTCAATGCAGGCAAGTTTTTATGAGCTCATGTAAATTAGAGAAACACAGCATTTGTACTTCTATGAATCCACAACGTAAGACTTTTTAAAAATAAAATGGAAATAGGTGTTAAAAATGGTGACGTAGTTACAGCATCTACAAATAAACATTGATCTACATTTTAACCTACAATCTTTATACAATCTTTAAACTCACATTTGTATAGTCCTGGTTGGTGACTGCAGACTCCTCCAGTGTAAATTCTAGATAGAGTTAGATTTAGAGTTAGGCTCAGCGTAGGTTAATATGTTAAGACTAGTATCACACCATTGCACATTTACTGAAGCGCATTTTCATGGGATCCAGTGGATGTTCATTCCAACCTTCAACATGAACCAATATCAGGTAACAGCTACAGTACCTCAGTGAGGGCAGCTTATCCTTCAGTTGATGAACTTTCTTTTCCATGATGTTTCCAAGGTCATTATACCGCAGGTCCAGCTCTCTCAGACTGGCTTTCAAAGACGACAGCAGAACTCCTCCTTTAATTTGACAGCCTGAAAGTCTATAAAGCAAAATCAGATTATTATGTATTTAGCGTCACAGCCATTAGTTGGTGTGCCCAAATCGGCCACTAGAGGGCAGTCCTCCTAGATTACTGTCTCTTTGGTTTGGACTTCATTTCCCATATCCCTTTGCCTGGACTAACATGCCTCTTGTGTCATTAGTCAATTTAGCTCACTATATACACCATGTTCTCTCAGCTTTTGTCTGTGCAGGTTTTGCATGTTATACTCTGCCTCTAGAGTGGTTTGATGTGCCTGTGTTTACAAGTGAAAGCTTGTATTGAGAATGTCAGGTACTTCGAGACGGAGCTCTGATTCAAAGCTTGTATCATTTTAGTGAAAAGACGTCACTAGTGACGTCAAAGCCTCATCTGATTGCAGTTCTGAGAAAGGGTTCACTTTTGGCAGAATCAAGCCTGAAGACAGTGAAAGAATATTGTTTTTAAACTTCCACTGTCTTTTGTCCAGTCCACATTAATCACTTTCACCCCTTTTATCCAGTCTAAATAACTCCATCATTTCTCTCGGTTCAAAAAAAGCATTGCCCAAGTTACAAAATTATGAAACATTAAGAAACAACGCTGAACATAAACACTCCAAAATGTTAATTTATTTTACACTTGTTTACTATATGAGTGTATATTTAAATTTATCAAGCCATATAGCACACATTTTGACACTTACAGGCCGTTTCTCAAATGGAAGGCTGCATCCTCCGGAGGTCACATTTGTAGGCTGCATACGTCATAAAGAAGACCATATTTTATTAACGGTTATAAATTTGACCATTATTCTTAGTGAAGCATAAATTGTTGTAATACGCTTATGACTCATTAATGTAATGCTCAGTTAACTGAAATAAACCAGGCTTGATGACGTATGCAGCCTCTGGAGGATGCAGCTTCTGTTTGAGAAACGGCCACAATGTTTTCCTGCACCTTATTTGGATCGACCAGTAGGTGTCCCTAATGTGCTTTTAAAGCTTTGAGAAATTAGCTGCTTTCCAGCGCACCTGGCTGGAAAGCTTCCAAGCTTCAAGAAGCTTCATCTCACCACCACTAGTGTTTTCGGGATTACCAGAAAACCTGCACAAACTGAGAGAACATGGCCTATATACAGTAGCCTGCATCCGAACACCTAGGCAGCTGATTAGTTGCCTCGCTGCCTTGTCTGGCAATGACTTCACAGGTAGCATTTGCACACAAAGGCAACTCACAAAACTGATTTCAGACATGTTTCTATGGCAGCGTATTGGTTTAGTGATCAACAAATAAACAGAACAAGCTTTGGTGATAACTAGGCAAATATTTAATTACTACAATACTGACTTGCTAGAAATAACATCAAAAGTGCAAAAAACCATCAGAAACATACATTTATGCCAGGGGTGGCAAACATCGGTCCTGGAGAGCCGCAGCCCTGCAGAGTTCTTCAACCCTAATCAAACAAACATGAACGCGCTAATCAAGGTTTGAAGGGTTACGAGGAAGTTACAAGCAGGTGAGTTTTTATTAGGGTTGGAGCTGAACTCTGCAGGGTTGTGGCTCTCCAGGACCGACGTTTGCCACCCCTGGCGTAAATGTATGTTTCCAACTTTTTGCAATTCTGATGTTATTTCTAGCAAGAAATCAGTATTGCAGTAATTAAATGTACGTAAATGTATGTTTAGCACTTAATATAATGTAATGTAACATTGCACGTAAGAAGGTATATATTAAGCAACCTCCTAAAGTACAGTTCTGGGAATACACCTAGAAAAGGTACACCTGCAGTTAAGATATACCTTTAGAGTCTTCGTAGCACACTAAGAGACAGGGTTATCGGGAAACGCAGCCCAAGTAGCAAGACAAAGTGATCTGAGTAAAGGCTATAAGGGAGACAGCTCTGGCTACTGGGCATGCGCACATCAATCTAACATTATTTTTGTCACACTGTACAACAATAATACTGTTTTTGTATTATAATAAGGGCAAAGTTTATGGTTGGGGTAGGTGTAGACATTAATAAAACACAATCTAATAGGTAAAACAATTCATTTCATTGTTAGTTTCCGGTCTGGGCTGTATCCCCTCTAGCCACAACCAGTAATCTGGGAGGAGTCTTGGGAACACACTGATGGCTGTGACATTAAGCAAATGATTTTGAATCTGTGTACGTGTATCATTCGTTCAGTCGTTTTTTGATTTCATATTGAAAGTAGAAAACTGAGAAAATGGCGCCTTTTTAAAAAAAAAAAAAAAAAATTCTGATTAATTTATTTGTTTTTTTGTTCAGGGGTTAAAAAATGAATACACAGCCGAAGATCAAACCGTACCGTCATCAGTTCTTTCTCATAAGAGTCCTCTGCTGCTGCAGCTGTACGGATTCTTAACACGTTTATTGCAACTACATTTCACCTTCTTCTCATCAAACAACCAGACTAATGAATGGCTTGACGCAACTGACTGGGGCAGAGCCTAGACAGGACGTTCTTCTGTGTAGACATTCTATGCTTTGAATCAGCTGGGCATGACAGGGTATGATATGACAGCTGTCATAGCTTACCCTGGTTACCCAGTAAGTTCGTTTGAATAATTAATTAATTTGTTTTAAAATAAATACTTTAAACACCGATAAAAAATGGAAAGAATAATGCATTAACTTGGGTACATAATAGGCCTATAATGTTCATGCAAGAACTGTCATTCTGACTCTCTGACAACCGGAGAACAACAGAGATATTAAATACATACTCTTCTGAGTTGTATAATGTAGTTTTGTATTTGGTGTTCCCTGTGCATCAAAAACGTCAATTAACCATACAATATTTAACTGTTTATTTAACCCATCTGTCTAGACCCTGATGTTTGTGGTTAGTTTTACTTACTTCAGAACTTCAAGTTGACACTTAGCACTCCGCAGCCCAGCTGAGAGGATTTTCACTCCTTCATCTTCTAGATGATTGTCACTGAGATCCAGGATTTTCAGATTGACATTTGGTCCTGAAAGCACATCCTTGATAAGCTTCATGTCCTGACTATGGAGGTCGTTGTGGCTGAGGTTCAGCATCTGAATCTGGCATTTGGGATCACAGAAGGCTCTAGAAAGTTGCTTCAGTGCAGACAGTCCAAGACTGTTGTGGCTCAGATCAAGATGAGTCAGGTGAGAGTTTGGTGAGGTCAGGAAAGGCACCAGGATATCACAGTGTTTCTCTGTAAAGCCGCTTCCTTTGAGCCTGTCAATATTGTAACAATTTTGCATGTAAACTCTGTTAGAAGATACACTATGAAGATGTTTACAGATGTTTTCGTAAAACTTACATGGCCTTTCTGAAGCATGTGATGGCTGGAGAGAATCTCCGAAATCCTTCCAAAGAGATGTCGAATTTCCTGAGGACAAACTCATCATGGACTGTATCCGACATCACAAACCGGAAAGCCAGAAGCGTGCACTGGAACAGTGTGAGGGGCTTTTTGGTCTGTGAGTGTTCAAGATCTGGAATCTGCAAAAGAGACCTGTCCTTGAGCTCCACGATGCAACGAACAAGACTAAAGCATCTCTCAGGGGACAGATCTTTCCTCCTCAACAACTTAATATGCTTAGTCACTTTTTTGTGATCTTCTGAACTACTGTCTTGCAATCTAGGCAGGAGTCCTTCGAGTATACGTCTGCTGGAATCACAAGAAATTCCGAAGAGAAAACTGATGAAAAGATCCAAGTGTTCATTTGTGCTTTCCACTGCCACATCAATCACGCTTTTGAGAAAATCAGACAAATTCGAATTTTGCTCCCTTTTTGCTTTTGTCAGTCCCAGGGAGTCTTGATTTCCTGATAGAAATTCATGAAATGCAAACAAGGCTGCAAAGAATTCCTGGACACTGAGATGGACAAAGCTGAAAAGTTTAGTTCTGTTATATCCAAACTTGCACTCAGAGACACAGATAATGATGCCAGGATATCGAAGAGCTTCATCAGGTGTGATACAGTATTTCCTCAAGTCTTCGTTACTGAAGATGGCATTCTGCTCCTTCAGCTTCCAGTATGCCAACGCTGCCAGTTTCTTAATCAGTTCTTTGTGCTGTATGAGAGCATCTTCTGGTGACACATTTCTCTTTTGATATTTGTTGTGGCTCAACCCAGTCTGAATTAGCAGATAGTGGATATACATTTCTGTCTGATCTGAGGGCATGTCACTGTCTCTATTTTGACTTTTAATGATGGTTTTCAGAACAACCGATGAAATCCAACAAAAGAGAGGTATGTGGCACAATATCCACAGGCTCTTATGAGACTTAAGGTGACTGGTGACTTTTTGGGTTAGATCTGGATCCTCAAACTGTCTTGTGAAGTACTCCTCCTTTTGTTCATCTATGAATCCTCTGATCTGCGTGACATATCCCTGTCTGAAGATCTCAGATGGAAGCTGTTCAGCTGCCACAGGCCGGCTGGTGATCCACACGTGTGCGAATGGAAGCAGTTTTCCTCTTAGAAGGTTTTCTATAAGGACATCCAGTGTGGCTTTTTTAGTAGCATCTGACAAAATGCTGGTTTGAAAGCTTAATTTATTTTTATATTCATCCAGACCATCTAAGATGAACAGAACTTTTCTATCACAGATCCTGTCAGAGATCGGTCTCGCCTCATTGAACTCTGGGTAAAAGGCACAAAGCAGGTCAAAAAGACTCTGGTTGTCACCCTCAAGCAAGTTCAGCTCTCGGAATGGGAGGAGAAAAACAAGCTCTAGATCCTGATTGGCTTTTCCGCTTGCCCAGTCATGGACAAACTTCTGCACGGTGACCGTTTTCCCGATTCCGGCAATTCCTTTTGTTAAAACAACCTTCATGGTTCTATTTTCATCAAGGGGCGGTTTAAGAATTTCATTGTAGGTTATGACTGTCTGCCCTGATGTGTTTAAATCATTTGTTGTCTCAATCTGCCAGATCTCGTGTTCTTTATTAAAGGGATCTGACTTATCACTGATGATGAACAGTTGTGTGTAGATCTTATTTAGAGAGGCTGACTGTTGTGCCCTTCCCTCCAGAATCCTCTCAGAGTCCTTCATCATTCTTGATTTTATCTTATCCTTTACATTCTTAAAAATTTCTAAAAAATAAGACAAAATTGTAAATTTATGTTATTAAAAGAAGCATCCACTGATGAATGAAGTTTTATTGTAGCAATAGTTTTGTCTTTTTTGGCACTTACCATCTTTGTTTATTGAGGCAGGGTGAGACACCTGTGGCTAAAAAACAAAACAAAACAAACAAACAAAAAAACATTTACATCAATATAACAGTATATATAATATACACTTTAGCAATATGTTAAATGAGCAACTCAGCAAAATGTACAACATCACAGTATTTTAGTGATCAGACACTCACCGCATGTACATGCATTGTAACATTACCAGCTATTTTGCATCCTAGTATGTTTGGAGCAACTACTATGCCACCGTTCTTCTGGTCAATTCTGAAGTCCTGAATATATTGGTCTGCATTTTGAATTGATGGTTGTGATGTAGAGGTATTATTATTATTATGCTGTGGAATGTTGTCATGCCGTTGAAGTGCCACGTTTCCAAATTGTGGTTGAATGCTGTTGTCATCTGTTTAAAAAATGCATAACCAAAACAGCACAAATGTTACAGTAAAGCTTATTGAAAACTGAGCATTTTCTAATAACAAAGTAAATTAGAAATATTTTCCTACTTTCAATACATCTCCTTTGGAAGCACGTGTCCATTTTTAATGCTTTTTTCTTTTCAGATTTATTCTCTAAAGTTAGAAAAGAACAGTATTTACTAAACAGAAATTAAAAAAAAAAAAAAAAAAAAAAAAAAAAAAGTATTAAATACCCCAAACTTTTGAGTCATAGCACATGACAAAAATATTAAGTGGGATAAAAATGTTTTCAACAGTCTAATAATAAAAAATCAAATCAGCATATGAGGATGTTTTGTAACATGTTCTTTGACCAAACACAATATACTGGGCCTTTCAAAAGGAGGGGTTTCTTAGAGACCCGAACTAAACAGAGTGTTACAGACTAACATGGAAGGTGCTGCAACAACGTACAATATGTAAAATCATGTATCTTTTGAACATTCAACAATGGAAAAAGTAGTATATCCAAAAAACAAAACTTTTAAAAGTATATATTATATATACGTTGTAAAAGCTAAAAACTTTAAAAGATTTACATTGGGCATATAATAACGTCACCAGCCTGCTTGCACATTTGTATCAATTAAACATAACTGCCCTTTTTCTTAACGGTCTGGAACCGAAAATATACCGGTATGTAGGCTACAGTAATACCTTTCCTGGCGCTTGATCCGTTTCTTCTGTAATAAAGGGCTCTTCTTCTCAGTCATCTGTCATGTTGATTGTGTTCGAAACATTCGTTTGTGGATATATTTCTGTGGATTTAACCTAAACTGTGAAAACGAAAGTGGGTTAACAGCTGCCCGGGACTGTACGCGTGGAGCGGGAGGTCGAAACAAGCCTTGTCTGTTGAGTTCAGTAAAGTTGGCAAGATATTAACAGATTCGACTTTTCGGGATCAGTAGCTCACGACCAAAACCTTTTTACTACACAAATGATGCCTCTTTTCTTTCGTAGTGATGTAGAAAACGAGCTACAATCC
This sequence comes from Cirrhinus mrigala, assembly GCA_036247105.1. Lineage (NCBI taxonomy): Eukaryota > Metazoa > Chordata > Actinopteri > Cypriniformes > Cyprinidae > Cirrhinus > Cirrhinus mrigala. The sequence continues at coordinate 28,765,820 of CM070028.1, forward strand.
TCCAAAGAAGCTTCTGTACCTCCGCTCTGTACAAAATAGGCTGATCTCAATGCGCTGGCATCTGAGAGACAAGTCCGAAAGGAACCGTCTGCAAAGTGCGAAACGCGAAAAATGTTACTAATAAAATATTAAATAACTCTACATTAACACACTGTACTTTCACTAAAATCAGTTCACACATTTTTTTTCCTGTTTTCTACATTTCTCTCCCTTTGCAGAGCATGACTGGAAGTGTATATCATTGTATCTACTTCTATAATAGAACTTTCACACAACAAAAGTTATCCTGGCTGTTTTAATTATGTCTGTAGTACTGTATTGTATTGCATTATGTATTGCCTGTATGTATGTCTCTACTTTTTCAGCACTGAAATCACCTGTCACAAAGACAAATTCCTTGTGTATGTATTGTAAACATGTCAATGAAGCTTATTTTGATTCTGCACAAGAGGCAAAATTATTTAATTAAAACCTTTTTTTTTTTTTTTTTTTTTTGAGTCCATGGTTGCTTTTTTTAAGACACGGTTTTCATTTTGATCAAATGTCTGTCAAGATGATATACAGACAACTGATGTTTTGTATTTTTATTTTTTGTTTTATTAAAAATATTTTATTCATTCATTCATTCATTTATTCTTCTATGTATTTTTTGTGTGTTAACTTTTATTTCAATTGTATGCACTCAAATAATTTCAGGGAAAATGTCTTATTGTTTAGAGAGAAAAAAACAGTCACTGCCAAACTTTTCAAGAAAACATTACAATTGGAGTACTGTTACATGATGAAATATATTTTTAAAATAGGTGTTGTAATATAACCAGCAGGAGGGCAGTGATGTGTGAACTGGATTTGGTGGAAGTACAGTGTGTTACAATAAAGTTATTAACTATATTTCATAATAAAAATTCATAAAAAAAAAAAAAAAAAAAAAAAAAAAGTGTAAAAGCAATTATTTCAAAATGAGTGTTGTAGTATAACCAGCAGGAGAGCAGTGATGTGTGAACTGAATTTGGTAAGAGTACAGTGTGTTACAGTAAAGTTATTAAATATTATGTCCAATTACAGTGACGTTACTAACAATGTTTCATAACAAAAATTCATAAAAATGTGTAAAAACAATTATTTTCAAAATGAGTGTTGCAGTATAACCAGCAGGAGGGTAGTGCCATGTGAACTGGATTTGGTGAAAGTATAGTGTGTTACAGGAAAGTTATTAAATATTTTTCATAATGCAAATTCATAAAAAATGTGTAAAAGCAATTATTTTCAAAATGAGTGTTGCAGTATAACCAGCAGGAGGGCAGTGATGTGTGAACTGAATTAGGTGAAAGCACAGTGTGTTAATGTTAAGTTATTGAGTATTTTATTAGTAACATTTTTCGCGTTTTGCACTTTGCAGACGGTCCCTTCAGATGCCAACGCATTGAGATCAACATATTTTGTACAGAGCGGAGGAAAGCTTCTTTGGAGGAAAACACGATTGTAGCTCGTTTTCTACATCACTACGAAAGAAAAAAAGGCATCATTTGTGTAGTAAAAATGTTTTGTTTGTGAGCTACTGATCCCGAAAAGTCGAATCTGTGAATATCTTCCAAGTCATGTCGGATAGATTGTATATACGAGCTGAACGCACATGAACGCCACCACAAAGTCGTTATTATGAGTGGGAAACTCAAAATTTTCTTTAAGCCCTAAGTTTTCGAGTTTGGGGCGTGTCAGTGAAAAAAACGTGTCGGATGCAATGGACGTTAGTGATAATGGAATCTCGGATAACAGGCTCGTTTGAGATGCGCCTCGCCTCGCCTGAAATGTAGGCGAGAGTAGGCAGCTGCAGTGAGGGGAGGAGTGAAATAAGCGCAGTCAAGACGGACAGTTCTGACCTCTCGAAGTAGAACAGATAACTACGAGATCAAAGGCGGATATCGCGTTATCACACTCAGGTGCTGTGTTGCTGATAAACATGATATAATTTCAGCTCTGTTGTTTTTATATGGAAATAAATATGATGAACAAGACACTCAAAGTGCTCGCTATTTAATTCCATATGAAAGGCTTATTTATCATCCATTTTTACTTTAATACAAACCTGTATTTTAGATTTTTATAGGAAAATGCCAGCAAAAGTAACAGATTAATCAAATAATATTCCTTCTGGAATGACATGTCGTAAGTGAAAAAACCAAACAGAACATTTTCAAAACAAAGCTGAAAGCTGGGCATGATATGATCTCTAACAAATGAGCAGAAATCTGACCAAAACTTGACTGAGTAAGGACAAAATAAATGAAAAAACGTTTGTGTGTAGACCACAAAATGTACATAGTGTATCAATATCACAGTTAAATCTGTTTGCAAGGAAATAGTTACAGGGATAGTATTTATGAATGAGTTTGAAAGAAATTTCTTTTACTTTATTTGTGACTAATGAGGTAGTTTCCAGATTTTATGCCATATCAAACCATCAACACAGCTATTCCAGAAAGTTACAATAGGAGGTGTAGAGACAACATCCCTTTGAAAAAGGGCCCGAACCTGCCGATTATTGTGCTTAACAGAGGAAGAAGAAAAACAAACTCGACCAACAGCAGTGTTAACAGGATCTAAAGACTGCAGAGAAGATTGGGGACATGTATTTTTACAAAGCATTTTTAGCCCAGAGGGGACGGCATCCATAACTTCAGCATATTCTTTAGGAGTGATTGGGATTGTAAATTTAGACAAAAATTCAGAGTAAGTTAACAGAAGACCTTCTTGGTTGAAAAGTTGGCTCACCAAAACTATATCATTAGAAAACCAATTTTCAAAAAACAGTGATTTAGATTTATATAAGATATGTTTATTATTCCATATAAAACATCTATTAGGTGAGAAATTGTGTTCATAAATTAAGTTCCAGGAGAGAAGCATTTGTTTGTGAAAATTGGATAACTTTAACGGAAGTTTAGAAATGCTGTAGTTACAAAGCAAAAGAAAATGAAAACCTCCAACCTGTGAAAAGATACAATGAGGAATAATGTTCCATATACTAGTTGTTTTTTTTTTTGTTGTTTTTTTTTGTTTTATCCAGTTAACTTTAAAAGTATAACTAAGAGTGGTAAAATTGAAGAAGTTCAGACCTCCATTTTCAGTTGTGTTCATAACCACAGATTTCTTAATATAATGGGTTTTATTTTTCCATAAAAAATTGAAAAGCATATTATCAACGGTCTTGCAAATATTATTGTTGACTGCTAGAGAGAGAGCTGTATATGTGAGCCTTGATATGCCCTCTGCTTTGGTAACCAATACTCTCCCCCTCAAAGATAAGTCTCTTAGTAACCACTGATTTAACTTTTTCTTTGTCTTATCAATTATAGGGGAGAAATTTAGCTCACATCTTCTCTCTTCATCCTTTACTATCTTTATACCTAAATATGTGACTTCATTTTTTTATTGGGATACCGCAAATAGATGATAAATCACAATGCTTAAGAGACATTAATTCACACTTATTAATATTCAAGTGAAGACCTGAAGCTTTAGAAAACGTATGGATAATATTAATAGCTTTGGGTATTTCTCCTGCATCTTTTAGAAAAAGTGTGGTATCATCTGCTAATTGGCTAATGGTGATGATGTTATCTGCAAATGTAATTCCTCTTAAAGTACTCTGTTTAATAAAATCAAAGTAGTTGTGAACAGAGTAAAAACAGGTAAGGAGAAATAGGGCATCCCTGTCGGATACCACGATTAAGACTAAATCCAGGTGAGGTGCCAGCATGCAGTTTGACTGAACAGTTACCATTGGAGTATAAAGTTTTAATAGTCTTTATGAAATAATTACTGAAACCAAATTTTTTAAGGGCCAAAAAAATAAAAATTATGTTCAATAGTATCAAATGCCTTATGGAAGTCTAAAAAAAGAATGAAGCATTTATCTGAATATAGGTGGGGATAATCAATGAGATCTAAAACTAAACGAATATTATTTGAAATATGTCTGTTCCTCATGAAGCCAGATTGTGTATCATCAATAATTAAATCTAAAGTCTTTTTAATTCTAAAAGAAAATATAGAGGCTAAAATTTTATAATCAATATTAAGCAAGCAAATTGGTCGCCAATTGTCTAAAAGCAATGTCTTTTTTTGGCTTGGGTATTAAGGTAATTGAGCCTTGTGTGAGGGTGGGTGGATGCTTTCCAAGTTCTATACTCTGAGAAAAAAAGTTTTAAGAGAAAATGAGCAAGTTCTTCAGAAAAAGATTTACAGAATTCGGAGGTCAATCCATCCACACCAGGGGATTTATTTAACTTAAGTTCCTTAATAGCATGTAAGACTTCCTCTATACAAATAGGATTATCACACAGTTCTTTTTTGTCTTCACTTACAGATTTAGTATTAACGAGGCTATCTAAAAAAATCCGAGGTAACCTTTTCATTAAATCTAGAGAGCTATAAAAAGATGAACAATAATCAGCAATAGATCTCGGGTCATGTGTTACTATACCATTAATATTCAAATGTGAAATTTAATTTTTTGAATTACTTTTTTCTAACTGAAAAAAATAAGCTGAGTTTTGTTCACCCTTCTCCAGCCATCCCTGTCTAGATCTAATGAAAACCCCCTCTGCTCTCCTTTTATAAATATCATCTAAGTGTTTTTGAAGAGTAATCAGTTCAATTTTTTCATTGTCTGAGAAAATAGGAGGAGATCTTTGAGTGAAAGCTGTAATCTTTGAAATTATAATTTCTTCTTCATGTTTCCGGGCTTTAGCTAATAAACCTCCATAATTTCTTAAAAATTTACCAATTTCGAACTTCAATAATTCCCAGTTATTACAATAATCACTACTCCATTGGGCTAATTTCCAATACTGTGCAATCAAACTGCGAATGGTCACCTTAACAGATTCGTTGTCCAGAATTGAACTATTAAGTTTCCAGTAAGAGTTATAATGGTTGCTGGAAAAAGACTGAAGGCCAATATTAATAGAAACTGCTTTATCGTCTGTCAAAAGTGTAACGTTCGCCTATATCAGACAGGTCACACAAAAACACGGTTCTATTCTCCTGTTTAAACGATGCTTACACTGTCTAATCTTCAAAAATCAAACACAAAAAAAAAAACCCCAACAACCGATATTCACTACCCAACCTCTCATATGTTATTTACAAATGCACCACAAAAACACAAAATATACAAATATACAAATAGCGCGTGTATGTGTAAAGTTCCAAAGTCCGTGGTCGTGTATGCAGGTGTAAGGGAATCGGCCTCACCGGCAAATTAAAGTCCGTGAACACAATCCAAATGAGCTGTTCCGTATAGAAAGTCCTCTGGCGACAATCTCCACAAGTCCCAAGTGGACGGTAAATCCCAAAAGATGAAACAACGGCAAAAAACAGTCTCTTAAAGTCCGTAAAGCGATCGCGGATAATCCAACAATACGGCCCAGACAAACGCCGTCTCCACGCCTAGTACCTGATGCCCCCCCTAGTGGTGTGAGGATGTGATTTATATGAGTGTGTACGTAATAAAATAAACTTGCTTGCGTATACACAGTATCAAAATAAAAGACGTAAGACAAAAGTCCAATACAATGCATTAATGCTTAAAGATTAAAACAAACGTGTTAATCTACTTCATTTGCATAACTATGGTGCGCTGACAGTACAGTTTAAATAAGTAGTGTACATTGAAATCTTTGAAATGTATATTTATCATTACATTTGTAACTTTTATAGACCTCAGTAAGACAAAACATCTTGACAAAATTAATTACAACCCCAAATCAGAAAGAAGTTTTTTAAGACGCAATAACATTTTGTAAAATGCAATAAAATCAAGATCTTATAATAAAATTTTAAAGGGGTCATCGAATGCAAAGTTCACTTTTACATGTTGTTTGAACATAAATGTATGTTGGCAGTGTGTGTACACAACCACTCTATAATGATCAAAAGTTTTCATTTAATCTGTAAAAATGTCTGAAATCATGAAATCATGTCTGAATTCATCTAAAGTTCCAGCTCTTTCAAGTACAATGCTGTATTCTGACCAAACGTGACCCAGTCATTTTGCTTTATGAATTTAATAATCATTGTGCTATTTGATGATTTTTGTATAATATTAGTTGTTACTCCACTACTTAGAAGGCTATCTTCGAATTCAATAAAGAGAGAAATCAAACTTTTATAGATGTATTAATTTTTATTTTATATATGTATATATACATTTATAATCATAAAATATTATAATAATATACTATTTTTATATTTTATATATTAACTAAATTTGTTACTCATTTTATCAGCAACTTTTATTGTCCAGTTTTATTCTGTGCAGATGTTCATACTTTTAGATTGGACTGATAGATTTATTGGAAGACATGACGAAATCTGACTGATTTTGGGGCTTCGTTTAAAATTTCTTGACAGAGATGCCTAATAGCCTAAATTATATTTCGCCCACACATCAACACATCTGCATCAACTCTTCTTACCTTTATCACAATCCATTAACATGTAATGATCCAAAAGTTGATGCGCGCTGTTAATTCCGGTGTCTGTGGCGTCACTCAATTCGAAAATCAAATGAATTTCAATTCGAATGAAATCATTTGAATCAGAGTTTATTTGTATAGCGCTTTTTGCGATGCAAATCGTTGCAAAGCAGCTTTACAGAAAATTAAAGGTTCTACAATACATTTATTAGTAGCTTATCAGTGGTGACTATTTGATGTCCAAATGGCAGAAATGTACAGTAAAATCAGTTAATGACATGTAACCAAACAGATGGTGAACACTATTTACAGCAATGATTATGTGTTGTAATCAAGTGTATAACAAAATACGGTGGTTACATCATCTCTTCTCAGATGTTCGGTCATCTTTGTAAAGGCTGGATCCATTAAATCAGAACAGCTTACTCCGCACAGCTGTTACAAACTATACTGCCTTCACAAGTTTTACACAACCAGAAAAACTGTAACTTGAATAAAGGTAAGCAGCTTGACTTACCTGCATTTTTTGCAGTTATTTTTTGTTTCATATGTGTTCTGTAGGCTGTATGTTTTTATCGTTGTGAACAGGAGCATTACCGCCACCTACTGTACATATTTCGTCTTGCAAACTGTACATAATTACACAGCAGTCTAACAGCACTGGTCAAAATTATTGAGATTGAAAGATTATGTGTAATTTTATACAGATGCATTTACATTGTGACTGTGCCCCAGATGCAATCAACAGGAACTGTCTCTGTAAAGGTTTGAACCAAATGGTCCATACATTTAGAATAACAAAAGAACAGCATTTCTCAGGAACCTCTTGTAGATTGCAGGACCTCCAGTGGGAGGTCCTCACAGTATCTATTGTTTCTAGCCATTTGTCTTTAGGTATAAAGTTCTGTCTTACAGACAGAACTATGGGAGAAGCTATGGAGAAGCTATGCAGAAGCTAGAGAGAAGCTAAGGAGAAGCTATGGAGAACTTTGGAAGAAACTAGGAGGAAGCTTCGGACCCTTACACGGGTTAAGATCTAGAAGACGGCTATGCTACACGACTTTCTTCAATAAACTCTTTTCCCCTGAACTTTGGTCAAGCTTACTTATTTTATGTATTAGAGAAATCTAATACATATGGCGAGCCATCCAAACCACTGGTCAACAAAATACAGCAAAATCTAACAAGATGACCAATCAAAAAGGAGGCAGGTTTTACTGTTCACATGAATTCAGATGCATTAAGTGTGAAAAAGTGCATAGTAAGATTTAAGCTATGCTAAACATTTAACATCTAACATTTAACAGCGTCTTTAAAATTGAAATGATGAAAAAATAGTATAATTAGACAGCTGGTGTTATTCCAAACTCAGCCAAAATGGATATACTGCTCATAAACAATAATTTAAAATAAATAAATATTTGCCAGCATATGTATACATTTACATAACTATTATAATGTAAAAAGGTATTATGATATGTGTTCCCCTCAAAAAGGGACTGTATACATTTTTTTCTTCTGCTGAATATGAAAGAAGTTATTTTGAAGAATATGGTAAGTTTGATCCCCACTGACTTCCATAGTATTTTTTTTTCCATATTATGAAAGCCAATGTGGTCAGTGTTTGGTTACTGACATTCTTCGCTTTCGAAGTTGGCTATTGACTATTTTTCATAGTGTAATTTTATCTTACTAAGTATTGCACTAAATAGAAACATTAGTATTTTACTGCCTTATACATTGGCAAAAGATTCAGCTATTGTAGGATATAACTAATAATAATACAGTAAATAAACGGACATAACTGACTGATTATACTGTGTGATCTGCTGTCAGATTCCTGTAAAATAAAAAAAAAAGGGGGTAAGTTTAAGGTTTTATGCAAGAATGTTAAAAGGACACAGAATCTCATGCCCATATATACAAAAGCAAACATAAATACTGATTGATGCAAAGTAAGTCAGGAGTTGAGTAGAGATAAACAAACAGAGATGCACAGTGTTTACCATAATACTGTGTCTTACCGTATTGTGTACACAGTGCCCCCAGACTGGACATTGCACATTGCAACGTGCCACTTGAACTACCAGAAATTATTCAAAAACAGCATTTGCTAAAACTCCAATCTTTATAGCACTGGAGTTTTTATAGCACCATGTTTATAGTACTGTTTTCAACAATATTGCTGGTGTAGTACTAATTACCTTCTTGTGTGTTTACAGTTCCTGCTGAACCAGGATGTAATTTTAAAAACTGCAATTATGGCCAGGTCTAAAAGGAAGCAGTATTAGTGGTATAAGAAATAAATGGTGACTCTGTTCTGTAATAGAAATAGAAAACAGCACATTTGATCAGTTCTTGGTTTACTTTGGAATCAAACTTTGGCATTGCTTGTACCATTCTCTACTGTTATAAGAAAGTAGTAGTAATACAGTACTACAGTAATACTTACAGCTCATAGAGATAAAATGCTTAGGACTTACAGTATTTGCAATCAATGCAGGCAAATAGATCAACTTAAACAGACTCTACCACCACTGATGTACCTGCACATGTATAACAGAGTCCACTGATGTCCAGATGTGTGGTCTGGTTGCTGATGGGATTATTGATCACACACCTGTAGGAGTTTTCATCTTGATATCCCACTTCCAGAGGTAGAGAGAGGCTGATGCTGAGATCAGACACACTGATGCTGGACAATAAACTGTTTCCTTTGTACCAGGAGAGACTCACATGACTCACATTCAATATTGAGCACGCCAATGAACAACTGTGGTTTGATGACAGTGGAGATGATGAAGAACATTGTAAAGAATTAGTAATACCGGGAATAGCAGTTCTGTAGGATTTGAATACACCTTCTGGTGCTACTTGGACACGTCATCAGTGAAGAACCCGGGGTCATAGGGTGTTTCGGGTCTTTAATCTTCATACACCCTCACCCGGGCGACCTAGCCGGGGGTGATCAGTCCCCGGCTTGTGTCCAAGTGGCCTATCGCTCCACGGATCCCCCCTGCGGATCGACAGCCAACGCGAGGCCCTCTCTGCGGCCTCCAAGATGTTTCTGGTGGTCTTTCTCAACAGCAGTCCTCTCACTCCAAGGAGTTTGAGCGTTCGCAGCAGTGAGTGGCCTGCAAAGCCTCAGCACCCGACCTCGACTGGCTCACAGCGGACTTTCCACCCGTTGTTCCGGCACACCGAGCTAAGCTCTGCGTACTTAGCCCTCTTCCGCTCGTGGGCCTCTTCAATACGGTCTTCCCAGGGGACTGTCAGTTCCAAAATGACCACTTGCTTAGTAAACTCAGATGTAAGCACCATATCTGGGCGGAGAGAAGTGGCTGTAATGTTGCCTGGGAATTTGAGCTGTCTTCCTAGGTCGACTTGAAGCTGCCAATCACGAGCGGTGGAGAGGAGCCCCCCTGTAGGCCTAGGCCGTTGGTGTTCCAACTGTAGGTTCCTTCTGCCCAGCTCTAATGAAAGTGATTGTTTGTTTGGGGGCTACCTGAGTCTTACTGTGCTGGATCGCTGTGCAGATGGAGTACCTTGAGCACCCGGTCATGGCGCCAGTGGTACCGCCCCTCCCCTAGAGCTTTCGAGCAGCTGCTCAAAACGTGCTCCAGGGTGCCCCTCTTCTGGCACTGCTTGCACTCAGGATTGTCTGCCAAGCCCCAGATGTGCAGGTTGGGTGGACTTGAGAGGACGTCGTAGACGGATTGGAATTTCCTTCTGTTTAACACAGAAGAAAATATTTTGAAAAATGTTGGTAACCAAACAATTGTTGGTCCTCATTGACTTCCACAGTATGAAAAAAAAAAAAATACTATGGAAGTCGATGGCGACCAGCAACTGTTTGGTTCTTCAAAATATCTGCTTTTGTATTGAGAACAAGAAAGAAATAATACAAGTTTTGAACAATTTGAGGGTAAATGCTTTAAAATTTTTAATTTTTGGGTGTACTGTATCTCTTTAACCATATTCTGTGAAACATGAAACTGAGTTTCTAACTGTACTTTTAAGTGTCTGAAAATGTCTCACAAATCTTATTAAGCTAGTGTTGCGTGCTCGTGTTGTGTTTTGTGTCTCTCTTGTGTGACTTTTCCCAGGTCATTGGTCCTGTCACCCGTCAATCATCATTTACCGTTGACGTCACCCATCCTGCCGCTCCAATCGGACTGTTTAGCGCTGTTTTTCTTGCCATTGCGTGTTATTGTTTTTTTGTTTATGTTGCTTGTTCTTCGTGTACGTTTTTGTCCCGTTATATATTTTTGTTCCCTCTCCCCCTCACTGTAACATATTTGAGCACGCGTTATATGTTACGAGGCCGAGAAGAAGCGGACAGGTAAGAACGTCACGTGACATAAATTGCAACACGTTGGACTGTGATTCTGTTTAGTACATCAGGTTAGGGGCGAGGGCCACCCTTTGTACTTTTGTTTATCGGTTAGAAAGTGTAGTTTAGTTAGGGCGTCTCGGACGATATTCAGAAGTTAAAGGGTTTTTGGTTTTGCTATTTTATTTGATTTAGCACGTCGGGTACAGTTGGAACAGTACCTGAGTACAGTTGAGACACCAATCCGCAGTGCTGTAAAGCTGCCTAACCAATTCATTACAAAATACCTTTAAAAAAAAAAAAGAAGATTCAGCAGTTTTTATTTCCATTCAGCATTTTATTTGATTATTTGTTTAGTTAAAAGTAAAACATTGTACAGTAATGACAAACAGCAATACAATATTTAATTTCCGTTAATCATTTTAATAGTAACGGTTTAAAAAAAAGTTGAGTAACAGTAAAAACACTGAACAACTGCAAACAGCAATAATAAAACAGCTCAAATGCAAAAAATAGGAATAGGATTCTAGTGTGGGTACATTTGATACATTGGGTCTCAGCTGTGCCCCGCTGACCACCTCAAACATTTCCCTAGTACATTAAATGTGTTTAGCCATTTTCCGGTAATTAAAATTTATACTCGCCGTAGACAGTAATGTTTAATCTCTTCGTTGTCATTTGGCGACTGATGATCTTAAGTAGATCAAGTCCAGACTGTGCAATACTGATGACTGTGATGGTAAGAGATTCAGTTTGGCTGTCCACAGGAAGTTTGTCTCTGAATTTCCCATCAGCATCATACATAAAGCTCAGGTTGGCCATTTTTATTACTTCAGCGATGAGAGTTTGAAGTCCATATTTCCACAATAATATAATATAAGTTATATAATTATGAATTTTGCATAATCCAGTGTTTAGACTGACATAATCTCCCTCCAGTACTGATACTGACTTCACCCCTTCTGTACCACCAAACACACCTAAAGCAAAGCATTTTACATTTTAACAAAAGTCTGTTCTATATTCTATATTTTGTTTTTAATTAATAAAACACAAAAGGACAAACAACCACGTGAGACGCACATGAAAAGAAATGCAACCTACCATCTGAGAACAATATACACACACTGTTAGGCATTTCAAAGGGTTGTTACAGTAACTAATTTACCTGAATAGCAGTTGTTGTAGCCATATTTTATTTTAATTTAATCTGTTAATTATAAAAGAAAATTGTGTAATTTGTAAGTGTCATAAAGGGTGTGGTAATGAATTGTAATTTCATTTTCTATCATTTGTATCTCAATTCGAATCAATGTTTTGTTGATCAATTATCTGAATCAAATAAATAAGAACAAGATAAAGCATTGTGGAATGAAGTGCGTGACAAAATGCAAACCCGCCTGCCATGCTTCTGCGTGAAAACATATTTACAAATATTACTTTACTAACCTGACCTTTAAAAAGTATCAGGATTGTGCTCTTTTTCCCACTAGATAGCTGCTCATAAATAAAATAAGACAACATATGCAGGGGAAAAACATTAATGATGTTAAAGTGACATCAGGTCTAGTAAGATGACAAAACTTATGGCACTAACCTGCAACACAACAATACAAATACAGTCAGTTGGATCCTAAATTCACATCTAAACATTTGAGTCCACAGTGTGATCTTCTGCAATGACGCCCTGCAAGAAAACAGAATCAGAATCAAAAATAAGATATAGTATATTCAAACAGAAACATTAAAAGCAAGCAATATAATAGAAAGGGGAGGGAGAGAAACCATTCAGTAACAGACACATGTACGATCATGTAAGAACATGCTCAGTTTCAAGCAGGCTCCAGGAATTTACACGGTGTTTGCACACAGAGAATAAGACATAATGTGTAATACACTACATCTTTGTATCAGTGTTATTCACCTCTTCATCAAGAGTATTTTAAGAGTGTTTTAATAATAATCAGTCATTTAATAAACCTAAATACATTTATTGATCTTTTTACTGATGAAATGCTGATTAAAAACTTGCCAGTGAATATTGGCCTCTTTCATCGAGATGTTTAGGCTTCATGGAGTAACACACTACAGATGCAACTACAGCTATAACCAGCAGCAGCAGCAGCAGCAGCAGCAGCAGCAGCGGCGGTGGCAGCACTACAGCTTGGAAATGTGAATACTGGTCCAGTTCTGTAATGGAATGTAAAGTCATTAGTGTAATCTTAAGTATTTCTTAAGTATTTACAAAATCATTTCATTACAAAATGATTTGATAATTTGATAATTTTCTTTAACATGGGAATGTATTGCCTATTGAAGCATGAAGTTTGGGTGAGATAAATCGACTCCATGGTTGTCAGTATTGGTACATATGGTACTAGAGAGATCATGAACATTTTTCAGTATTTATTCTATTTGCTAATAGTGAACTGTCACAACAACAAACATGATAAGATATACGCTGTTATACCTGCACATGTCTGACAGAGTTGAGTGATATTGAGATGTGTGGTCTGGTTGCTGATGGGATTGTTGATCACACAGCTGTAGGTGTTTTTATCCTGATATTCCACCTCCAGAGGTAGAGAGAGACTGATGCTGAGATCAGACACACTGATGTTGGACAATAAACTGTTTCCTTTGTACCAGGAGAGACTCACATCACTCACGTTCTCCACTGAACACAGCAATGAACATTTGGACACTGATGATCTTTCAGATGATGAAGAACAGTTTGAAAAGTCCCTGGTGATGACAGGAATGGGCAGACGAGCTGAAAAACATAACTTTATCTTGGTTATTTGTCTGTATGAAACCTTGTAAGAATCCCCCACAGTCAATCTATTATTAATTACACAGGGAAGTGACTTTCTTCTTGTAGTCATTTTAGTTAGAAAGATAATTTTAAAACAGTATCATCTTAGTTGTGGTTGCAACATAACAGTATTAAATTTAATGTCATTTTTAATTTGTGATGAAAGTCATGGTTATTGCATGATAATTTAATACATATTACAATCATATAAACAAAACGTAACCGTCAGATGCACATTAAAATGCACTTCAGTTTACTTACCATAGACAGTAACACTGAATTTTTTGTATGAAGCTTTTTGTAGTTCATGAATCTGTAGTTTATAATGCCCAGAGTGTTCAGTTTTGATGTTTGTGATCGTCAGAGATCCAGTTTGACTGTCCATCTGCAATCTGTCTCCAAATGTCTCATTACTGTTCAGCATATTAATGGTCTGATTATGGATTTCAGCTATTGGAATGCCTTTTGGTTCAAACTTCCACACCATCTGATCGTCTCTCTGTACTTCAGTAACACCAGTGTTTAGAGTGAGAGAATCTTTCTCCATCAGTGACACAGACTTCACTTCACCTTTTTGACCCGAAATACCTGGTGTGAGGAGAGCATTATTAAAATTACTAATTTTAACATCAAGTAACATTACATTACTGTCTATTTTTGCAGTCATTATGGTAAAACAGTTAGGAAAATTCACTTTAAACATCTCCTGTGGACAGTTGATTTTAAAATGTGGTGTTTATATATATATATATATATATATATATATGACTGAAATATCTATACATAAAGAAGATAAATCTTGAAAAAAAAAAAAAAAAATAACAGTTTGTTACCTTATTACATCACCATTACATCATGTTCTTTAATAATAATAAAAAAAAGTTGGTATATTAAAACTGCAGCATTTAAGATTATAATAAGGCATTATAAGTGATTATAATGTACAGATGTTCTGCATAAGAATTCACATCCAAAAGTCCACATTATCACATAATCTTTCTATATTTCAGTAACAACACTCATGAGAAAATATCTCATCATTACTGACACAGACTCATCCATGTATATTTCATGAACAAGTAAGCTGACAGCACAGACATTGCTTGTAGGGTGAATGTAGTGTTTACCTTCTCTTTAGAACAAAAACATCAACATTAACTCTTTTAAATGTCAAACATAACAGCATTAAACACTAATAGGTCTTTCTGTTTACTACAAAACATAAAATAATACTTAATTTCAACATTTATTTTCCTCATCCAGTTCTATGAAAAGCATGCTGGGAACTAGAAATTAACTACCCAATTTAAGACAATTCCATCATGTTCATTTGTAAAGAAATTAAACTAACAAAGAAATTAATTAACACAGTTTAATTTCACACATGGGTATTTGGGTACACATGGGTGTATGGGTATTTATTTAAATGGTTTTAACCAGACCTCAGTACTTAATTTCATTTTGCCTGATTTTGTGATTACAGTATCACAAAATAATGTTTTGTAATATCAGTATTATACAGTAACAAAATAAAGTTTGCAAGTTAAAAGGTTTGACTAAATAAACAAATTCATTTATCTATCTAAACTGCTTATTACTATTAATGTATTCTCTTTCTAAATAAAGGTTTACAGCTTTTTAAATATTGTATCTAAAACTTTGTCTTTCTTCCTTCTTATCACGGGTATGAATGAAAAGACCAATGAACAATCATATTACAGTTAATATGGTACAGTTAGAAGCTATAAAAAAAGACTATAATAAAAAATAAATAAATAAATTAATAAATCATTGTGTGCAGGACACAAATTACTCACTAATTTTCCTGAGTAACATCTTTGATTTTTTTGATGTCCTAATCTTTTTTACGGTGTGTCTGGTCAGGGATCCAGTTTGATTGTCCATCTGTAATTTGTCTTTACAGTTATACAGATCGATATTCTGCTTATACAATTCAACAATGTGAGTCTCTGAGGGTCCAGACATTGTCTCATTATCTTTCTGTACATCGGTGTTTGGAGTGACAGGATCTCCTTCCGTAACTGATACTGACTTCATTTCATCCGCATCAACGCCAAACACACCTGGAGAAAGTCAAACAGTCAAACAAACAATTTATGATCAAGTGGATTTATTAGGACAACAAAAAATGGCACATAATTCATACACGATGAAAAAGGACCACAGTTGATCATGTACTATGAATTGTCCCTGAACCCACTGGCAGACGAGCCAGCAGCACTTTTTTTTAGCCCATATTTTCTATATTTCATATACGTATGTAGCATATATTCTACATTAAAATACATTTAGAATTAACAATGACTGCTGTACAAAGTCTAAAAAAAAAACCATAACGTTACCTATGTTGATGCCCAGTAAGCAATAGCCTTCAGTTCACCGTCTCGGTTAACTATAGACCCGATATAGCCCGGCTATGTGTGACCCCCTTCTAGCCCAAAAACCTTGAATTTGGATACATGTAATTTTTTTTTGCAAAATAACTTGAGAGATGTATGATATTCCATCACGTAAGCAAAGTGAACAGCGTTTACAATGCGTTTGGTTTCATTTCTTTGATATGTTCTATGCGTAGCCTGTTTGTAGCCGAGATTTAGCTCGTAGTCAGACCGGCTATTTGTAGCCCACTCTTAGTCAAATCTGATTCATTGTAGTTTTTGGCCAGGCAGCGCATGAGATGGTTGATATACCATCATGTTTGCGGTGTCAATAATATCTACTAAGATGTCAGTGTCATTTCATGACATGATATATATGTAGCCACGTTTTAGCTCTGAGTTGGATGGGCTATGTGTAGTCTGCTTTTAGCCCAACCGGCGAAATCGAGGCAATCAGTGGTCTAATTTTAACGGCTTGGCTATAGCCCAGTATCAGACGAGCAATGAGCATGGCCAAAATCGTCTTAAAATTGTTTACATGTCATTTTTTCCCACTCAGCTGATTATTAAATGCAAGTAAACTTTTAAAACATTTAAATTAGCATTATTTTATATTTATTTATAGCATTATTAAATATAGCATTATTAATTATGCCAAAATAATGCAAATTTAAATGTTTCAAAAGTTTAATTGCATTTAATAATATGATGTCATGCATTCCACAGGCTGTTAAATGTAACATTCATACACATTATACGATATAATTTGACTCTCTTTCAATTTATAAATAAATATGCAATTACAATTTCCAATCGCTAGATGGCAATTGTAGCCCTACTGAGACATGACTACTGACAACGCGAGACTTGAAAGTTAGTAGAGATCACTGTTGCAAGATCCCGCGATAATTCCGGGGTTTTGAATTTTGTTTTTACACGAGAGAACACTAGGTTTACACTAGGTGGGAACTCAACGGACAAACAACAAACGATAAAGGACTTTCCTGCTTGGTCTTGGTAAGTATATGTGTTCATTGTTTATCTATACTTTATTTGTTATCATGTGTAGGAACCGTGACATTTTAGTGAAGGGAGCAGATCATAGATGATAGTGATCCCTATGGACTAGGCCCCACGGTACAGCATGCATGTGATCAGAGGATTAATTGCACAATTTAATATATCATAGAGTGAAAGTTCATTTGTATGTGTTTACAAACTCACGCGATTTTAAAACAACAAACAACAGAACAAAAGCTTTGATTAATCTATATTAATTTATACAGTGAACACACATTCAGAAGAATTGGACAAATTGAGGAGGAGTTTCTACATCTGGAAAAGCTGTTGGAAAAAGAGGAGATCGGAGCAGCAATGGTGTAAAAAAACAAACAAACAGACAAACAAAAAAAAATCTCTCCAAAACAACATTTCCTCACTAGAGCTCTCATCTTTGACAAATTCAGTCATTTATTTTAACTATTATATTGAATTTATGACTGAACAATGGCTTGTTACATACAGAGAAAGCATGAGCTAATTGAATAGACTATCTTTGTGTAATGAGGACTCTGGGAAGCGTGTAAGATCCAATTGCGAGCTTTTATTAACAGATCGTAG
Organism: Cirrhinus mrigala; assembly: GCA_036247105.1. Taxonomy (NCBI): domain Eukaryota; kingdom Metazoa; phylum Chordata; class Actinopteri; order Cypriniformes; family Cyprinidae; genus Cirrhinus; species Cirrhinus mrigala. The sequence continues at coordinate 28,783,469 of CM070028.1, forward strand.
TCAAGACAGGCAGGGTCGATAACCAAACAAACAGCAATATCCAGGGCAAGGCGAGAGCGTAAATCCAATAAACAGGCAGAATGACGAAAAAACCAGAGTGAGCAGTCCAAAGTGACAAATGAACAGGGCTGTGAAACTTGGCAAAACTATGGCAATGAACAGACAAAACAATGGCAAAAACAAAGTAAAACAATGGCAAGAAACAAAACCAAAACAATGAAAACAGGGAAAACGCTTGGTAGAGTCCGCAATAGCAAAACAATACTTCACAGTATCTGTTTGGAAATGGCCTCCCTTTATGGCCACCAAACAGGAAGTAACCAACGAAGCAGCAGAGGGAGCAACAACAGTCAGTCAGTGGGTGAGGGCTCCCTCTGCTGGCGTGGCGTTACACTTTGTTATTGTACAGGTACAATAAGATTTAGTTTGAAACTTCCAAATTGATACTAAAGCTCAAAAATACAAATGATTTCAAATTGCAATTTAAAATGTTCAATTATAAAAAGTTTGCAGCAGTATTAAAATAGTGCAAATAGCTAAGATGTGCAATGCAGCATTAAAACCTAACTGGTACAATCAGAAGACATAATGTAATAAAAACGGTAGGGGGGAATAATTATTCCATGTACATTTAAGGTTAATGTGTGTACTGGGTTACATTTTAGTTACAGCAGCTATCACTGTGTTGATATGAAATTAGTTGTGCCAGACAATTTTGGACACTTTTACACTGATGCATATAATACTACCTGCCTGACATTGGCATGTGTTATTCAGGTGTCAAAGTTGTGCAGAATTGAATGAAGAAATCTCAAAGACAGTGCCAGAAGGATGCTGGAAAGGTAAAGTCTTCAAAGTGTGCCACATTAATCAAACATTGTGGTGTCAATACTTAATAAGTTACAGCGCAAATCAGGAATGTAAAAAATAATTCCTTTACTGGTCATTTTAAAATGTCAGTGAAATTTGTCTGCAATTGTTAACCACCTCAATCTGTATTCTATTTTAGGGTTTAAAAAATTCCCTCATGTTCCCTCATATTCAGACCTTTCTCTCTCAGTTCTCTCTCAAAAAGCTTTTCTTATGCTATTTGTTTTTTCTTATTTTGCAGATGCAGTGATGACCAACTTGTACTTGAGTTGTACTTGAGGAATGCAGTTGGGAAACATTTTATACAAGAAAAAAAATCAATAATTAATAATTTCCTTTGAGTTCACTGTTGGTTGTTTTATTTGTTAAAATAAGTAAACCAACAAATTGATTAATCTTTTTTTTTAATCTAATTTTTTTTTTTACGTTGTCATTTATCCACAATGTTTTAATGTTAAGTGTGATAACATGCTCTTGATTTGTACTATTTATTTCTTTTAAATATCATAAGGTATTAAATATATATATATATATTATTATTATCTTAAGTTGTTAAATTCCATATTTTCATCATAATATTTATATTTGAGTGTAATGCATTTATATTTTATTTTGTCATTAATTCTTTTGCATTTTTATAATTTTGTATTTTCTTAAGTTGTTAATGTTATTTTTCTTAATAAAAGCTGTATATGTAGTTTGTTTGGATGGATGGCCATTTTGTTGTGTTTTAGATGTTTATATGTAGGCGTTCATTAGCTGTCTGTTTGATGACTAGTCTGTTATTGGGCTATGGTTAGACGTCTATTAAATTTTCACTGACAGCCCAAATTCAGTCTTGTTTTAGCCTAGACGCAGATTCAATGTCAATAAGACATTCAGATGTATTCATTTAATAGTGGTCTAAATGATGTCTAGTCTATTCTAGGGCTATGTTTAGACGTCTATTAAATTTTCACTGACAGCCCAATGACAACCTTATTTTAGCCTAGACGTCTGGGCTGTGTTTCAACGGCTAATATACGTTTTTTAGACCAAAAATTGCTTGCTGGGTAGTTAGGCTAGCGAAAGTTTTGCAAAGAAATAAAAACAAGTCGCACCACAACGATTTCTTGCTGCCTGCCCTTTTGAAACTCTAGCCTGTCTATTTGGATTTCCCTTTTTCCTAGCCCCCTGGATTACGTTCGCCGTGGATTGACCCTCGCCTGCCTTACGGACGACTCTTGTGTCTAGCCCGAATATACCTGTTAGCCATTGTCTGACCCTGCCTGTGTTTGACCATGTCTTTGTCGATGTCCCTCAATAAAAGCTCGCACTTGGATCCGCCCGCTTCACGTCGCATCTCTCACTCCGTAACAGCTACAAATACCCAAAGCAGGCGGCGCACATATGTTATGAAATGTGTATAAAGCATTTGGATGTGTTGCTGTTTATTTAGTTGAAAATAATGAAGTATATTGTAAGACAGATGAACTTACAAGCTCATATGACAGATGCAAATGGAGACTATTGGAAATGTAAGGTAAGCAATTTATAAACAAATCTTTTAATTGGCAAGTATTAGGGTTATCAGTTGATTTAATAAACTTAAAATACTGTATGATTGCTTTTCCATCTCCAACCTGCATGTTACTTTGTAGTTCAGTTCAATTAATTAAATTTTTTGTCATATCCATTTCTTTTAGAATTTTCTTGTAAAGAAAAGAAACCTGAACGAGGTTTGAGATGAAGGCAACCAAGTGGCTATGCATTCCTCCAAGACACTTGCATGAACAATTTCGAAAATTCATGTAATATTTGAGCTTTTTTATATTTTAAAAAATGGCACTTGTATTAAACATGCAGATACATGGGAAATAATACATCCTTTAAAATGAATTGCATCACTTCAATGATATTTCAGTTGAACTTCAAAATTCTGTTGTCAAGCCACTGGAGTCACGTACTTTACTGATATCTTTATACCTTTCTGGACCTTGAAAATGGTAGTTGCGTAGACTATCAATAGAGGGACAGAAAGTACCCAGATTTCATTAAAAATACTCTTCATTTGTGTTGTTGCGATTTAGCTCAAAGGGAAATGTATATAAATAATTACAATTAATTCTGATTAATTACAATTATTTATATCAGCTGCCAGTAGTAACTGTAGCAGAATTAATTTTCCATCAACTAATCTGTTCATCCAGCGAACATTCAGTATAATTTTTATCAGCTCTAAGAAATTATATTTTCTTGGCCACAGAAAATAACTTTCTTAAAGTACTGATGCATTAGAGCATGTAGCTCGAATCGGAATCGTAAAGGGACATTAATTTGCAAGGCAGAATCAGAATCAAAACTCATGTAATTTGTGCACAAGAGTTTATTAACGCAGGACTAACACATAACTAATCTAAACAAACAACATGAAATCATTCATACATGGGGGAAGGGTCAGTGAGAAGCAGTTAGAGAGACCAGAGAATGTAGTTATGAAAAGAGTCAGTTAACCACCTGAGTGAAACCATCAGTGCTGTCTACAGCTTGTACTAAACCTCTGTTTTGTTTAGTTAAATGTACGATACTTGCATTGCCTTGGTCGATGAACAAGTGTCCGAATGCAGTCTCGGGTGAAAGTCTTGATGGTTTGGAGCAGTGGTGGTTTTGGAATCGCGATCACGTTCTTCCGGGTCCGAAGAGTGATGAACTCCAAAGATGTTCTGACTCGATGGTGACTGGGAGTTTCTTCCCATGTGAAAATTAAAGAAGGACCAAGAGCCGAGAGGGACCCAGCTGAAGTCCTGTGGTCTCTGGGGAATGGAAAGACAAGGCCGCAAGGCCTGGCGCAGCTTAGAGTTCCGATGAGTTCTAGCTCATCCTCCTCATCCTCTTAGGTTCTAAAAGAACTCATGTGAGACAAGTGAAGAAAGCTAAAAACCGCGGAAGAGAGAAATGTCTGTTCAAGGACATTTCGTGAGGATGAATTCCAGGGCTGAGTGAAAGTGTCTGGCTCTTTGTGGTCTAGAGCCACAGCTCTAGATGTTGGGGCCTGTCGGGCCCGCCGGCTCAGGCTCCCTGTGGATTCCCCCACACGGGCAGCAATCGTGAAGAGAGCGAAAAGAGTGAAGAGAGTGAAGAAGGGGGAGGCGTTCAATCGTTTGAAGCCTTTAAGCCCTCTGGAGGCTGCACCTCCAGGAGGTCCGCGAACCAATGGTAACTTTCACCTTTGGAGGGAAAGTTTACGACTCTTTGTCTGTGAGCATGGTATTTTGCATATGTAATTCGATTGGGTGTTGATGCAAAAACTACTAAGGTTTCTTAAAACACTAACATGTTGCAAAGGTATCAACATTTAATTTACACCATCTTTTAGATCATCAAAATACGAATTCAAAGAAACCAAACATGACATAGGTGGGTAAACGACTAGTCATCTATCATAACGCGTGCATAAAACAGTAGAAAGACAAATACAACAGACAAAATTAAAATACAATGCAGTAATACTGTACACAATGACCTGGGCTATGTGTGATAGGAAGGTCAAAGAAAGGTTTGTCTGTGAATGAATAGGAAAGAGTCCATTTCTATTGGCATTGTGTCTTTCCTATAGGGAAATGCAGTGTGCTCTGCTTGCATTCCTTGAAGCAATAAAACCTCTTATCAGATAGTCGTCCTGGCAACTGAGCCCTTTTGGGGTGTTAGTTGCTTTGGGGGGTTGTCTCCAGAGCTCCAGCATGTAGCTGGCCCTTTTGGGTTTAAATACTATTTGTTAAATGTAACAAATAACTGTATGTCTGATTGGTTCAGATGCTACATATCTGCCCCCCTTTCGAACGTTGTTGTCTGTCCAACAGACAACAGCGAGCGATGTCCGAGGTGCAGAACAATCAGACACGCACCTGCCACTCATGGCTGGGAGAGAGCGGTGGCTCTCTGGCTGTTGGTGCCACTAGGAGTGGTTGGGGTGCTGTCAGGTGGTGTACTGTGATGGTGTAGGCAGTAGCAAGGTGCAGGTCCTTGAGCTTGTGCAGCAGGTGTCGTGGCAGTGTCATCTGTCGTCCTGAGGTGATTTGGCCTGGGTCAAATTGCTGCTTTGGGTGTTGTTTGGAACAACTGGTTGAACTCTCACTTGTGGGAGGGCAGGTGATTCCGAGGGTTGCAGGGAATCGTAATGGAGATGGTAGTGTGAAGAGAGTTTCAGACTGACCTAGTGATGATGGCAGGAGGGCAGCAGGTGGTTGTTACCTCTGTTCTGTTTGAACATCACTAAAAGTCTGATGTTGGCAGTGTTGCTTTGCTCTGGTGGCAGCACTGACTTAAGCTTGCCTGAGTTGTGTTGGTAGAGGTTTGGTTGTTAGGCATGTGGGCCTGTTGCTCTATCCAACGTTGTCTGGCTTCTTCTGGGGTGTTGACTGGTTTTGCAGGATGCTCCTCCCCTGGACAAGTCTGATGCTGTGTTATGTTTGACAAGGAGTCAAAGTTTTCCTTTCTAGTACTTCTCAGTGGAGCTTGTTCAAGGAGCTCTTTTTGCTAGTGTGAGCAGCTCCTGTAACTCAAAAGTGGGTGTGTCCAGCTGTCGTTGTGCAGTTCAGAATCAGTGGGGTCTTACAAACACCTTTGGCGGAGGCCTTGTGCTTGTTAAAGGCCTTCTGTGTCAGGTCACGCAGTTGTTAAGTAGGCATTGAGCGAGGGCAGGCTAAAATGCCTAGACGGTGACTTACAATAGGATGGAGGTTTTGAAGGAAGA
>CM070028.1:28789170-28893429 GCA_036247105.1 Cirrhinus mrigala
ACGGGCAGCAATCGTGAAGAGAGCGAAAAGAGTGAAGAGAGTGAAGAAGGGGGAGGCGTTCAATCGTTTGAAGCCTTTAAGCCCTCTGGAGGCTGCACCTCCAGGAGGTCCGCGAACCAATGGTAACTTTCACCTTTGGAGGGAAAGTTTACGACTCTTTGTCTGTGAGCATGGTATTTTGCATATGTAATTCGATTGGGTGTTGATGCAAAAACTACTAAGGTTTCTTAAAACACTAACATGTTGCAAAGGTATCAACATTTAATTTACACCATCTTTTAGATCATCAAAATACGAATTCAAAGAAACCAAACATGACATAGGTGGGTAAACGACTAGTCATCTATCATAACGCGTGCATAAAACAGTAGAAAGACAAATACAACAGACAAAATTAAAATACAATGCAGTAATACTGTACACAATGACCTGGGCTATGTGTGATAGGAAGGTCAAAGAAAGGTTTGTCTGTGAATGAATAGGAAAGAGTCCATTTCTATTGGCATTGTGTCTTTCCTATAGGGAAATGCAGTGTGCTCTGCTTGCATTCCTTGAAGCAATAAAACCTCTTATCAGATAGTCGTCCTGGCAACTGAGCCCTTTTGGGGTGTTAGTTGCTTTGGGGGGTTGTCTCCAGAGCTCCAGCATGTAGCTGGCCCTTTTGGGTTTAAATACTATTTGTTAAATGTAACAAATAACTGTATGTCTGATTGGTTCAGATGCTACATATCTGCCCCCCTTTCGAACGTTGTTGTCTGTCCAACAGACAACAGCGAGCGATGTCCGAGGTGCAGAACAATCAGACACGCACCTGCCACTCATGGCTGGGAGAGAGCGGTGGCTCTCTGGCTGTTGGTGCCACTAGGAGTGGTTGGGGTGCTGTCAGGTGGTGTACTGTGATGGTGTAGGCAGTAGCAAGGTGCAGGTCCTTGAGCTTGTGCAGCAGGTGTCGTGGCAGTGTCATCTGTCGTCCTGAGGTGATTTGGCCTGGGTCAAATTGCTGCTTTGGGTGTTGTTTGGAACAACTGGTTGAACTCTCACTTGTGGGAGGGCAGGTGATTCCGAGGGTTGCAGGGAATCGTAATGGAGATGGTAGTGTGAAGAGAGTTTCAGACTGACCTAGTGATGATGGCAGGAGGGCAGCAGGTGGTTGTTACCTCTGTTCTGTTTGAACATCACTAAAAGTCTGATGTTGGCAGTGTTGCTTTGCTCTGGTGGCAGCACTGACTTAAGCTTGCCTGAGTTGTGTTGGTAGAGGTTTGGTTGTTAGGCATGTGGGCCTGTTGCTCTATCCAACGTTGTCTGGCTTCTTCTGGGGTGTTGACTGGTTTTGCAGGATGCTCCTCCCCTGGACAAGTCTGATGCTGTGTTATGTTTGACAAGGAGTCAAAGTTTTCCTTTCTAGTACTTCTCAGTGGAGCTTGTTCAAGGAGCTCTTTTTGCTAGTGTGAGCAGCTCCTGTAACTCAAAAGTGGGTGTGTCCAGCTGTCGTTGTGCAGTTCAGAATCAGTGGGGTCTTACAAACACCTTTGGCGGAGGCCTTGTGCTTGTTAAAGGCCTTCTGTGTCAGGTCACGCAGTTGTTAAGTAGGCATTGAGCGAGGGCAGGCTAAAATGCCTAGACGGTGACTTACAATAGGATGGAGGTTTTGAAGGAAGATGCTCTTGAAGCTGGTGTCCTCCTCCATCCCAGGTTCATTGCGAGCTCCGAAGTAAGCTCGTCGAAGTCTGTGGAAGTAAGCGTATGGAGTTTCATACCGGCCCTGTTTGGTGGCCAGTGCAGCGATCAGTCCGTGTTCAGACTCTGGTTCTGAGAATTCCTTAATGATGGCTTGTCTTAGCTGCTGGTAGTTCGATTGAATGTGTCCTGGCTGTCGAGCCAGGAAGCGTCGCACCTCTGGGCTAGAGGTGATCCAGAGCAGATAAAGTCTATCTTGGTGGTTCACACATTTCCAAGACTGAAGGAAAAAGTCAATGTCTCTCATGTGGGCGTGGACGTCATGGTCTCCTACAAGTTCTGGTGTGAATGCAGGGATGTTTCTGGCCATTCGATTGAGTTCTTTGAGTGTCACTTCATGTGTCACTTCAGGGTTTGTCTGAATTAATTCTGTTCTCTCTGCGGCTGCTGAGGTTTCCTGGAAGCCGACTTGAGAAGTGTCAAGCAGAGATCTTTGGCTCCCCCCTTTGTATCTGTGTACAGGGGTACGGGGGTTTGCACTGCTGGCTGTGTGACGTGCAGCAGGGTGTCTTTTACTTGAGTCCATGCACAGTCTGTAAGACTGTTTCAGTTCTCTCTGAACCATGTCAAGCTCCTCTTTAATGTCGCAGAATTGCTGAGTCAGGGTTTGGACTTCAGCTCTAGCTGCATGCAGATGGCCTTCTAAGGCCTTAGCTCTAGTGTCTCTCTCATTAAGTTCCATGTATGCTGTTCCTAACAGTGACTTTGTGTGAAACAGCTCTCCTTCTAGATCTTGTCTGGTGGCCTTTTCAAGCTGCTCTTGGTGTCTGGCAGCTGTTAGAGCCTCCTGAAGACTGGTGATTTCCTTCTGTTGTGCTGTTCTGTCAGGTTCCTTGCGCCTGTCCCGTTCCTTCTCTTGCTGAGCAGGTGTCAGTTCCCTTTGGAACTCTGTGACTTGCAGTTTCAGTTCATTTACCTTCTGTCTGAGGCCCTTGAGGGTGTGGGCCAATGAGAAGATGGCGCTGGTCAGCTCCTGATTGTCCAGGCTAAGTGTGAGGTGTCCACTTGTGTCACAGTTCCGCTGTTCCTTTCTCTGCCGTTGCAGGTTTTTGACTGCTTTAGGCTGAAGGATGTCCATCCCAGTGCTCTGCGGGGTCTCCAGGTGCTCCTGGTGGGTGGCAGGGCTGGATGTCTGAGGCATGTTGGTTCACTTGTGGGAACACGAGAGAGAAAGGCAGACGGCAAATGCAAGTACGTACAGAGGTGTTAGCTATCTGTATAGGGGACGGCTCTCTAGGCCGTGTAAGGTGTGAATAGCTGGTTAGGGGCAGCTAGTGAGGTGGGGGTGCTAAGATTTTGTGCGGGTCAGCACAGAGAGAGGGTTTGAGTAACTTTAATGGGGCTGTAAGCAGGGGTCAGCTAATGACCAGGCTTTACCTGTAGTCAAATAATTACTCAAAACACTGATGGTTCACAGGTTTTGTCACTATGAAGGTATCAAATAAAACAAAACTGAAATAAAATCAGAAAGAGACAGAGGTAGAAGGAAGGGCTTTCCTTATTTAGTTTAAGATAGGAGATATGACTATGCAGTTGTCCCTTGTTCAAAGGAATGCTGCAGCAGGGTCATAAATCTAGGGAGACTGTTAGCTAAGATAGCAGGGACGCATCAAACATCTCAAGGTAAACAAGCAGAATCACTAGGAAGTGTTTCTAGTCTTCTCAGGGCCTATGGCTTGGTGACAGTGACTGTACCTCATGTAAAGGGCCTGACTGCTAAGGAGTAAGGAGGGGTGTAGAAGAGACAGGAATTAGTCTACTAATAACCTGTACAGTTCATTAAAGGGGACAACAGTTGCTAGGACTGCTATAATCCTATACCGAGAGGGAAGATAGTGATGGTCAGATAAACTAAAATAAGGTGAAAGAAAAATGAAAACATCCTAATAGCTTTAGGAAACTAAAAGGAAAGGTAAATAAATTGATTTAATTAAATTTGTGATTTAATTAAAATCAACTTAGCTGAATTGGTACATTCAAGCTAAACAAGGGTATATAAATTAAATAAAATGCAAGCGAGGTAGAATAAAGTCAATACCAAAGTAACACAGTTAAACCCAAGTGTGTGAGGAGGGGCCAAACTAACTGAGCCTACACAGAAGGTGATAGCACAAATAGGAGGTGAAACCAAGAGAAAGGGGGAGAGAGAGAGAGAGAGAGAGAGGTTTGTTAAAGTTACACTTTACACTCACACGTATCTAAATGTTAGTTGGATGCTAACAGTTAATAGTTGAGGTAAAGGGCTTAGCTTATGTGCCTGTACAGCTGCTATAGAGTTAGCTTTGGCTACACTCAGTTCTACTCAGTTTACACAGGGGTCTGTGATGTGTATGCTGTTATCAGATCGAACCGGAAGAGCCTGCTCTCAACTTCCGGGGTCAGACGTTGCTAAGAGACCGATGTATGTTTACACCAACGAACAAGCTGAGCAGAACTTGTGCTGCTGTGAAACATGCATGGGAAACTTACACGCAGTCAGTTATGACTTATCGCATACACTTCATTCACAAATCAAGACAGCACATTCACTTCACAGACAAAGGCAAAGTACTAGTTAGCTAAGCTAGAATTTCACCATTAATGCGCTATTCAACTGCATAATCTTAATGATTACAATGATATGCGATAGTTACAAGAAGGCCTTAATTCGGAGAAATGAGGAACATCGCTCAAATCGCCATTAGAATAATTATACCGTAGCAAGATTTCTTCTTCGCTCAGTTTTAATATCAGTGCAAGTGGGATTTCTTCGCCATGCAGATTATTTAATGCCGCTAATCTGAAATTTACAAGACAAGACTTATGCATTTAAAGCTAAAAGTGGGTATTTCTTCGCCCAAATTTAGATGAATTTATTCATTTATGTGAGCTGCTAATCTGAGATTTCTTCGTCAGAGAAGACTTGCACATTTAAAGCTAAAAGTGGGGATTTCTTCGCCCAAATTTAGATGAATTTATTCTGGTACCATTTATACGGGCTGCTAATCTGAGATTTCTTCATCAGAGAAGGCTTACGCTCTACTAACAACAGAAATTAGGATTTCTTCGCTAATATCAGGTTAGTTTCTTATTGTACGATTTAAAGATGTGTTATAGCATTGAACAAGTTTCTACTGCTTGTAGTAGGGCACATTCAAGCTATAGTCTATCTGACTTTATCAGAAGCTGCATGTGTGATACGTTAATAAAATTTATGAGACAAACACACAAGTTTGATATTGAATCTGCTTGCAAATAATGTTTAAACGACTGCCGTGTTCTCCACCATTAATGTTGCGATTTAGCTCAAAGGGAAATGTATATAAATAATTACAATTAATTCTGATTAATTACAATTATTTATATCAGCTGCCAGTAGTAACTGTAGCAGAATTAATTTTCCATCAACTAATCTGTTCGTCCAGCGAACATTCAGTATAATTTTTATATCAACTCTAAGAAATTATATTTTCTTGGCCACAGAAAATAACTTTCTTAAAGTACTGATGCATTAGAGCATGTAGCTCGAATCGGAATCGTAAAGGGACATTAATTTGCAAGGCAGAATCAGAATCAAAACTCATGTAATTTGTGCACAAGAGTTTATTAACGCAGGACTAACACATAACTAATCTTAACAAACAACATGAAATCATTCATACATGGGGGAAGCGTCAGTGAGAAGCAGTTAGAGAGACCAGAGAATGTAGCTATGAAAAGAGTCAGTTAACCACCTGAGTGAAACCATCAGTGCTGTCTACAGCTTGTACTAAACCTCTGTTTTGTTTAGTTAAATGTACGATACTTGCATTGCCTTGGTCGATGAACAAGTGTCCGAATGCAGTCTCGGGTGAAAGTCTTGATGGTTTGGAGCAATGGTGGTTTTGGAATCGCGATCACATTCTTCCGGGTCCGAAGAGTGATGAACTCCAAAGATGTTCTGACTCGATGGTGACTGGGAGTTTCTTCTCATGTGAAAATTAAAGAAGAAGCAAGAGCCGAGAGGGACCCAGCTGAAGTCCTGTGGTCTCTGGGGAATGGAAAGACAAGGCCGCAAGGCCTGGCGCAGCTTAGAGTTCCGACGAGTTCTAGCTCATCCTCCTCATCCTCTTAGGTTCTGAAAGAACTCATGTGAGACAAGTGAAGAAAGCTAAAAACCACGGAAGAGAGAAATGTCTGTTCGAGGACATTTCATGAGGATGGATTCCAGGGCTGAGTGAGTGTGTCTGGCTCTTTGTGGTCTAGAGCCACAGCTCTAGATGTTGGGGCCTGTCGGGCCTGCCGGGCACGCCCTGTGCCGGCTCAGGCTCCCTGTGGATTCCCCCACACGGGCAGCAATCGTGAAGAGAGCGAAAAGAGTGAAGAGAGTGAAGAAGGGGGAGGCGTTCAATCGTTTGAAGCCTTTAATCTTATCAGATTGTCGTCCTGGCAACTGAGCCTTTTTGGGGTGTTAGTTGCTTTGGGGGGGTTGTCTCCAGAGCTCCAGCATGTAGCTGGCCCTTTTGGGTTTAAATACTATTTGTTAAATGTAACAAATAACTGTATGTCTGATTGGTCCAGATGCTACAGTGTTCTAAAGATGAATGAAAGTCTTATGGGTTTGGAATGGTATGAGGGTGAGTAATTGACAGAATTACCATTTTTGTGTCAACTATCCCTCTAAACAATATTGTTTTCTCTTATAAGAAGAAAAGTTTTGAATCTTGACTGTTTTACAGTTTGAAGTTTAAATTTTGTGACCACTACTAAGTGCAGGGGTCTCAAACTCAAATTGGCTGGGGGCCTTTGCTGTGACTGATATCTCATAGGCGGGCCATTTTAACATTCAAGCACAACAAGAAACCGCAAAATGTCTGGAAATTTACTTTAATTGCTGAGACGTTAGCTCACATTTTTTTTAAAATTACATTACTAACATATTTGTGTTTTACTTAACAAAAATGTAAACAACACTGTCTGTGTATTATGTTATTTATTTATTTATTACCTTACACTGAACAAATGCAATCCCTGCATACATTTGCAAACTATTCTTTTTCTTGCCAGACACTTTTATTAAAGTTCATAGCTGAGTTTCTCACACAGATATGTGCTTCCAAAAAGGCACATTAACCGACTGAACAATTTGGAAGCATAGAGTAATTCTCTCAGAAACTGTGCAGTCTTGTCTGCATTTCCCTGTGCCTCTCTGAATTTAGTTTTTAGCTCACTGTTGCACTGCAAGTCAATAAGTTCCATTTACAAAACATTTGGGACATTCTCCACATCAGCTGAGAAGGGGTCTGCAAACAGTTGGAAAGTGTCACAGTGTGCCAGCAAAATGCTTATCAAATTCCTGAAGTACGTTTTCAACAACAGATCAGCAGATGCATATTCATCACCACTGAATGCTACGCCCTCCTCCACAAGAGATCTGCTTCTAGCCTTTACTAAAGTGGACAGAAGAGATGTAATAAAATGTCAGGTGTATGTGTCTCCATTGTCCATTTGTAGTTTGATCGACCAAAACGCATCTTAATACCAAGTGTAAACAGAGCTTTTGAGTCCAAGTTTCCTAAACCAGAAATGCTGCCTATTATTTAAAACACAGTAGACCCATTTAGAAAAATTAATGTTTTTTGATTCAAAAAGCATCTCAAAGGACTGGGCAACAATCTTTAAACTAATTCTTATTTAAAGAAACAACTCTGATTTTAAGATGATAAACAACAACAACAAAAAACATAGCTAAAACCATAAAAATAAAACCACTTTTGATACTTGAAATAAAATAAATGTTATCTGAAATAAAACGCATAAAAAAACAAAACAAGAGAACTTAGTTTATAGATGAGTACTGCACCATGCATCTTATTTTGGTTATGTTAAAACAAAGAGATAGAAGAGACAGAGATAGAACAAAGAGGGTTGCAAGGTCTGTGAAACAAAAACTGCATTTGCTAATCAAAACTAGCCAAAATCTAGCCCAATTGCATTTTTTCAGCATTTTTCCCCTCTGGAACAGTCCCCTCCATTGAAATAACATTACGAAATAACATTATTTATCATTTTGAATACATTTTTTGTACTCAACATCCAAATGTTAAAATATTAAGAATGCAAGAAGATACCTTACCCAGTACACAGAGAAAAATAATCCAGAGTTTCATATTATTCAAAAGTTGTGGCAAATCTCTATTTGGCTCCTTCAGCCATATGCTCTTTATCCTTCCTGGAAAACACGTCCTGACCTGTTAAAAAAAATAATAAAATAAAGAATATGCCTACTTCCGCACTAGAAGGACAAAACCAGCTTGTCAACCGAGTACACCGAGGGGTGGGGCTGGGGTTGAAAAGTGCAAAACAAATCACAATTCAACAACAAACAGAAAACATAATAACAAGTCAGAATACACAATGACAAATTTGAAAACAAAATAACAAGTCAGAAAACACAACGACAAATCAGACAATAGAATAGAGAATAGATTACTGCTGACTATAATAGAAGACATTTGACATTTGGAGACATTTGGAGTTGTGAACAGATCCAAGATGATATAACCGCGCTAATCATGACCTGGCTAATTAGATTCTTCGAACACACCTGTTGTATATGATTAGTATTTTTTTTTTTTTTGTTTTTTTTTTACATGATACCCAAATATTTCTATTCACAATTTCTAATATTTGTACAGGCTTTACATTTTTATTTCAGTGTAATAATTAGCAGTTCATTTAGTTTTACCTTTGAAACAAATTTGTTACGTGACAGCACTAATTAAAGTTTCTTAAGGGTCAAGATCTCACGTTATCTGCATCTCATGTGCTCTATAAAGCCACTCCCATAATAGCTGTCATCGCTCAAATTAACACACGACTCTACATTATCTGTATAGCATGTGTGTAAGATTCTAATACATTTATAAAGTAATTATTTTATGACGAATAAATCTTTTAATGAGTAAACCTCGCTGTGTCTATGAGTGGTAGGGACAGATTTTAGGTATCAGTTCTGCTTAAATGCAATCTGCTTAGATGCAATCTAATCCATTTACATGAAATAAGCATGCTCCTGACCAGGTTTAAGCTTAAGGACCTGTTGCTATGACAGCAAGTCCGGGATGAGCATCTAAGAACCAAACAATCCAAGATCATGCCAAATTGTCAACAGTCAAAGCTAACTAAGTTAGCGACGTATGAAGAACGGGCAGAATATCAGATCAAAGAAGCTCAGTTTACGCTAATGCGACGGCCTCTATCTGCTAATACAGCCTCTGTTGGAGTAAATTGTGTGTACAGCTGTTACGAGGGAAACCATTTCAAAAGTGCCTCCTACTGGCAGATAATCCATTTGCATTATAGCTGTTTTTTTTTTTTTTTTGCTTTTGAACTACATGTATTTTGTATTTATATTCCCCTTTTTTCATTTCCAGTTGCTCAAAATGGCAAAAAAAAAAAAAAAAAAAAAAAAAAAAAGAACTAGAGAGATAGGCTACTGACAAAGGCAGTCAGAAGAGAACCAAATTAACCATCACTCCCAATGCTGCTGTATTAGAAACACCCTCGCATTAGTGTTAACTAGTTTTTTTGTATTTTGATTTAAGGGTAATATAATACAGAGTACAGTGTTGTAAATGTACATGTATATTTTTTTATTCCATAGCAAGAGCAATTCATACAATAAATTTAAACTGAGCTACTTTAAGACCATCTCTGAACTTTCACAACTCTGCTGTTCTTACTGTATACCTTGATGGACAGATGTATCGTCCAGTCAGCGGTAATCACTGATCTATACAGGTGCATCTCAATAAATTAGAATGTTGTAGAGAAGTTCATTTATTTCAGTAATTCAACTCAAATTGTGAAACTCGTGTTTTAAATAAAATAAATGCACACAGACTGAAGTAGTTTAAGTTTTTGGCTCTTTTAATTGTGATGATTTTGGCTCACATTTAACAAAAACCCACCAATTCACAATCTCAACAACTTAGAATATGGTGACATGCCAATCAGCTAATCAACTCAAAACACCTGCAAAGGTTTCCTGAGCCTTCAAAATGGTCTCTCAGTTTGGTTCACTAGGCTACACAATCATGGTGAAGACTGCTGATCTGACAGTTGATCTGAAGACAATCATTGACACCTTTCACAAGGAAGCATTCATTGCCAAAGAAGCTGGCTGTTCACAGAGTGCTGTATCCAAGCATGTTAACAGAAAGTTGGAATGGACTGAGGCTGGGGTCAAGGCATCAAGAGCCACCACACACAGACATGTCAAGGAATTTGGCTAGAGTTGTCGTATTCCTCTTGTTAAGCCACTCCTAAACCACAGACAACGTCTGAGGCGTCTCACCTGGGCTAAGGAGAAGAAGAAATGGACTGTTGCCCAGTGGTCCAAAGTCCTCTTTTCAGATGAGAGCAAGTTGTGAATTTCATTTGGAAACCAAGGTCCTAGAGTCTGGAGGAAGGGTGGAGAAGCTCATAGCCCAAGTTTTTTTTTAGTTTAGCAAGAAATGTTAGAGCACTTCATGCTTCCATCTGCTGACTAGCTTTTTAAAGATGCTGATTTCATTTTCCAGTGGGATTCAGCACCTGCCCACACTGCCAAAAGCACCAAAAGTTGGTTAAATGACCATGGTGAATGAGAATCTATGGGGTATTGTCAAGAGGAAAATGAGAAACAAGAGACCAAAAAATGCAGATGAGCTGAAGGCCACTGTTAAAGAAACCTGGGCTTCCATAAAACCTCAGCAGTTCCACAGACTGATCACCACCATGCCACGCTGAATTGAGGCAGTAATTAAAGCAAAAGGAGCCCCTACCAAGTATTGAGTACATACACAGTAAATGAACACACTTTCCAGAAGGCCAACAATTCACTAAAAATGTTTTTTTACTGGTCTTTTGAAGTATTCTAATTTGTTGAGATTTGGGTTTTTGTTAAATGTGAGCCAAAATCACAAAGTAAACAAGGCATGGTTCACAACACACAATGTCGGTAACAATCAGCAGACAGATGATAAATGGGTCATTTTAAGTAGAAAATAAACCCCAGATGTCACAGAACAGCAAATTACTAAACCTAACAACAAAACTACCATTAAACAGTGTAAACACGACTCAAAAACAGTGAAAAATTCAGCCTTATTAATTATTCATGTCCCAATGCATGATGGGAACATCATTATAATAACTATGATATTTACTCAGAGTTCTTGTAAACATACACAAACAATATTCCATTTGAGCTGGACTTAAGATAACAGAAAATCAGAAGTCAATTACATGATCATGATGTAATGGAAGTTAAATATATGTGTTTTTACATCTGCAGACTGGGAAATCAAATGTCTTCCTGGGATATTTTACCATCAATCGTTGTTGATGAGGAGAAGCATTTAAACTGAACCCCCCTAACACATGTTTAATACTGATATTAATCTATAATCATCTGGTTATCAACTTGCTCCTGTTGTCTGTGACTAAATACACTGTGTGCACCCATCTTGGTGTAGAAAATGTTTTCTTCAAGCTTTGAGCTGTGCTCTGGCTCCCCCTAGGGTTACTGGCATGAACTCACTTATAACCTTAAGCAGTTACACACACATAAGCAAATAAACATTAACCTGTTAGGCAGGTGTGTCTGAAGTTACACTCTGCATGAAGGTGGCAAGATCTGACCTAATGGTGCGTTGAAGGAACCAGATAATAAAAGGTTTCCTGCCATTCTTCTGGTGAGCAAGGTAATTTTATCAGCAATATATTCCATCACTATACTGGTGCACACTCATAATTGCTATTCCACATACTCTATGGTCTTGTATGCAGTTGTCATGTTTTACTCCAGGACAGCAATTCATAGTTTTCCACTGACCGACTGGTTTGTATTTACTAGCTAGTTGTTTTTAGTAGGTCTGACAGGTGAATATTTTCTGATCAAGTCTGATCACTTAAACAGTAATAGCAAACCTCTCCTAATTTGATGCATCATTTACGTCTGGAGTACAAACAGTAACTGTAACATTAACTGCGTATATAGTTATAGTAATGCTTGCCTTAAATGGACTGAGCTGTCTGGTTCCTGAATACTGAACGCAGTATAAAGTTGCTGGTCCTCAGGAAAATCTGCATCAAACATGTACAAGAGTTTAGGTTCTGAGTCTGGACTCATCCTATAGAAGAAAACACAACCAGCTTCCTGGTCCAGGAACACACCAGTTTTCCCGGTAGATTCTGTTTGAAGTGGTTTAGTTAGTGATTCAGTTTTTGTGTCATGAGCCACACTTAAATTTTTTGAGCAGCATAAACACCACGACATCTTATTGTGTTCCAGACGTACGGTGTCATTCGCACCCTTCCTTTTGATTCCCTTACAGGCCACACCTATGTGCACATCTGTCCCAATCACATCCCCCGTAAAGAAGCAGTGTCCTGTCAGCGGCTGGCAGCACAGGACCTGGTTGCACTTGTCAAATCTTTCGTCATTAGCAGGAAGTTGTTGCTTATCCCTCTTGCGAACCGCTACTGTGTTGTTCTCGTTCAGATAGAGGTATTCGTTTGCCGTCCGAGGGTTAAATGTGAGCGTGACAGCATCTGAAAACGAAGTGAGATTTATCAGAAAATGTCTGCTTAAATATCTACAATTAGCATTAGCAGCACATTGTGTGTAGATGACGTAAAATACTATAGGGAAGTCACATGCCATATTCCATTTTAAACAACATTTTGGTAATTTCATTATTTTAAAGAGGGCAGGTTTTTGTGAACTCATGTTGAAAAACAGTTTTTGCACTTCAATAAATATATCTGTCACACCTGCAAAACCTTTGAAAATAAATTGGAAAAAGGTGTTAAAAAATGGTGAAGCAGTTACAGCATCTACAAATATTTATCTACATTTTAACCTACAGTTTTTATGTCAACCCATGTTTAAACTCACATTTTGACAGTCCTGGTTGGTGACTGCAGACTCCTCGAGTGTAAATTCTAGATAGAGTTACAGTTAGGGTTAGGGTTAATATGGGTTAATATGTTAAGACTAGTATCACACCATTGCACATTTATTGAAGCACATTTTAATGGGATCCAGTGGATGTTCATTCCAACCTTCCACATGAACCAATATTAGATAAAAGCTACAGTAACTCAGTGAGGGCAGCTTATCCTTCAGTAGACAAACTTTCTTTTCCATGATGTTTTCAAGGTCATTATACTGCAGGTCCAGCTCTCTCAGACTGGCTTTCAAAGATGACAGCAATTTCAAATCACTTTCTTTAATCTGGCACCCTGAGAGTCTATAAATCAAAATCAGGTTTTTGTTTAGATCAATCAGCCAAGGAATGACATTCGCCTGTTTACCAATTTCAGAGACCAAGGAGCATAGCTGGCTGGTTGTGCCCAAGATGTCTAGTTGTTGTGCCCAAGATGGCCACTCCTCCTAGATTACTGTCTCTTTGGTTTGGACTTCATTTCCCATATCCCTTTGCCCGGACAATCATACCTTATTGTTTCCAGCTGTGTGTCATTAGTCAATTTAGCTCACTATATACACCTTGTTCTCTCAGCTTTTGTTTGTGCAGGTTTTGCATGTTATACTCTGCCTCTTGAGTGGTTTGCTGTACCTGTTTTCTAGTGATACTAAACCTGATACCGAGGCTTCGAAGCTTGTATTGAGAGTGTCAGGTACTTCTGGACAGAGCTCCGTATCGAGGTTTGTATCATTTAGTGAAACGACGTCACTAGTAATGTTCGAAGTCTCGTTTGATTGCAGTGCTTTGATAAAGTGTAATGCGAAGAAATGTGTAAAAGCAATTATTTCAAAATGAGTGTTGTAGTATAACCAGCAGGAGAGCAGTGATGTGTGAACTGAATTTGGTGAGAGTACAGTGTGTTATAGTAAAGTTATTACATATTATGTCCAATTACAGTGACGCTATTAACAATGTTTCATAATAAAACTTCATAAAAATTGTGTAAATGCAATTATTTTCAAAATGAGTGTTGTAGTATAACCAGCAGGAAGGTAGTGCTTTGTGAACTGGATTTGGTGAAAGTATAGTGTGTTACAGTAAAGTTATTAAATATTTTTTTTTATAATACAAATTTGTTAAAAAAAAACGGCAATTATTTTCAAAATGAGTGTTATAGTACAACCAGCAAATAACTTTTGCAGGAGGGAAGTGATGTGAGAACTGAATTTGGTGAAAGTACAGTGTGTTACAGTAAAGTTATTAACAATTTTTCATAATAAAAATTCATATAAAATGTGTAAAAGCAATTGAAGAGTTCAGATGCAAAACCAGCTAAAAGCCATCTCAGTCAAAAATGAGATAATGATACTGAGTGAATGCTCCTGACATACACGTCCATCAAATACTTTTATTTCAAACTCGATAAATTCCAGCCTCAGCCCAATCAGAAGTACCGGCACTTACATAGAAACCTATACAAAGTCGCCAGAAAGAAATGCTATTTTTAAAGAAATACGTCAGATGGATTTAGAGGCTTTTGCATCTGAACTCTTCAATTATTTTCAAAATGAGTTTTGTAGTATAACCAGCAGGAAAAAAAAAAAGTTATGTGTGAACTGAATTTGGTTAATGTACAGTATGTTAATGTAAAGATATTGAGTATTTTATTAGTAACATTTTTCGCGTTTTGCACTTTGCAGCGCATTGAGATCAACATATTTTGTACAGAGCAGAGGAAAGTTTCTTTGGAGAAAAACACTATTGTAGCTCGTTTCTACATCACAACGAAAGAAAAGAGATCATTTGTGTAATAAAAACGTTTTGTTTGTGAGCTACTGATCCCGAAAAGTCGAATCTGTGAATATTTTGCCAACTTTACTGAATTTGTCTGATGGTGCATTCAAGTCATGTCGGATATATCGTATTTACGAGCTGAACACACATGAACGCCACCACAAAGTCAAACAGCGCCAAAATGAGCCTGGCGGCGGTCACGTGGTACATCTGTCAGAGTCTGAAGGATTGTTCGACTTAGCGTATGGCTGCGCAGCTCGATCAAATTCTGATTTGAAACAGTGCATGCCGGTTAGAAATTTTGTCCAACTTGAGGCACCAATACTATGTTGGAGGCTGCAGTTTCAGGACCGCAGTTCTAGGACCGCATTTCTAAGACCCTATTTTTTGTGACAGCGCCATCTAGAGGACACCCGATTCAAGCATAAAACAAAAACTATTATTTTTTTTTAGTTTGCATTTTGTTTTTAATGTAAGACCTACTGTGAACTTGTGTTCGAGGCACTGTCAGCAATCTCCATTTAGCCTATTTAGCTGTGCAAAACAGTTCATTGTTCTGCTGAATGTTATAAACTAGCATTTGTATTCAAATTATCTTACATTTATTAATGTACCAATAAACACACTAATTTGTAATTTTACCGTTTACTGCACTTTATGCGTGTCACACATCAGACGTGAATCGCTGTGCTGCGGCTAATGAACTGAAGTCTCGCAAACATACAAGTCTTTCTTTACAAGAAAACTGAATTTAAAACCAGAATATATATAGAATATACTGAAATAAATTAGGTTAAATATTTCAGTCGGGTTTCCAATGTTAAGGGTATGTTACGAGTTAGGAGTTGGTTAGGACAATTAAGTGTATACAATTAAACAACTACATATTTCTTTAAAAATATAATAACATACAGAACTGAGTAGAAAGCGTTATTACATAGTATAAGAAGCTAATACATACATAAATACAATAAATAAATAAAATTATACAAAAAACAAAAAACAAAACAAAACAAACAAACAAAAAAAAAACTATAGGGTCCTAGAAATGCGGTCCTGAAACTGCAGCCTTCTGTTGTGCAGGAATACCCTTCTCACCTGACGCGGCGCCGATGCCTCGTGACTGTTACGGTGTATTTCCACTACAGCGTCAAATCTACGCTCAGTGCCGCCGGCAACGCTACAGCGCCGCTGCTTTTTTGAATTGTTTTCTATGGGCAGTGAGGGCTCCAACGCTTTCTCCGCGCCACTTTCAATCCCATAATGCACCCCGTGAGCGTTTACGCTCAGCTTCCATTGGGATGAATGGAAAACGCTCCGCTCCGCTCAGCTTGCTACGCTGTAGTGGAAATACGCCGTTACTGTGCGTTCAAAATTAGCTCTGGCCGCCCTACCAACAACGCCGTAGAAAGATTCGTTGACGCTCTGTCGATCGAACGCTTGGTCTTGTATTTAAAGCGGCCGCAAAGCAAACAAACAAGTCGATCTTGTGCACTGCAGACTGACAATAAGTAAAGTTAGGGTGCAAGTTAACTTCATAAAAATTTTTTTAAAGTGGGTATACGCAAAGCCGTATAGCTGCGTATACCCTCTACTACACCACGTTTGCTAACGAAATAAACCAATTAACTATACAGCCACGTCTGTATATATTTAAGCTTAATGACATTTATCATTATTTTTTTCTCCAGCTAAGCAATTTGTTGACAGTACCACAGGGGAGACCAGGTATAGAACACTTTTGTTTTTACGTGCAGAAAAAAATAGGCAGAGGTGACTGCTTTTATTTTAAAATATGTGACATACACCTCGTCTCCATCAGATGTCAAAATTTTCGCCGCAGCTCTCTACAACACCTATTTTTCGTTTAATCCAACATGTGTCGATATGTCAGAAATATTTTTCAGCAGCGACACTGTTTTGCATGCTCTGGCACTAAAGTTAGCATGCAATTCCCGCTTATTTACAGAAAATATATAACGTTAATTGCACATCAACAATCTTAGACACCTTGGTCCACGCATCATTTTGCTTGGTAACTAATGTGGTCGGAACCAAAGTTTTGCAGGACTGCGTTCTCTGGAATCCTCTCAAGGGGTGGACGTCTACATTCCGATTGGTTGCCGCCGAACCGCGTCATAGCTTATTACCATAAAGCTGACCTGACTTCAACACTCCCCGACGCCCACACCGTCCAAAACGCGCCGCAGTGAGCGTGTCACTACCCGATCCGTACCTGAAACACGATTTGTACTGCGCATGTGCGGAAACACAAGTTTTGCTCTGCGCAGGCGCACGCTTGCTGCCACTTCCTGTCACCGTCAACTTTTTACGACGTCTTCTAGTGATATGGATTCTTTTGCATTTTACACACAGCTTCAAAGGTTTCTCTTAAAAAGAGAAATTCTTGACAGTTCTACCTATCGTCGGAAGGTGAGACGGGTGTCTCCGAACTTTATCATCAAAGGTAAGTATAAGTACGAGACATTTTATAATAAAAAAGATAACTGACTGTCTGGTACAGCCTGGGCCATGCACTTAATTAATTACAAATGTTGTTTAAAATATCAAGCTACGTTATTGTGCGTATTCAGCTCCTGTATTTTGATATTAATATGTGTGACAGTGACAGTAATCCCTTACGAAAAGTAAGCATGGTTGTATTGTAGTAAAAGTGTAAGTGTACTAACCATGTCTTTTTATACTAAATAAAAATATAGTTAAACTATAGTTAGTGTATATGTAGTATAATATAGTTACTATGGTTCATGTGTGGTTAATTATGGTTTATTATTGTTATTGTTTTCAGAACTAACTGTGGATGAACCTTTTCCAATGTTTTCCTCAACAGTGTTTGTCATAGCTGTTAAATAATAAAATCAAAGTCTTACAGTGTTATTTGTATTTCACAGTATGCTCTCAGTACCTGTACATCCTGTCCATTAACATTCACAGAGGTAAGAGAGATTTTCACACAAGTATACCATAAAACTACTGTTATGTGTAATTTTGTGTGTGTGTTTTGCACTCTTTTAGGAAGATGTGCCATTGATTCGCCAGTGGTGGTGCATTCAGTTGATGGAGAGGTTTTGCCTAGAAGGGTATGACAGACTCTACAGATAAAATTTCAATATCTCACCTGTATTAAGTCACTGTTGGCAAGATGATACTAGAAAAGTGTTATACAAATGTGACCCTGGACCACAAAACCAGTCTTAAGTCACTGGGGTATATTTGTAACAATAGCTGACAATACATTGTATGGGTCAAAAATAATAGATTTTTCTTTTATGGCAAAAATCATTAGGAAATTAAGTAAAGATCATGTTCCATTAAGATTTTTGTAAAATCCCTACTGCAAATATATCAAAACTTAATTTTTGACTAGTAATATATATTGTTAAGAACTTTATTTGGACAACCTTAAAGGTGATTTTCTCAATATATATATATTTTTTTGTACCCTCAGATTCTAGATATTCAAATAGTTGTATCTCGACCAAATATTGTCATATCCTAACAAATGATGTATAAATCTCAATTTTAAAAAATTTACCCTTATGACTGGTTTTGTGATCCAAGGTCACAAATAGAGTGTATACATTTACATATTTTACTAAGGCATGGACAGAGATTTGCTCACTGGACAGAAGACGCATCCCAGCTCCTTCAGGGAACCCTTGAGCCTGTTCTTAGAGTGTCAAAATCCACCACCAGACAGTCAACCAGCAGAAGAGTTGTGGTTGAAGAGGACACTGATAAAGTAAATGATTTTAGTGGTCATATATCAAGCAGTTGCAATGCAAGCTGGATAAATAGTTTAATTTGTTTGTGCC
Organism: Cirrhinus mrigala; assembly: GCA_036247105.1. NCBI lineage: Eukaryota > Metazoa > Chordata > Actinopteri > Cypriniformes > Cyprinidae > Cirrhinus > Cirrhinus mrigala. Next base: position 28,807,472 of record CM070028.1, read on the forward strand.
ATTATTTATATTATATTGTTCACCAGTATAACACTCTTCACCAGGTGCAACAGCCAACCATTGTAAGAGACCTTCATAAAGCTTGGTACTGGGTAAACGATCACAGAGACTTATTCCGTGATGAGGTGACAGAGCCTGCTTTTCCACAGATGAACAGTGAAGATCAACAAAATGCGCTCAGGAAGGCCCAAGGGAGTGAATTCCCTGAGGCAAAGGATGCCTTTTTGTTTGTATTTCAGTCTCAATGTGACATGGAAACATTTTTGTCATACTGTGTCGATGAACAAGGCCTGAAGGTCAATGCCATGTTCCTTAGTCAGAAATTGTAGTAGACGAATGAATGGGTGAGAGAGAAAGACTGAGGGAGGGAAGGAATGAATTAATGAAGAATGGAAGCAGTGAATTCATTGAGTAAATAAACGAATATTGTGTTTTTTTTTTCAGATGACATTTGTTAAAGTATGCTGGAATAAGTAGAACAGTTAAGTAGACCATGAATGAAGGATGGAAGGAATTAATTCATTTATGAATAAATAAATTGAATGAATAAATAAGTATCTTGTGTGTTTCCTAAATGCAGACATTTTTATAAAGCATGCTGAATTAAGTAGAACATATCTTTAGAAAACTAAAACATTTATACACATCTGGATTACCCAAATGGGGTCTGGCAAATGTAAACTTTAAATTTTATTAATATATTAATTTTTATATAATCAATTTTATTGTGCCAATTTAATAAATGACTCAATTTAATCAATATAATTTAATTGATATACTTAACCAAAAGAAAACGTGTATTTATATCACTAATTATACTATTATTAAGGTTAATTAGTATTAAGACAACAGTATTTTATATTATATATATATATATATATATATATATATATATATATATATATATATATATATACAACATTATTTATAATTATTTTGTTTTTATTTAGTATTGTATTTTAATTTATTTTATTTTAGTTATTATTTAATAATTTATTTTATGGTTAACTTACACCTTTCTTTTTGTTTAAAATGCACTTAATCCCTCGCAATAAATTTTTAGTCACTGTTACAATTGTCACTGTACTTTAATTTGTTTTGTAAAGTCAGATTCTGTTTGCAAAATGTTAATTATATATATATATATATATATATATATATATATATATATATATATATACGCGGAACTGCCGTAAAGTGTTTTCTCATACTCCAGACCGGAAGTTGACGCATTTCCGCACATGCGCAGTACAAATCGTGTTTCCGGTACAGATCGGGTAGTGACAGAGCGCTCCAACGCTTTCTCCGCGCCGCTTTCAATCCCATAATGCACCCCGTGAGCGTGTACGGTAAACTTCCATAGGAATGAATGGAAACGCTCCGCTCGCTACGCTACGCTGTAGTGGAAATACGGCCTTATGCTGTATTTCCACTAGAGCGTCAAAAGCACGCTCAATGCCGCTGCTTTTTTTTTACTGGCAGTGAGCGCTCTCAACGCCTTCTCCGCGCCGCTTTCAATCCCATAATGCACCTCAAGAGCGTTTACGCTCAGCTTCCATAGGAATGAATGGAAAACGCTCCGCTCCGCTCAGCTCGCTACGCTATAGTGGAAATACTGCGTTAGGCCGTATTTCCACTACAGCGTCAAAAGCACTCTCAGTGCCGCCGGCAACGCTACAACGCCGCTGCTTTTTTGAATTGTTTTCTACTGGCAGTGAGTGCTCCAACGCTTTCTCCGTGCCGCTTTCAATCCCATAATGCACCCTTGAGGTGCATTGTGGGATTGAAAGCGGTGCGGAGAAATCGTTTTTATAGAAATATGACAACAATCACATTTCTCACGCAGAGATCGCACTGGCATAGTCAAGGCCGCATTAAGACCTCACTGGGCCCCGGGGCTATGACTTACTGCAGGGCCCCCATCACAATAATTATATATGAAGAGTTCAGATGCAAAAGCCTCTAAATCCATTTGACATATTTCTTTAAAATTATAATTTCTTTCTGGCTACTTTATATAGGTTTCTATGTAAGTACTGGCACTTCTGATTGGGCTGAGGCTGGAATTTAGTGAGTTTGAAGTAAAAGTATTTGATGGATGTATACGATTTGTCAGGAGCATTCACTCAGTATCATTATCTCATTTTTGACCAAGATGGCTTTTAGCTGGTTTTGCATCTGAACTCTTCATATATATATATATATATATATATATATATATATATATATATCTGTAAATAGGATTTTTATCCTATAATTTTGCATTAAAATGAAAGAAACTAGCCTTATGAAAACAAGTAAACAGCCACGACTTACAATAGAAGGGAAAAAAAAAAAAAAAAACATAATTCAGTGAGGATGTCAGACCTGTGTGTACCATATGGACTGTTCTGTGTGTCGATTTCCCAGTGTCTGCCTTTTTTGGTCTTCCTGTTCCTGTCCTCGTTAATTACGTCATTGTCTAATCATTCACCTGTTCTCCCCCTGATTGGTCGTTCTGTGTATTTAAGGTTTGGTTTTGTCTCTCTAGTTGGTCGGTGATTGTATTGTCTTTCCCAGCTGATCGTTGAAGTTTATGTTTGTTTGGATTACCCCGCCGTTTCTGTCTGTTCCTGCCTCCTACATGGATTTATTTAATAAAAGTGTGTGCATTAGACTCTCTCGTATGCTCGTCATTCCTCGCACACCACGACAGCGTGACAGAATCACCGACCACAACAACAACATGAACGCTGAGGAGGCTGTGACGCGTTTGCGGCAAGGCGGCCGGGGCTTGGAGCGGTATGTGTAGGATTTCCTCAGTCAGCTAACCAACTAAGCTGGCACGACGCGGCTTTAGGTTTTGTGTTTCAGATGGGGTTGGACGAAGACGTAATTCGTTGCGATCTTCCCATTTGTAATTATCCCCTGATCGAACTGATTAACGTGGTCCTCTATTTAAACGGATCTGATTTTGAAGTCGAGGAATGCCACATGTCTAATCATCCAACCCCCTCTGGAGCACGCCGCATCGTGTCAGACAATGACACCTCGGAGGCCCCCGCATCCCGCGCCAATGGTTCGGCTCGCCAGCTCCGCCGCAAACCAACCCCCCGGTTCAAACCGCCATTCACCTCCTCAGCCCGGAACCGCCGACCGCGGCCAGCACTCGGACGCCGCCCACGGCTCGTAAGAAGGCGGCAAAGAGAAGGCGCCGAAAGGGCTTAGTTACGGCAGCGGTTCCTGAGTTAAGTCAAGTTGCAGCCCCGTTTACGGAGTCACGTGAAGTTGCAGCTGCGTTTTCCGAGTCAAGTCAAGTTATCGCTGCGTGCACGAAGTCCAGTCACGTTGCAGCTGTGTTTACTGAGTCGAGTCAAATTACAGCTGCGCTCCCCGAGTCAAGTCACGTTGCAGCTGCGTGTACTAAGTCTAGTCAAGTTGCAGCTGCATCTCCTGAGTCAAGTCAAGTTCCGGGTGCGTCCCCTGAGTCGAAGTTGCGGCTGCGTCTTCTGAGCCAAGTCAAGTTACAGCTGTGTTTTCTGCCACGCCGCAGCCTGCTCAGGCCATCTCAGCCAAGCCACAGCCTGTTCACATAACGTCAGCCAAGCCACAGCCTGTTCACGTTATGTCTTCTGCTCCTGAGTCTGCACCCATTGTTACCGCCCTTCCTGAAGTGGTTCCTGAGTCAAGTCACATTACAGCGGCTGTTTCTACTAAGTCAAGTCACAGCCGTGGTTCCTGAGTCAGGCAAGGTCACAGCTTTGGTTCCTGAGTCAAGCAAAGTTCACGCTACGGTTCCTGAGTCAAACCGATTCAAAGTTGCTGCTGTTCCAGAGTCAAGCAAGGTCAAATCTACCGTTCCTGATTCAAGTAATGTCAAAGCTGCTGTTCCTGAGCAAAGTACGGTCAAGACTGAGGTTCTTGTGTCAAGCAAAGTCAGAACGGATCCTCCTGAGTCAAGTCAAGTCACAGTTGATCTTCTCAAGCCAAGTCAAGCCACAGCCAGTCTTCACGAGCCGAGCCAAGTCAAGTCATAGCCGGTTTTAATGAGCCAAGTCACGTTCCGTCCGATGGCCCAGAGTCAAGCCACGTCCTGTCCGACGGCTTGCCAGACCTGTGTGTACCATATGGACTGTTCTGTGTGTTGATTTCCCAGTGTTTGCCTTATTTGGTCTTCCTGTTCCTGTCCTCATTAATTACGTCATTGTCTAATCATTCACCTGTTCTCCCCCTGATTTGATGTTCTGTGTATTTAAGGTTTGGTTTTGTCTCTCTAGTTGGTCAGTGATTGTATTGTCTTTCCCAGCTGTTCGTTGAAGTTTATGTTTGTTCGGATTGCCCCGCCGTTTCTGTCTGTTCCTGCCTCCTACGTGGATTTATTTAATAAAAGTGTGTGCATTAGACTCTCTCGTATGCTCATTGTTCCTCACACACCATGACAGCGTGACAGAGGACAGTGAGTGATTTCTTTCTAATGTTTGACACAAATGGTAACAGCATCTAGGCTGCTTTAGAGGAATAGTTCACAAAAATTCTGTTGTTGTTCTAAACCTGTATCAGTTTCCTTCTGCTGTTGAATGCAAAAAAATATAGTTGAAACAATACTGGTAAACAAACAGTTGCTGGACCCCCCTTCATAGTATGAAAAAAAAAAAAAAACCCCTATTGGAGTCAGTGGGGACCAGAAATGTTGATGAGAACAAAGAAATGCATACAGGTTTAGAGCAACTTGAGGGTGAGTACATGATGACAATATTTTTATTTTTGGGTGAACTATCCCTTTAAAATCTTATCACAAGATCTCATAGCCTACTACTACACATGCTTTACCTTACTCCACGTTCATGTGTCATTTTTAAGACACAAATGACTGCGTTGATGAGGAGACGTAACTATGTGTATTTGAACGCGAAAAAGAACTTAAGTTTTAGTCAGGCTGTACGAGCAGGTGCGCGCTGTGCGTATGATCATCTTAACGCGCGCATTTGCCAGAATTAATTCTGCCCTGCTGCTTAATGTCCTTGAAAAGTTAAATTTGTTTTAAACCACATCGCTTAATGTGCATTTAAATAAAAGGCTTAGCCTACACCATGACGCACAAAACGATTAAATTATATTTCAACCAGGTTATCTCTCAACCCTTAAGCGAATATACGTTTTTCAAGCACAAAAAGCAATAGCCTATACATCCAGCAAGTTTATAATCAAACTAAACTTAAATCTGTGGGAACGATGACGCTGCTCCATGTGCCCGGTCCACTTGGTATTCCACAACTTTCACACCATCATCATCTTTAGTAAAATAACCTAGATGGGGATTTGACTAACTCATGTTTTACCCTCTCCTAATTTTTTTTAGATAGCCCCCTTTGTTTTTAGAAAACCTGGCATTTTTACTTATCGAAGATAAATTCTATTGGGTTCCATTTCCAGATTATGCCAGAATGAAGTGATGAGAGGTGAATACGGACATTAGGCGCAGCGATAACCAGAGATACCTGCACAGGTCGTTCAAAAGTAAAATATAGAATAAATGCATTGGATTTTTAAACCAAATTCAAACGCGAACTTTTAATCTCTAATGCTAATGCATGGAAATTACGGAAAAGCTCCTAATAGCGCTAATATGAGGGGGGCGTGGTGGGGCTTTGGCGCTCGGCGCTACTGATGGCCAGTCGATCTACTCCACAGCCAATCACGGGCCCCCTTCTTGCTCGGGCCCCGCCTAGCCCAATGGTTAATGCGGCCTTGGGCATAGTGTTTGGGAATATTCATGCATAATTTAAACACATAATCACATGATGTTAGATTAAAAAATAAAACATTTTAGAAAAGAACGGCAACATCACGGTTGTCTGAACCAATGAGCTTTAAGCTGTGTCATCATCCAGGCATTTCCCATCGTGCTTTTGGTCAGCACAGTCGGTGCGCTCGACTGCTCAATCCAACACAGCTGCCTCGCCATCGAAAGTTTGAACTATATTCTTATATACAGTCCTGTATTATGCAAGAACTGAAGAACTGCCTCAGAGATCAGTTTATGCTTGTCACTGTGTCCGAACAAAGAAATAACAGAAAACACTCCAAGTTCTGATAATTTATTAAAACGTGCTTTTCTTTCTACATTATACTTACTACATTCCAAAAAAAAAAAAACATGCCAGAATAATGCTTTCCTACAATATATAAAAAGTAATTTAACCGACAATGCAACACATGTGATCGCGCTGCTGCAGCGCAGTTGTGGCTAGAGGGGATACAGCTCAGACTGGAAACTAACAATGAAATGAATTGTTCTACTTATTAGATTGTGTTTTATTAACGTCTACACCTACCCCAACCCTAAACCTAGCCCTTACTATAATACAAAAACAGTACCATTGTTGTACAGTGTGACAAAAATAACGTTATGTTCACATGCCCAGTAGCCAGAGCTGTCTCCCTTCTAGCGTTTACACTGCAGCGTCGATCGAAGTTGGACAAATGTTCTAACCAGTATGCATTGCTTTTGTCAGGCAGCAGCCGATCTTTACGGTGCTGCATCAAGCGGAACAAGCCTAATAGGCTTGATCTCAGGCTTGTTGATCCACAGAGAGAAGAGAGGAGCGGGGCGAGCAGAGCTCATTAACATTTAAAGCAACATCGACCAGAACAGGATGATTTTTGCAGAGCTGATTTTGGCAAGGTAAAAAGGTGTTGTTTTATACTACCATTGAGAAATGTTATAGCATGTTATAGACTTTTCATTAAGACCCTAAAGAATCATATCAACTTGTGGAAAATGGGCATCCGATGACCCCTTTAATATATAAAAATGGGACAATGGCACGTTTAACACTGTATCACATCAACTTTCTTTTTAATTAGTGTTTAATTGTTTGTGAATTAAGGATACTAATTGTTAAAGTTTTGCAAGCAAACTTTTTGACCAATCTCACTTTATGCAAGACTTTAGCTGCTCATCAGTCTGTGATTATCATAGATCATCCTTTTCATGATGGGCCATACATGTTCAATATGAGATTGTGACTGATCTAGCATATTTAATCTGTGTCTGTGAAACCACGCTGTTGTAGCACATTCAGAATGAGACTTGATCTAATAACATTGGACTTCCCATGAAAGAGGTAATCTGGATGGCAGTATATGTCTCTGTACAATGCCAGTGTAATGCCTCCATGTCAGTGGTGCCCTCACACATGACAGACACCCTTGCCATTTGCTCTGATAAACCCCCATACCATAACAGATATTTGCTTTTGCATCTGTTGATGTATAGCTTTCTGATGAGCCAAACCTGATACCCCCACCTACTTTTTTTTTTTTAAAACAAAGGTGTTTCATGATGCCATAGAAGAACCTTTTTGTGTAAATGGTTCCATAAAGAACCTTTAACATCTGAAGAACCTTTCTGTTTCACAAAAGGTTCTTTGTGGTGAAAGAAGGTTCTTCAGATTATAAAAAGGTAAGAGAGATGGTTCTTTAAAGAACCTTTGACTGAATGCTTCTTTGTGGAACCAAAACTGGTTCTTCTGTGGCATCGCTGTGAGGAACCTTTTCAAGCACCTTTATTTTTAAAAGTGTATTACCAATTTACCCCGCTTATAGACTGTTTCAAAACAGTTTAATTTGGATATTCTATAACCCTTTCACTTTTATTTTGCCTCTGTCCCAACTTTTTTTGGTGTGTGTTGCATCATAATCATAATTTGTTTGTTTATATTTACAAAATATATTTAAGTTGCAGTGAAAACTTCGGAAATATTTTTTGTACTTTTGTCAAATAAAAGTTAAAGCGAATTAACAAATCACAGATTCTTGATTTCATTGCATTTTACATAATGTGCAAACTTTTTTTTTTCTCCTAATTTGGTATACAATTATATTAGCTTTTTGTAGATAATATACAGGTATTATAATATTTCTATAAAGACACACTTATTTACTGTTTAATCCCTGTACAGAAAAAGACCAATTACCCCCATTTACCAATTAGAAATATAGAGAGGTAAACTTAAAAAAGAACCCACAAATAAGGAAACAAAGAGGACCATCACATCAAGATTTTGATTCAGTTGTTACTTTGCATGAACTTTGTATGAATTAAGAGAGTGCTTACAGAGGTAAAACAAACATCTCCAAGCAAAGATAATATATTTGTTACTAAATAATTAAACATTTATCTGAAACATCACATGCTGTTCTTGTTGTAATTTTTATTCATGTTGGAATATTTAATAACTATTTAAAAAAAAAAAAAAAAACATTTCTCTCTGTACAAAACTTTTTTCCCCTCTTACAAAACAAATTGTATCTTCTTGTCCTCACAATAAAAAAATAACCGAGGAAGGTTTCTTAAAAAGTAACCCGTCACTTTTCATTTCGTGTTTCATCCCTGAACCCTAGACCCGGGGTCGTAACACAAGTCTGGGCAGGAGAATTAACTAGAAGAAAAGGAGTTGCCAGTGCCACAAGAAATGTTATGAAAGTTTCTGACAAAATGTGGCTCTGTGTCCTGATGCCTGTCTGTAATGGCCTCAGTAGAAATGTGTTTAAATTATTCAGTTATAATTATTCAACACAGATAAAACATTGACATATCTAGTGTACGTATATATATATATATATATATATATATATCAGATACATATCAGATGCAAAACCAGCTAAAAGCCATCTTGGTCAAAAATGAGATAATGATACTGAGTGAATGCTCTCAACACATATTATGCGTCCATCAAATACTTTCTTCAAACTCGCTAAAATACCAGCCTCAGCCCAATCAGAAGTACCAGTACTTACATAGAAACCTATACATCTGAGCCGGATTTAGCAGGTTTTGCATCTGAACTCTTCATATATATATCAGGGTCTAGCAACAAAAACCTTAACAGTTGTAATGTAAAACAATTACTCTTGTACTTTTTTATAATAATGCTTATCATATTTAATGCACATTAATTCAATGAAGTCACAAGCTTTTCTACTTTTATCCAAATGGCATTAGAGTTAGCATTCTTCCTTGTGATCATTCTGTACCAAGTTATATAATTATTTTGTTCGTGATTTAAGAGTGGTGAAACACAGCATCATATGAAATGGCTGTATCAGAGATATGTCGTACAGCAACTGCAATCTGTTGCATTTTCAGATCGTCATTTTAGTGTATAACGTTTTCTGCTCCATCAGATTGCTGTAAGAAAATAGAGAAACAATCAAAAAAAAAAAAAAAAAAAAAATCGAGGGAACAGTGTTGATGGGAGCTACACACAATGAAAACTAAAGGAATAAGAATAATTGGATAATAATTTTTAAAAAGAATAAGAGTATTTTGTATTTCACTATTAACTTCAAATTGAATCTCAAATCGTGGCAAGAAGAAAAATCATTTTGAACTTCTTATGACATTATTTTACACTAAGATCAACACTAACCTCCTCGTCTGGAGTTCATTTTGCAATAGATCATCACACCTACTGCAGTCATGACCAAAATCACTAAAATAAGTGTTATCACCAGTACAGTGTGTGGATGTTGGTAGAGTTCTGTAAATGACAAAGACAAATTTGAAATTAGTATTAGGCCTATCTGGGTCATTTCAGAACCAAACACAAGTCACAAAGACACAGTATGTGGAAATATATTTAAATATGTTGATATCTGCAAATGTAAGTTGCATCTTAAAATATTTTATCTGTGATGTTCATGCTGTCTTATGAGTCTTATTTATAATCATTACAATGTACAACACAAACTTAAACAGATCATCAATTAAAAAAAAAAAAAAAAAAGTCACATGGCTGCACAAAAACCTGCACATGGTTGACAGAGTTGACTGATGTCCAGATGTTGAGTCTGGTTGCTGATGGGATAGTTGATCACACAGCTGTAGGTGTTTTTATCCTGATATTCCACCTCCAGAGGTAGAGAGAGACTGATGCTGAGATCAGACACACTGATGCTGGACAATAAACTGTTTCCTTTGTACCAGGAGAGAGTCACACGACTCACATTCACCACTGAACACAACAATGAACAATTCTGGTTTGATGAAGAACATTGTGAAGAACTACTGGTGATGACAGGAACAGGCAAAGAACCTGGAAAACACACACACACACACACACACACACACACACATATATATATATATATATATGAAACTACAACAATAATTCACTAGTCTGATTTATAACTTGCTTACCATAGACAATAGCACCAAAACATTTGAATGCTTCTAAGTTTCCGCTTCTGGTGTTGGTAAATTCATAATGTCCAGTGTCTTTTGTGCTGGTGTTCCTGATGGTGAGAGATCCAGTCCGACGATCAAGCTTAAATCTCCCTCCGAAACTCTCATCATCACATGTAATTGTTTTCTCATTGGTGACTGTAGCTACACATAGATTTACATTTCCAAATCTCCACCATATTATATCAGCCACCTGTAGTTCAGAAGAATTAGTGTAAAAAGTCACAGAATCTCCCTCCATTACTGAAGCTTTCTTGGTAAATCTCGGACCTGCAGAACACACAGTTACAGTCGAAACTGTTACAACACTTGTAAATAGTCTTTGTGGAAGTCCTTTACTTTATTGGAGAGTCACTCTGTAAGTCACTCTACTCACATGTTCTGGTTAAGATTTGTGGCAGTTCCACCAGGAGCAAAATAATAATACTGTAACCTACAATGTTCAAAAGACAGTGTTTAATGTGACATCATTGGAGAGCATTTTTTTTTACAGTTTTGCAACCCATGAATGAAGACATGCTGAACGAAATCAGACTACGAGTTGAAGATAAAGAGACTAGGGGACATTCTAAAATGCTTAACTTGAAAAATGCTTAACGTACATAACGACCAGGGAAACTCAAATTTCTGTCAAAGGTTACTCATAATAAACACTCACTGTCAAAAGAACGAACTCTTATGCAGCGTATAAAGTGAATAATATCACGTTAAGCGTTCTTCCCCGTAGAAGTCCGTTATAAGGAAACAGCTTAACGTGGACGCATCGACGAACTGAGAACATTGTAATTTTCTTCAGTTTAATTTTGTAATGATCTACGCGAGCCAAGCAAACAGGGTTAAGACCCCCAAACAATGGGACAACAGAGCGTTCATCGTCAAGTTTATTGATTGTCTGAGTGTTTGGATCATAACACGCTACACACGTTTGGTCGACGGTCCTATACAGACAAAAACATTTTCCATGCACGGCACTGGAACAACGAGAGTAACCAAATAAAAGGTTTTTATTTCAGAACTACGACCCCCATAACAACATCAAAGCTGGCAGGTAAAAGACTGACGTTGCATCAGCTCTCTAACCCCTGCAAGCAATTACAGGCCACACCCCATTTCTTTTGTAACCAATAACAGACTTTCAACATTAACAGCCAATTATAGTTTACTAGCAGCTGAACTTGGAAATTCCCTAAAACTAACAGAGTATTCTTGTAATCTAAATCAACCAAAACTCTTGCTCTGGGTGAACAAACACCACATTTTCCTATACAAACTTTCACTTTGAAATAAAGATCGCGATCCTGAAAACGAGCGTCCAGTGGAGCATATCGCTTCTGACAAGCGAGTATATTGTTTCTTTCTTTCCCTTAGAACAATTTGGTTTTACTATAGTAAACGTGCAGTGACCATGGGTTTGGGTCAGATTGAGCACAATTTTACTACAAATACCACTGTATGGTGGTTGTGGTGAGTGTTTAAGTATATGTTAGTATTTGTATGCCTATGAGTTATGCATGTGTGCTACTGGTATTGTACTCTGCACAATATATGCTAACAATCATTTACTTTGTTTTTTTTTTTTTTTAAGAATGTGGCTGCATTACCAGTTCGGTGTGCTTTAAAGCAGTGCATGGTGAAAGACAGGACACATGGACAGGATTATAGTGTGCACTATTTACTTTGTAAATAAATTGCAAATAAAACATCTGATTTTTTTTTAAATCTCCTAATATTCTTTCTCATTTCCACCTTGATAGGCCCATTAGGGGGTTGGATCTTTATATGCCCAGGTGTGAAGCACATCAATATTTATGGCCACTGAGACTCCCTCACATATGGCCTTTCCACAACAAAAAGTGTCTAACAAAAGTTAAATCACTATATTGTTTTGTCATATAACTTATGTGTTATTTGCAGGTGTTGGTTCCACCTTAAGTACACAAAATCAGCTGTTCAGTTAGTTATTGCTTGGACTGATTTTCATAAATGCCTTATGTGTTCTCGCCAATCCAGTTAATATGGAATTTAAGTATAAACAAAAGGTAATGTATTTATTTATTTATGTGACAAAAGTTTATGTAAACTTGCAGATCTGTTAAACCTTAAAAAATATATATTTATATTTATATTTCTCACACGTTTTATCTAGGACATCTAATTCACCAAACTATTTATGTTAAATATGTTTATGTTAAACAAGACTTTAAGACAAGCCAGCATAAATTTATTTTTCAAACGTTTCAATCTAGTTATTACAGGTATTCTTAAATTATTACACACAGTTCAAATACAACAATGACCCTCCTGCCCAGTGAACACCGGTGAAATCAATAACACTAGCAGTATACAACTGTCTATACTGTCTATTACAGTATACAACATAAATTAAATTACAGATTGCTAATTCAGCAATTAACCTTTTCAGCAATCATTTTACTACTGTAAAGTAATCTTGCAGCAGATGAAAAGCACTTCAAAATTCCTATATAACTATAGCAGTTTCAGTTTCTTGGTCCCCTGACACAAGACTAGTTATATCTCTAGGTAGACATTTTTCAGTTCTGCAAAAATGCTGTACACTGTAAAACCAAATAGTATTTCTTGCTATAAAAATACTAGTAAGTTTACTCTATTTTAACCAAAATGTTGAGTTTACTAAAAAATTTTCATTGTTGCTGAAATATTAGAACAAATAGTTCCCATAACTAATAAAATTTAAGTAAAATTACTCAAAATGTCCAAGACATGCTGTTACGCATGCGCACTGGGTGACAAGTGCCCCTCCCAAACGTCGCAGATACACAACGGCTGAGGATTCAGAGTGTGTTTGTAGAGGATCTTCTTTTGTAAAATCAAGGTAAAAACTTTTAATTTTAGTCTCATTTTCTGATTTTTTGCTTGCTAGTCCTTATGATGGTTAGATTTTATGCACTTTGTTGATGTTTGTGTAACATCTTAGCCCATTCAAAGAACTCAAACACGGGTTGACCCTGCACATTATTTGAAGCGATTTCTGTTCAAACCAGTTAATGTCAGCTTCGTATCTGTAAAATTAGCTGCCTGGTTGTCTATTTATGACTGTTATCCATTTGTGCTAGTGACAAGTTAGTTACTAGAGTAGGAGTAATTTGAACGACGGTTGTTTCATGTGACGTTTTTCAGAATTCAAAATTCATTGAGAAGTAAACAAAACACTTCAAAGGAGATCGTTTTTAATTTCGTAAGCGCTTAGCATATACTGTAGGATATCTTATTCTGGACGCGGCACATTCAAATAAGGAGCTCAGAGACACAGCCGCATTCACGCTAGAGAGCGCGCAATCCGATCAGTGTACAAACGGATGGGAAAGAACACTACATCTTCAGACGGGTTCTTTTAAAATAACTCTTTTTAACCTGACACGGCGATTTTGAAAGCAACTATGAGTGCTAAACTGTGGTCAAGCCGTAGCATTATTTGTTGGAAATACCTGGTTGCGACGAAAATAGTATGCGTGCTTAGTATAATAATTACGGTAATGTCCAGGTAGTAAGAAACAACACGCATTCTGAGATTGTCAACGAGTCTTTAGCAGACCCATCACCCCTACCCCCGCAAGCAGAGTGAATATAACATTGAAACTTATTTAAATGTAAGTTATGTAAGTAGACTGCTGTGCAGTGGAAATGTAAGTTCAGATGCATTAGGTTATGTTTGTTACAAGTGCTATGTTTGTGACATAACAGACACTCTTTACATTTGTGTTTACTTTGCAGAGAGGATCTACTTGGATAAATGTAAGGTGAATGCAGTAAATGAGACTTAAAAGTATTTTTCATTTTCTTTCACAGATCGATCATCTTGCTTGATAAAACCTCAGTATATCATCAGGAGCAACAGGTATTAATTTTGTGCTCCTTGATATGTTTTTCCCTCCAAAAATGGACAGTCTCTGACTTAAATTTTATCAATCACCAAAGGCCATATTTTCAGCTAAAAATCTTCTTTGCTGTTCTGCTGAAGAAAAATACTCATCAACATCTTGGGTGGCGTAAGGGTGAGTAAATTAATAGCTAATTTTTTTTTTGTGGGTGAACTTTTTCTTTAACTGAGCCAGATGATGTGTCAGATTTTATTCCATTTGCATTCTCGTTTGACAAGTAACAATAAATGTCAGTGTCCTTTCAAAGACTGTAAATTTAATACAAGTTTGTATTTAATACCCTTGATGACTTTTCACTAAAATATTTATTTTCCTCATCAAAACCAGTTTTTTTTCCTTTTCAAAAGTTTTCAAAACCCTATTCCTTTTCAAAAAGTTTGTTTATGGATCGTGTCCTTCAAAATGTTAATAGCCACTCAATGTTTGTTCTTAGATTTTTGCAGGATTCAGTCGCATATCTCGGATCTGAGTTCTGCGCAGCATTGGACACAGACTCTGCACTTTTGACATTTTCTAGAAAAAAGGATTTTAAATTTCACATCAAGTTCATTAAAAGGTAACTCTTTATCATGTTGACTCTAGTTGTCATCTTTAAATCATGATTTGCTTATGATTGTTATCCTCAGCCTGTCTCTATTTTTTCATAGTCATCTGATGTTTCCACTGCAGTACTTCAGGGCCTTTCAGTCATCCTGGAGGATGACCCAGAGGAATCTTACAGGATGTGTTTCGTAAGTATTACTGGACTTTCTGCTCTCATCATTTTGTTTTATTCAGTATGAATATAGTTCAGGTTATGAAAAATTGTCAAAGGTTCTGTGTATTATTATTATTTTTTTTTAGTTTTGCAGTAGATGCTATATTTGTCTTATTACTGAAATTGGTGTAAATGCTTTAAATTTGTGAAATTGCGTTGAGTGATCACAAACATCATTACACACTTTACACACTTTGAAATAAAGAGCCTAGTTCACCCAAAAATGGAAATTAGCCTATGATTTACTCACTCTCAAGGCATCCTAGGTGTATATTAGGGCTGCACGATAAATCACATGTGATTGTCATGCGCATCTCAACAGTAGAACTTCAAAAGGTTCTGTGATTAGTAGTAAATCTCCATCACGTGCATTCAGATGGAGCGGAATTTAATACACAGAGCCTTAGTTCGCTGACAAGCTACGCAATATCGCGTTCATAACCGAAAGCGATTCATCTGCGAGTATGAACATGATATTGCGTAGCTTGTCAGCGATGTAGGATGTATGCATGCGTATGCGCCGGTAATTAGTGACAGAGCGAAATGAAACACCAGTAACGAATTAGAAGTACAAAACAAAGATCCATAAAGAAGAATGTCGGAGGATTTCAGTATAAACCAGGAGCAGACTGGTTTTCTTTTGCTAAAGTAAGGAAACTTTGCTTCCTTTGCTCCTGTAAACAAACTCGCATTTCGACTAGCATATGTACACCAGCGCATGCACTACACAAACGTCCTACATCATCCACCCGGAAAGGCTTGCACGTATGACAGTTAGTGGAAGTGAGAGAAAAGTGTTTATAACGTTTTAAATGTGTATATTTTTCTTACAAAAATGCACCGATCCACTACAGAAGGCCTTTATTCACCCCCAGAGCTGTGTGAGGCACATTTTATTATGGATGGATGCGCTTTCTTGCACTCCTTTTGAACTGTTGAAGAGAAACATTGCCATGGAAAGCATGGAAGAGCCAGAACATTTTTTAATGTTACTGTGATTGGATTGGTCTGAAAGAATGAAGTCATACACACATAGGATGCCTTGACGGCGAGTAAATCATGGGCTAATTTAAATTTTTGGGTGAACAAACCCTTTAAGATAAAATCATGTAAATGATGGGTGTGATCCATCACTCCATAGCAAGAAAGAAAATGCTCTAAATTCTTAGCATATTGTAAAAAAAAAAAAAAAAAAAAAGATCTGTAAATTCACATCTATAATGTTGAAAACAATAAAATGTAGTCCATGGAACTTGTGTGTAATATTCCAAGACTTCCAAGACAAGGCATGCAGTAATAGTTGACACAAATGATAATTTACACTTTTGCTCTGTGATTTCAATCATGTATTGTGAAATGTCACTATCACACTATAAATCTCATCACCTCTCTTTGGTGATCATAATTTAAAGCTTAATTACATTTCCTTGTACTTGATGTTTGCACAGATCATTGTACACTCACTCTGGTCATCAATATGAATCAATTTGCTTATAAATTAAAAGCATTAAAAAGTTCCTTGTCAATGTATGCTTTTAGAACATTTCCAGTATTGAAATGAAGAAATTCACACTGTACCTATTTTATTTCTCTTCTTAGGATGTGGATGCAGACTTCAGTGAAGCAGTTGTAGACCTGCTCACAGTTCTACCAGAGGACATGCCCTCATTGTGGATGCAATAGAGGCAATCATGGAGGGAAGAATTGTCATGGATGGGTTTTACAGGTCTGTATTTTATTTTTGCTGTTCTGTTTGCATGATATTCTGAAAATGCTCTATTGTTTAAGTGTTCCAGTAGGTCCAGATAATGTTATGACAACAAAGTGTTGTTTAGTCAAGAAGTCTGTAAAGAGTATTATAAGAACACAGATGTTTTAAAAGCTAATTTTTATTATTGTGATATTCTTAAAGTTTTCTAGATGTTTTTTACAAAAATAAACTGTTGAGAATTTCAAACTTGTGTTAAGTTCATTTCATGCTGGTTGAACTAATAAAAGTACGTTCAGTTTACTTAAAGAAAATGTGGAAACCGATTGCACGAAATGTTTTAAGTTCCCATAGTTTAAAATGGCAGATTAAATCCATGTTGAGAATAATAGTATTTAAGATGTTTGCACAACACAAAATAACACTTTTAGTTAAATAGAATTAACAGAGTAATCTTACTATTAAATCTTAAGTAAGATTAGTAAATGTCCTGGAGTATGTTAACTAGAAATGACATTAAACTAACTTGATATTTATTAATTAATTTACTCTGTAAGAGTTTGCTTTCTTTACTTTAAACTGATTATTAAATTAACTTTAGTTTTACCTTTAAGTTTGCTTTAACAAAATAAGGCAATCGGTTTCCAAAGTTTTTTTTTTTAAGTAAGCTGAACTTATTAGGATTTACAGTGTAGGCTCCACACACACACACACACACACACACACACACAAAATGCTTACAAATAAAGTTTGATAGTCACACTTTTGAAGGTGTACAACATGTACTACAGTTTACTGTACATATTGAATAGTGAAATTTCCATGATCTAATGTACTTGTACTGTACTATAATTAGTAAGTACTTACACTGTAAGTGTAAGTACAATACCCATGTAAATGATTCGTTCATTCCTCTCCTCTCGTTGCTGAATGCAGAGATTCTGATTGGTGTGTCATCAGTTTTGCTACTTAATGTTTAACTTACTCAGTATTAAACTTTCTGAGAAATGTGTCTTTGTTTTTAGCACTGAATGAATGGTTTGGGAATATGAGCCAACTAAAAAAACTGGAATACGACCGGATGCTTACCTAACTCTGCTATTAGTTTCCGTGAACGGCATCTTCTTAATGAATTCATGCTATTATTGCTTCGTCGGATACGGCATAAAGGCCTAAATCCATGATGAAAGTGGAACGAGCGGTCAGAGAATCGGATCAAACAATCACGCGATGAATCTCAGACACATCCGGAAGGGATCATATTTTTTCAGAGGACTTTTGAGTTAGCCGAGAAGCAGTAATTATCTGATTCACGAACAAATGTAAAACAATTCGTTAGTGAACTGGGCCACGCCTGTGTTTTTGACTCAAAAAGAGCCGGTTTATAATAGTAATTTGTTAATGGAGTCGAATACACTGGGCGCGCTGCGCGTGCGTGCAACCATCGTGCACGTTTTATTGAAAGACTTGTTTCTGCCATTATTTTGCGTTACGCTGTCATCACTGCGGCTGTAAGGTAGCACATGAAACACTGCTTACATTTATATTTTATTCTATAATAATTCTGGGGTGGCACAGCTTTTTCTTAGGGTGGCAGTTGCCACCCCGGTAGATCCGCCCCTGGTTCATCCCAAGACAAGATTTCTACTCATATGCAGTGTGACGATTTCCTATTCAGCGTAACACATCTAACAAACTGGCTGCACTCAGTGACAGTAGCAGCTTCCGACCATACATTTAGGTTGAATAAATTGTTAAATAATACTGAAGACATTTTTTTGCACAGCACTTTTTTTGGTTCATTATATACAGTTCTGTTTCAAGTAAATATATTTTGGTGGGGCACTGCCACCTGCCCGTGGCTATACTCAAGATCCACAAAGAACAATTTTACAGACTACAGTACACACTGAGCTGTACTCAACTGCAATTACTGACACAATATCCATGCGAGCATTCGTGCCAAAAATGCGCGCTGTATCTAATAATCCATTTTACATTTCTGTGTCCCTACCAGTAGCGGATTAAGACTTGGTACCCCCACTTAGAGTGCCATTGTTGTCCTCAGCTCATTTTTCATTCACTTATATTTAATTTACAAAATAATGTTTGAACGTTTTACTGCTTTCAAAGAAAGGTGTAAAAAAGTGCATGGTCTTGTTTGCAATTACACGTACTTATACATATAAAATAAAACTATTACATATAATGTAATATAATTACATATACATATAAAATAAAAATCAAATATTTATTTATTTCTATTTTTATTTATTTCTATTTTATTTTTCTGTATTTCTCGGTTCTATACGATGGTTTTGTTGTTATAAATTAAATCTTTTGACGCCGAATTGCTGTAATAACAGGTGGTAACTGGTGGTATAATAAACTTGTTAAGAACTGTATATAGGTACATAGTTTTGTGAGGATTTGAACTGAAAATTAAACTTACAAACTGGTTAACACCCTTTCTTGATTGCCAACGGCTACAAACTACAACGTGAAAGCGCAAGGCTGAAGCTCTGTAGCAGATTCAGATTCACACATCTATGAGTGAGGTAGTTTCATTACAGTTGCACACCATGCTCCTAGAATCTGTTTGCATAATATATGGGCGTCGAAACGAAAGCGCGCGGGTTCACCTAGTATGTGTACATCCGGCGATAGACCACGCATTTACAGGAGGAAACAAATAGATAGACATTTGAGAATACATCGCTTGTATTTGAGAATACATTGCTTGTCTTACACGAGAAAAATTATTTGCGTGGTGCCCACCTGGACGTGGTGCCCCTGGGCACCTGCCCAATTGCCCATATGGTTAATCCGCCTGTGGTCCCTACTTAGCATTAACGTTAAGATTCAGAGCTGTTAGAAGTTGTGCTGTTTTGATTAGTAGCTTGTTTCATAGGCTATTCAGTTCGGTGTAGCAACACTGAAGCCAGGAGTTAGCAACTTCTTTCAGTTTCATTTCTTAACATACGTTTATTTTCAGGCAGGGCTGGGTGTATTAAAGTTTGACACTTTTTAAAACTTATGCAATGCACGATGGCTTTTGAGTGAATTTACCGCAGATATATTAGAACTAAAATGACAGAAATGTGGTTTTCCCCGGTCGGTGTTAAGGTACGTTAAGCTATAACGGACTTCTACGGGGGAGAACGCTTAACGTTATATTACTCACTTTATATGCTGAATAAGCGTTCGTTCTTTTTGACAGCAGCAAGTGTTTATTATAAGTAAAATTTGACACAAGTTTGGTTTTTCCCGGTCGTTGTTGAAGTACGTTAAACCACGTTAAGCTGTTTCCTCTCTTCCTTTCTATGGCGGAGAAAACGCGTAGCGTGATATTATTCACTTTATCTGTGGAATAAGGGCTCGTTCTTTTGACGGTAGTTAGTGTTTACTACAACTAAGGTTAGAGAGAAATTTGGGCTTTCCTGGTCGTTGTTTAGGTACGTTAAGCCACTTTAAGCGTTTTTCACCTTAAGCGTTTTAGAATATCTGTGACTAAAGGATTATTGTCAGTTGTAAAAACAAAACCACGTAGTACTCACCTTGCACACGCAGTAGATTCAAACTGAACAAAAAATTCATATTCATAATTCATATAAATTCATATTCTGCATCATTCAAAAGTCATATTTAATCACAAAATAGTCCCCAGTGAAAAATGTGAAGTGACCCATCTGCACGCCCATCGAAAACACGTGACACGCCTCATTGCGTCCGCCCAAAAACACAAAACGTTGTAATAACGTTTTTTTCACGTTGTGAAAAGGTTGTAATAACGTTTTTTTCCGACGTATTTAATACCTCAGCAAACACAAAACGTTTTTACAACTTTTCACAACGTTGTATTTTGGTTGCAATTATGTAATGTTGTAGTACAACGTTTTAAAAACGTTGTAAAAACGTTTTTTAAAATTAAAAAATTTAACCAAAATAAAACGTTTTAGAAACGTTGTAAAAATGGCAACTTGGAACGTTTTCTTTAAGTAGTCAAAAAAACGTAAATATCACGTTTGTCTACTACGAAAATGAAACCAGACCAAACTACAACTTTCGGGGAACGTTTTATTCAGATGTTAAAATAACGTAATATGGACGTTGGAATAAAACATTTTAAAAACGTCATGAAAGTACCCAAATGCAACCTTGCAAAAACTACGTTCTTAAAAGTACTAGGACTTAAAAGGACTTAAAAGTAATATGTGAATTCTTGCTTTCAGTTGTATTTGCTCATTTAATAATATCACATTCGTCTACTACAAAAATGAAACCAACAATGTGAAAGCACTGAATAATCTCTACATACATACATTTTTCAAAATCTCAGGTATTCCAGTACTATAAAATATTATTGATTAAACGACAATACCCATTATAAACTGTATGTATTATATATTATTTGAACAAGTTCTAAATTGGATGCCATATACCCGTAATTTGTGCTAATAAATCTCATTAGTTTTAGTGCAAACGAGCAATAAGACTGCAGTGTGATTATTATTATAACTGCAATAAAATAATTTGTAACTAGCTGAAATTGAATATATTTTACAAATGAAATGTTTTTTTTTTTTTGTTTGTTTGTTTTTTTCCTGTTAAAATACACATTGAAATTTCTTGGACTTTGTGCTCCTATTCAAATGTGCCAGTCATTGCATAATTTTGTACAAAACGTTGTACTTTATTTGAAACCATTTTGTTTTATTGGTATATTTTTATGCATGTGTCTTGTTTATTGGGTTATTTTTTATTTTTTGTGAACTACCCATATTACATTACTTTTTATATTTTGTAAATAAATACGATGACTGACAATTTTTGTGTAGTATAAATTAGGCCTACTAACCTAGGCTTATAAAACCGACGAGGTCAATAATTATAATATGACCGTGTGGTGAACCTATGAACCGAACTATTTAAACACGGTCCCCATGTTATGTACACATGCGGTGTACATATCTCTATCCTTATGTAACCAAGCAATACCCAGACTACACCACCGAGGTTTACCACCCACGGAACTAGCTTAAACACAGCAACACAAGTTCCTTGTTGATAAAAAGGGAACAGAGACGTGACCTTCAAGTTCAACAATTTTATTGACAATAAAATATCTCCACTTGAATAAGACCAACTTTATTATACATTTATAGTTTTCTTTAAAAGAAAGTCACAACTTCATAAAATCCAACTTGAGATCAGCTATTAAAATCATGGCCCATCATTTCATAGCGATCAGGGTTACCAGGCCTGCAGGAAGGAAAAAATAAAGAAAAGCCTCAGGGCCACGGACCCCAAACCTAGAAACACACACCATACGTGCCCTATTATACAGATCATCGACAATGAAAAGGGTGTATTAAATAATGCAAATAATTCTACTCTCAATGCTACACTCTCATACTCATACAGTGCAGGAAATTTCACACCATCATGCAGTGAAAGGGAGGAGACCCAGATGACCCCAGAGGAAAGCACTCCCATGCAGGCTGGTTCCTATAACACAACAAAATGGGTTAAAACTTATATCAACAAATCCCAAAGGTTGGCATCAAATAAACTAAATTAGTAACAAAACCAAACCAAAAATACAGAAATACAAACTCAACACATCACAATAAATTTAAATCAAAGCAAATCCTAAACAAAACAGCAGGGCCTAGATATCAGAAGCCCATATGATAGAGCTCCACAAGAAAAGATCTCTGCCGTAATCCAAAAGTGGAACGTAACTTTGATAGAGGGGAATCGAACCGCTGCGTAACAGCTCGTTGCTCTAGGCTATACACAGAGTCCACAACTCCGAAAATAACCGCATTAACGGCTCACGTACTCACACTCTCATACAAAGGATAACCTTCCTGCGATTAACAAAATAAACAATATAAGACAAGACATCTTTACCTAAGCTTTGTTACAGCATCAGAACAAAGACCACACTCATACCTCATCACAGCGTTCCACCGTCACGACACCGGAAATAGACAATGGGAATCACGACATCAGGAATTTACGCAATCTACCTTTTGCGTTATTTATCCACAAGTTTCCGGGGGGCGCTACTGTAAAAAAGAATGTGGGTACAACTTCCAGTGGGGCGGAAATACCCCGTCATACAAGTAATATGAAGAATACAAATTATTTCAGGAAAATTAAATATTTGCCATACGGAATTAATATATGTGTACACTATTCTTACATCATATTGATATGCGTACTGACATTTAATGACACTGTTTAATGGGTAAATTAATTTATCAGAGTCAGAAATTCAACAAACACACACACACACACACACACGGTTAGGCTTTTATTTGTGCATATAACATGAACAGATCTATGGAAATTGTGGTGAATGCTTCTTCCGACGTACGGAGCTTCACAGGCTTTTGGCTGCTTTATTTTTTACTAACCACCAGATCGCGCTGTTTCCGACACTCTCTAAGCTTTGCATCTTTTCCCGAAACAGTCAGAGGTAAGTATCGGTGTTTCACGAGGCTTCATTTGCCCGTCACTCCTGTCAGCTGCTGAATGGAAAAAGTGTCACGTTGTGCTTGTTTACTTTGAACCGGAAGACGCTCCCACTTTTGACGCAAGGCCTCATGGGGTGTAGGAAACTTGTGGATAGGGGAAAATATGGCATATGCCCCGCCCAACACCATCATTATTATGCACTCCGTCACACTTACAAGTATAATTTTGGTTTTATTATTTGTGTCTCCTTCAGAAATTGCTCTTTTGAAATTTTATGTTTATTGTCCCCCCTGCTGTTAATTGAAATTTATGCCCTTGGACATTCTAATTCTAAGAATATGGATATTTTGTTGTTAGCACTTTTAGAAGACAGAGAGCAAATCATTACCGACAGAAGTACAAAAACAAACTAGAAACCACCAAGTTACTAATTCACGCGTGAGTTTAAAATATTCCAGCTGAGCCCCCAGGGTGAGTTTTTGTAGGCGACCATTATTTTAGAAGGTATCGCCTTATATTGTTTCCATGGCGACGCGTCATGATTGTCACGTGACACAACGCAGCCACAATAGAGCTGTAAGACACATGGATTGATTTTATTTAGTTTTTCAATTTTTATTTTATTTTTAATATTCACGAACGTGCTCGCTAGATCATGAAATATCTGATATTCCGATTCTGAAATATGCGCAAGTAAATGTATTTGGAAGTTTAAACACTTTTATAGTGACCGCGTTAGTTGATCTATACCGGGTGATGGGCGCCGCCATGTTAGTTCACACTGAATCCGAGCTGTGGGATTTACAGCCCGCGAATTCATCCTGTCCTTCCGAAAAACATTAAAGTAAGTCTCCGGTGACCTGGGAGAAGAGCAGATTAAACTTTATAGTTACCTACACATTGTGTATATGATATTAATAAAACATGCCGTCAGATTATATTTGTAGGATCATTATTGCCGCTTCCATAGACATCAGCGTGTATTTTTATAAACTATAAATGTATGATTTTGCTAGTACTTATGTGTATTTAAATGTCTGGAACCTAAAATAAGCATTATATGGTTGAAAACACTGAGTAGTTATAATAATATGACAAGAGATCAGCGTCTGATCTGGCTCAGTGCCAGCCAAAGCCCGAATGCAGATTTGAATTCAGCAGCTGATCACGTGATGTGCTCAACGTTCTAATCACACAGGTGTGATCGTAAGCTTCAGGGACCAGCCAAGAATGATCACACTGGTGTGATTGTACGCATCAAAGTGAATCATCCACAGACTGTAATGTGAAATGTAATGCATCTACCTGTTAATGCAATGAGCTTCAGAAACTGTCTGTCCAGAGAGCGGCACACAAATGAGTGAGGCTGCGGAGCTTATTTAGTGGAAGCGGTAACAGAAAGATTGGAGCTGGGGTAATGGGGGGATTGGTGAGAGGGGCACTTAAGTTGGGGATAGTGGCTCTAGCCACTGGGCCACCCCCCAGTGCATGGCCCTGGCTTTCATCAACTTACAGGTTATAATTTTTATTGTAGCTATATGGGTGTTGTATATCTCACAGTAACAAACTTCAGGACTAAAGTAGCAGGCTTACAACTCTGTTTATTACAACAGTTCGCATTCAGTTCTTCATGAAACATGTCTCAAACACCTTTATTAGACTATCAACATTTTTTTCCCCCAGTATCTTGAATCTCCCTCCCCTGTTAAGCCCGACGCACTCTATGGGGACGTGAGGAACAAGAAGGAGAGATTGACATTTGAGGTGTCTGATGTGCTTCAAGAGGCTTGAAGGAGTCTTCTGCTAGAGAAGCTGTATCGGATTTGGTGACGTAGGATGCAGCTGGAGCCAGGTGAAACCGCATTCCAAATTTTTCCATCTGAAAGGAGATATGTTGCCGAGCCTTTCTGAGCCACAACCTTAAAAGGCTGAGTAAACTTGGAATGTCCTTTCTTGGTGATTCCAGGCTTATACACACTAATACACACAAATGTCCCAACTTTAATGTTTGGAGGTTGTGCACTATGTCGCCGTTCCGTGTACTCTTTCATTTTGTTTTGTGACTGTTGGATGATTTGTTTCAGATTTTGTTGATTCTTTGGTGGGGCCATGCATGGAAGACCACTCACATGCAGTTTTGTCTTAATTTGCTGGCCATGCAAAAGCTCAGCAGGTGACAGTTTTGTCACAGCATGTGGAATTGCTCTGTATGTATGTAAAAACTCGGTCACAAAAGTTTTCCACTCTTTACCTTCGATGCTAGTGGTCTGTAAACAGTCTTTGAACACTCTATTGAAGTGTTTAATCTCACCATTCGCTTTGGGGTAATAGACAGAGCTATGGTAATATATAAAGGCATGCTTTAAACGAATTGTGAGCCATTGTCGGTTACGAGTTCAAGCGGATTTCCCTCTCGACTGAATGCAGCAGAGAGGACCTTCACGACAGTTGCAGAAGTACATCAGGTGCGAACGCAATCTCTGGCCATTTGCTGTAGTAATCAATGTGTCATAGCAAAGCGACTTCCTCGAGGAGCATTATTCAAGAGCCCAACTACATCAATAGCCAGCTTTTCACAAGCAGTTGTTGGAATTGGCACAGGACAGAGTGGAGCTACATGGGTATTACCATTTTATCATGCTGGAGGCAGGTGGAACAGGCTTTGATGGCATTTTCCACCTGACAGTCCATGCCAGGCCACTAATACAAGTCTCTCAGCCTCTGCTTTGTGTGCACCATCCGTTGATGGGTGGCGTGCACCAACTGGATGAACTTTGACTGCAACGCTTCTGGAATGATCAATTGATGTGTGCCCTGAATAACTGACCCATCATGTACAGACAGCTCATTCCGAAGACGGTGATAGGGAGCAATAGATGAGGTTTTCGTGCTATGAGGTCACCCCCTTTCAATGCAAGCCTTCACCTGTTGAAGAATAGGACAGGCATCACATGTAGACTTAAGGTCCACTACAGTAACAACTGCAAACTCAGGAGACAGTACTGCCACCATCTCAGGCTCTTGCTCTCGGCTGTAATCAGTGACAGAAAGGGGAAATCTGGACAAACAGTCAGCTGTCACATTGCCTTGTCCAGGCTTGTATTGCATGCTGTAATTAAAACACAGAAGGCGCGCAGACCATTGGGCAAGTCTCATGCCTGCGTGTCCAAGACCCTTTGTGGAAAGCAGCGTGGACAAGAGACTGTGGTCAGTGCAAAGAGTAAAGTGGCAGCCCCAGAGGTAGGTATGCCACTTTTCTGTCGGCCAAACACACGTCAAGGCCTCCTTTTCTGTTGTAGAGTACTTCCTTTCGCAATATGACAACGTTCTAGATGCAAAAGCAACTGTTCTTTCAGTAGTGCCATGACTCTGGGTAAGCACTGCACCGATGTCATAATTTTAAGCATCAGTCCTGACTGTTGTCGGTAAAGAAGGATCAAAAAACGCAAGGTCTGTGCTAGTAGTGATGTATGTTTCAGGTGGTTGAATAATTTCTGGGTTTCATCTGTATAGCAAAAGCCAATAGACTTTCGGAGCAGTGCATGGAGAGGTTCCACCAATGTTGCATAAATGGGAATAAATTTGGAATACCAGCCGGCAAGTCCGAGAAAAGAACGCAAGTACTGTGCATCATGAGGAGGAGGTGCTTGCTGTATAGCTAGAACATGATCTGGATTTGGATGCAAGCCTGAAGCGGAAATGACATGGCCAAGGAATGGTAGCTCAGTTTTCCTGATGCTGCACTTTTCTACTTTAAGCTTCAACCCACAGTGTAGTACAGATTGAAGTCGTTTCTCATGTAGCTCTGGGTTGTCACCATAGACAATGATGTGATCTAGATAACATTGCACACCATCCTGACCGGCCAAACTTTGAGACATCATGCTTTGAAATGTGCTAGGTGCTGAGGCCAGCCCATAATGGGTAACAAAAGCCATCAGATCCCTACTATCCTGATTCAAGTTCACTTGGTGGTATGCATTCTGGAGGTCTATCGTAGAAAACATAGAGGCTCCACATAATTCTGTAAAAACTTCCTCAATGTGTGGCAGAGGGTGGCTGTCAATGATTACAGCTTTGTTTGGCTCTCTTAAGTCAACACAAAGTCGAATTCCTCCAGATTTTTTTTTGAATGACCACCAGTGGTGACACCCAAGGAGATGAGTCCCCTTTTTCTATGATGCCTTCAGATTCCAGCCTCTTTAGCTCTTGCGAGACAATTTCTACGCAATTTCTGTTGGACAGGTGGCACATCCGAACGCACATTTACTTTATGTGCAAAGCCAACAGCCAAACCCAAAGGCTCAGTTAAGTTTACAGCAACTTGGCCTTTCTCTGCAGAAGATGCAACAGATATATCAAGATGCAAAGCAGTGAAGAGATCCATACCAAGCAATGGTCCGCCTGGTACAATGTAGAATGAAGCCTGCGCACAGTGACACTGATAGCTGACAGCAATGGCAAGACACCCCAAAACTGGAATAGTCTTTTTCATATACGTCACCAAATGAATATTAGGCACAGTAAGGGAAACATCTGAGAAGTGCTGGTGGTATAGATGCTATGGGAGGATGGAAACCACTGAGCTAGTATCCAAAGGCAGTTCAGTGTTGACTGATTTTCCACACTCAGTGTGCAAAGAAACAGTACACGTCAGATTTTGTTTCTGTTTCAAAGGCAGAGGCATTTCAAAGCTTAAGACCGTTAACTAAGCACAGCCACCTCTTGGACATTGCAGGTGGATGCAGAACTACGACTCTCGCAAAATGTCCCACTTTACCACACTGTCTGAATTGTGATTGTTTAGCTGGCCATTTAGAATAGATTGCTAAATGTGATGTAGTGCCACAGCAGAAGCATGTTTTTGCATCAAGTTTTTTCTGTGATTGTGATTCATTTGATGCTATGGGAGGATGGAAACCGCTGAGCTAGTATCCAAAAGCAGTTCAGTGTTGACTGATTTTCCACACTCAGTGTGCAAAGAAACAGTACACGTCAGATTTTGTTCCTGTTTCAAAGGCAGAGGCATTTCAAAGCTTAAGACTGTTAACTAAGCACAGCCACCTCTTGGACATTGCAGGTGGATGCAGAACTACGACTCTCGCAAAATGTCCCACTTTACCACACTGTCTGGATTGTGATTGTTTAGCTGGCCATTTAGAATAGATTGCTAAATGTGATGTAGTGCCACAGCAGAAGCATGTTTTTGCATCAAGTTTTTTCTGTGATTGTGATTCATTTGATGGCACCTGATTAGAAACTGTGGACTTACGTGGAGCAGATTTCTGTCACCACAACTGTTTTGCACCCTCACGTGATCCAGTATGCACCTCTTTAACTGAAGTTTCAGTGTGTTCAATAGCTTTAGCTTCAGCTACTGCAGACTCAATTTTCCTTCACTTCTTCGTGTAATTTACGTGCTGTCTCTAAAACTGGCATTTTAGCGACACCCACTGTTCATGCATGTATCTCAATACACCACAATGGGCGCTTAGTTTTTCTTGTTGTTTAATACATTTGGTCAAAATCTCCTGATATAAACGATTAAACGTACAAAAGTATATTGGCTACAACTAGATGTCAAATGCTAAGATTCCTCTCCGCTCTTCAAACACACACGCATAAAAAAATAACCAGCCTTTACGGACATAGTGTTTGAGTAAAGAAAACGCGGTACCTATTCAAACATCAATTATTTATTTACCCTTGCATTGTGAACAAGCGGAGCTCTGTCTCCAGGCTATATGTATATATATGTATGTATGTGTGTGTGTGTATATATATATATATATATTATATATATGTATGTGTGTGTGTGTGTGTGTGTGTGTGTGTGTGACCATGGATCACAAAACCAGTCACAAGTAGCACGGGAATATTTGTAGCATTGTATCAATAGCCAAAAATACATTGTAGGGTCAAAATTATCGATTTTTCTTTCATGCCAAAAATCATTAAGATATTAGGTAAAAATCATGTTCCATGAATGTATTTGTAAATGTCATACCGTAAATATATAAAAACTTAATTTTTGATTAGTAATATGCATTGCTAAGAACTTAATTTGGACAACTTCAAGGCGATTTTCTCAATATTTAGATTTTTTACACCCTCAGAGTCCAGATTTTCAAATAGTTGTATCTCGGCCAAATCTTAACAAACCATACATCAATAGAAAGCTTATTTATTCATCTAAATCTTCATCTACACTTATGACTGGTTTTCTCATGAAATTGTTTTCTTCATGCCTGTATCACTTGTCATTTTTAATTGATTAAATTGCTTGTAAAAATATTTTAATCTAATATGAATATTGTACAAAGTAACATTTATAACACTGTGAAAGTGAAAAGCAGGCACAACAATGGCCATACAATTAACATATATAATAGGACTAAAAATACATCATTTTCAAAATTTTCATTATTTTTCAGAATTCACACTATAACATGAAAATTGTGCTTTCAAATGTATCCTCTTTGGAGTTGAGTTTGAGTGGTCGTGTACTCTGTAAAAAGTAATAAAGTGAGTTTACTTAAAAAAACTGTGGACACTGATTGCCTCAAATTTCTTAAACAAATGAGTTAATCATGTTTAAGTTGATAGAACTTAGGCTTACTACAGTGTTTTGGTAACTTGTGCATTAAGGTTACCAGAAAAGAAAATCTGACAAATTCAGCCAATTTAGAGATTGTAGTTAAGTTTATTGCACAGAACTCAAACAAAACACTTCTCTTAACAGTTTGCTTGTTCATATTGTTAGACAAATGTGTGAACTCACAAAACTCTAAACAAGTTTGTAGAGATAGAACAAGATTACAAGATCTCTGATAAAAAAAAAAAAAAATACAATAAAGTTATCTTAAAGACTAAACTCAAAAAGTTCAGGTGGTCGTCTCGTAGCATTTCAGTCATATTATGAAAAATGATGAAATCCCTCAGTAAATCCTATCATCATTTCATCCCTCACAAAATCATTCACATCTGGACACGGAATCATCTCACAGACACAATTCCATTTCGAGATTTGATTAAGTGCACTGACCAACGTTTGATTTATCCAAAATCTCATGACATTCCGCATTATACACCAAATATATTTTGACAGGATTCACAGACCCCACTTTAAGAACCCATGGATTACAGTAGAAGATTTAGAGTAGAGTTTAAGAAAATGCATAACTCGCCCTCAACACCAGATGTCAAAATTCAAATTAAGAAACTGTATAGTGGGTCTGAACTGGAGCATGTTGTGGAATGGAAATGTCCCTGAATGCAGCTTTAAATGTTTTAGGTTATTCTTGATGCTAGCAGGCTTGTCAGTCACCTCAATAGTTACTAACATTCATTTCAAGGCAACAAATGTAAAGTGTATTTTTCTTTTTCTTTTTTTTAAATTGTGTTTGTTCCCTCTGAAACTTGACTGATTTTGCAGTTGACACTTTTAAGAAATTATCTGAAATCCATACACACACTGGGCCTCATTCATGAAACACGAGCAGAATGTCTGAATGGCATTTAAGGTCACAATTGTTGTCATTACGTGCTTTCATCATTGTTATAGATCAGGGGTGGTGAACGCCGGTCCTGGAGAGCCGCAGCCCTGCAGAGTTCAGTTCCAACCCTAATTAAAATGCACCTGCCTGTTGCTTTCTACTAACCCTTCAGACCTTGATTAGCTTGTTCAGGTGCGTTTGATTAGGGTTGAAGCAAAACTATGCAGGGCTGCGGCTCTCCAGGCCTGACGTTTGCCACCCCTGTTATAGATCTTCTCAGTGTTATATAGTTCCTGCATTAATCTTCACACTTTATGCAAAAGTGCCTTACAAATGAAAAACATGACAAGCAATTTATCATACAAGAGCAACAAATCCAACAGTACTGAAATGACAGGTTTCACAAGTAAGCTTGAGCAGAGTACTGTAAAAGATCTAACCAGACATTTCATGTAATTTTACAGTAAAATGCTGTTAATTGTACAGTTTAGAAGTAAAAAAGAACAAATCAATGTATAATTTACAGTCGCGTGAATGACTCTGTGCACCTTTTATATACTCTATATACTTCTGCTTGTGGCCAAACTAGTTGTGATGAGCTTTGATTCTTCATGTGGATTTCTCTTTAATCACCTGCATTATTATGGTGGATCTCAGTATGTTAAAGGTACAAAACAGATTTTAATAGCAGTGTGCATTGTTGAATTTACTGGTTTACATTCAATTTTTCTTGTTTGTAAATTACAGTTTTGTAGTGTAAAATGTACAGTTCTTGGTCGTAAATGTTTTTACAGTTTTTTTGTATTTTTTTTTTTTTTTACAAAATTATTCTGGCAACCACAGCTGCCAAATTGTTTTTTTGTGAAAACTACAGAATTTTTTTTTACAGTGTGGTTTAAGTGTTCATGGGAAGACTGTACCTTCAGCTGTTTAAGTCGTAATGGTCTCAGTAGATTGTGGAGGCTCAAAGCTTCTTTCAACTCCGAGCACCAGAGAGGATAAAGGCTCTGTAAGGTGATGTAAAAATCTGTAAGATTTCATGGATCCACTAGGTGCTGCTCATTTACTGTTCACAGAGAAAGGGTGTGCACATAAACCTGGAAGAGTGCAGATCAAGAGTCCTGAAGGCCAAAGTCCAAGTTAAAAGATGGATGGTGAAGAGATTAATAATTAGCATATCCAGATATTATCCAGATGGTCTTTTGAAAGTATAAACAGCAAAATAAATAAATAAAAAAAAAAATAAATAAATAAATAAATAAAAAACACATAAAATCATATTTTTTTCCCCCCAAATCTCCTATGTAGGTTGAAAATGAGATTCCAATCAGACGTTTTCACATTGCTTCTCAGTCTAAATGCTCTGGTTGCTCAAATCAGATTTCAGATTCATCATGACCCCCAAAGATAACATCAAAAACGGTGACGAAAATGCCAGAAGTGTTAATTCAGTATTCAAATGAAGCCGAAACTGGCTGTGACTACAGCACTGAACATTAAAATATATACCAGTCTCCTCCATCGCACTTCCAAGAAAAACAGAGTTTCACACCGCGACTTGACAGAGTGCCAATTTATATGAAAACATTAAAAAAAATACTGTGAAAGGTGGAGTGTAATGAAAAGATACATATTTATTTACAAAAAACTACTAATCTGACAATAATATTTAACTTTAGTTGCTCCTCAATAAATTGTAATGAAACGCATATAAGGTGAAAATACCCAAGGTGTCAAAGTGACGTCACGTCAGGTGAACTGCAAGGAAGTCATGGCATTGACCTACAGTGTAACAAAAAATAAAAAATCTGTTGGATCCTACATTCATGTCCTAACAAATAAAAACTCTGTTTGATCTGCGGCACCATCATCCTGCAAGAAAACAAAATCACAATCAAAAATAAAATCAAGGTTTAATCACACAAAGTTGTAAACTGAATTATAAAAGCAAAGGACAATAATATAAAACAACCGCTCTATTTTGGAAGCACAAGCACATGCTCAGACACACACTACAGACTAAAGGAATGTATAGAAGCTGAGTTTGTTTACACATGGAAATAAGGCACACCTCACAGTAATACAATATATCTCACCATACTCTGAAACCAACGTGCACAGAATGTTGTATCAGCATATCTCTTCATCCTGCGTCTGAACTGTTTTAATAATAATTAGACATTTAATAAACCTAACTGTGTTTAATATACTTAAATGATTTGTTTGTTTGCTTGTTTGTTTGTCGTTTAATTTTTGCCAATACTTGCCTTTATATCCTGGTTGTTTACACTTTCTGAGGTACATCGAAACTACAAATACAGCTACGAACACCACCAGCAGTGGCGCTATTCTTAACCTCATGAGATGTGAATGCTCATCCAGTGCTGTAATGCACAGAAAAACAGTAATTAGTGTAATCTGAATACAATACAGTTTAAACTTTAAAGAAAGTAATTATTGTGATAGAATATGTCATTGATCATATTACATTTCACCTAAACAGGTATCCAAGTAAAGTACTTAATATTTAGATGTTTCAGTTGGGTCTTTACTTTACAGCTCACAACATGTCTAATATTCTACAGTATTAAAGAAATTATTTGATGAACATAGTTCAAGCTTTCTTGAAGTATTGGATGTAGGGTGGGACTAAAGGCGTGTCATCTTTTAAACCATCAATAGGCTTTAATCTAATTAAGACAAACGTCACATCTTGATTGGTTAAACAAACATTTGTATATGATCATTTCTGTGAACAATGAACTGTCAGTATGTAAGATAACATTACAAATGAGAGAACACAAATGGATGACCTTAAAGCCTATGGACTAAATATTATAAAACACAATTTTGATTAATTTAACACAATTAGAGGAAAAGATATGATACCAGGACATGGCTGACAGAGTTCACTGATGTTGAGATGTTGAGTCTGGTTGCTGATGGGATTCTTGATCACACAGCTGTAGGTGTTGTTATCCTGATATTCCACCTCCAGAGGTAGAGAGAGACTGATACTGAGATCAAACGCGCTGATGCTGGACAGTAAACTGTTTCCTTTGTACCAGAAGAGAGTCACATCACTCACATTCACCGCTGAACACAACAATGAACAATTAGACACTGATGAACATTCAGATGATGATGAAGAAGAAAGGTTTGAAGAGTCTCTGGTGATGACAGGAATGGGTAGAGGAGCTGGAAAACAAATGAATAAACAAATTACTACAAACAGTACAGATTTATGAATGTCGTCTGATTTCTAAACTGTGAAAATTTCAAAACAATCTTATAACATCAGTCAACTCTCACATCAAAAATCAGAGGTGCAAAAACAATGTGAGGTTAAATTATGACAAAATGTTAATTTATTAATTAACTCTCCATTTAAGACAAATTACGGCAATTTGTAACCAGCATGAAAGTGTTTAAGCAGAAAACCACATACCATAGACTTTAACACAAAAACGCTTTAATGTTTCTATGTTTCCTTTTCTGTTGATGGTGAATTCGTAACATCCAGTGTCTTTTTTGCTTATGTTCCTGATGGTGAGAGATCCTGTCTGAAAATCAATCTGAAATCTGTCTCTGAATCTCTCATCATCACACTCAGTCATTTTCTCTTCTTTGTTGTTAGCCTTACATAGAAGATCTCCATCAACAGACTTCCACTGTATCAGATCATCACGTTGTATTTCATTAGCATTGGGGTAAAATATCACGGATTCTCCCTTCATCACTAAAACATTCTCTTCAACTCTTACATCTGTAAAACACAATTATCCAGAACTTGATAATCACTGCAATGTGAATTCTTCTCATCCTGTTATCATTACTAAGTGAGAATTTCAAAGGGTTTGCATATATTGCATTATAAATTCTACTCACACGATCTGGAAATAAATTGTTGTCGAGTTTGAGTGGCCGCGTACATGTCGCTGAAGCTCCAGATAAAGTGTGATCTGCTCACCTTGTCCTTAAAGCCCTCATAACTGTCAGAGGTAGAGATGATTCTTTCATAGACCTCAGGGGTGTGAATATTTGAAGATCCAAACATCCATACAACATGATCGCCTCGCTGCGTTTCAGTAATATCATTGTGAAGAATGATGAAATCTCTCTCAGTCACTCGTGCCATTATTTCATCCCCCGAAAAATCATTCACATCTGGTAAAAAGTTGAATTAAAGCAATAGCTATAATATGTGATGAAAAATGTTAATGCATCTGAAAATTAATCTTCCAAAGTTGCCAGTTTTTTGTTTTGTTTTTGTTTTTGTGATAATCTATTAATCAAAAAGACAATTCTCAGTTTAGTAATCACTCTTTTGGTCACCAAGAGTTTTTCAAACGTTTTCAAACGCTCTGTGTACTATATGATAGGACAATAGTTTTTGTCAAATGAAACGGTAAAATGCTCCTGAAGTGACTAAAAGCAGCTCTTTAGATTTAGTTAATGTGTTCAGTGTCCTCATATAGTGAGATGACAAGACACTAAAAACACAGCGTCACGCATGTTTGAGTTTGAGTAGATGAAACCGCGTCTGTCATTGATTCACACAGAAACGTATTTAAATAGTCTTTTGCGGTTTAATATTCACAGACACGAGTCCATATCGCAATTTGATGAAGTGTACCGACGTACTTTTGATTTATATCCAAAACCTTCCTAATTTCTTTACATTCCGCGTTATACAGTAAATTCCATTTTGACAAGATTCCGCGATTCCGTCTGCGTATTGCTGAATTTCATGATGCCCTAAATTTATTTCGCGAACCCCCGGACTCTACTTTGAGAATCTCTGGATTACTAGAAGATATAGAGTTAAAAAAACATGACTCACCATCCACACAGAGATTAAAACAGAAAAAAGCAAGAAAAAAATTCAAATCCTTCAATAGTTTGAATAGATAAAGAGTTAACGCGCTTCGATCGGATGTTCTACTGTTTCTCATTGTAAAGATGATACCAGCAAACAAACTGGAGAAAGCTTCATTTATTTCATGCAAGTGTCATAACGTATGTCGTCTACTACAAGACAATCCCAAATGAAAACGAGAAGTGCACCTGCGTAACACGTGAGTTGTGACGCGGACAGATGTGTCAGCGCTTCTAAATCAAACACCCTCCTCCCCCCCCACCCCAAAAAAGGTTTAGAACCCTAGTTTTCGGACTCAGTTTTAAAGAACGTTTTATGTCAAAAACGTTATGTAGCCTACATGTTTCGGCACCCTTGTTATTCAGCTATCATTTCCCTCTGATTTTAGGGATAAGTTATAGGTTAGGTCTGTTTGGGCATTAATGTTGATCCGGATCAACAAAAGATGATGTACTTCGTGAAATCAAGTTCTCCTTTTTTCCTTTCTACTTACTACTATCGATGTTCATGCAAACACGTCTTTGTTTGTCACATGACTATTTGGATACGCAAAAGACAGCAGTCAAACCCATTCAGTTGAGTTTCACCTGTTTACAGAAACTACAAATCCAGCTAACAGGAAGCATTCTCAGTACTTTGGCAAATGTTCAAGCTATGGGATCAAATTCCCGCCCAATGTATTACAGTCACGGATAAAAAAATAACAAGTGTGAAAAAAAAAATTTAAAAACGCAAGTAAAAATATACTGCACTAAATTAAAAAATGAAAGCAAAGTTTTCAGAATAGCAAACAATGGTCATGGATTGAAAAGTAATAAGCGTGAATCAAAATTTCAATAACGCATTTTGAAAAATAATACGCATGAATCAAAACTTTAAACACATTTAAAATTATATTGCACAAAACTGAAATATGAATGCAAAATTTTCCGACTTGCACACAAAATCATGTTTTCCTTGGTTATATTTCTCAGTTTTTCTTTCAGACATTTTCTGCTCATATTTTTTTTTTTTTTTTTTCAGAAACTGTATATTATCATTTTCAAATGTTCAAAATAAATTTCAACTGTACACTATGTGACTTATGTCACGGCGTGGTGTATGGGGAATGATGAGGAGGAGCGAGGGGATCCAGAACATGTAACTTTATTAAATAAACCAAAACGTGAATAGGAATGGACAGGAAACAGCCGGGAATCAAACGTAACCACAACGTATGAGACTTAGTAACTCAATGACAATACAAGAAGACAATATAAGAACCGACGATCTAACTGAGGACACAACCAAACTTAAATGCAAGGACTAATCAGGGGGAGACAGGTGTAGACGATTAGACAGTGACGTAATGAATAGAAACGGAACAAGAAGACCAAATTGGGGCATACATGGGGAAAAACACACAAAACAGTCCAAAGGGTGTGACACTATCCCCCCCGCCCCCATAAGGCGCGACTCGCGCCGTAACAAATACACTGGGGAGGGAGCGTGGGCGCCCTGGAGGCTCATGCGGGGCAGACACAGGAGGGAGACGAGGTACGCCTCCAGGGCGGATCAGGGAGCTCAGGGAGCCAAGGCGGAGCATACAGTCCCGGGTGCCATGGCGGGTCAGGGAGCTCGGGGAGCCACAGCGGAGCATACAGTCCCGGGTGCCATGGCGGGTCAGGGAGCTTGGGGAGCCACGGCGGAGCACAGAGTCTATAAGGCCATGGCGGGACGGTGAGCTCGGGGAGCCACGGCGGAGCACAGAGTCCATAAGGCCGGGAGGCACTGGCTCTGGAGGGCGCTTGGGCGGCGCCGGCTCTGAAGGGCGCGCTGGAGGCAACTCGGGCTCTGGAGAGCGTGCTGGAGGCAGCTTGGGCTCTGGAGGGCGCGCTGGAGGCAGCTCCGGCTCTGGAGGGTGCTCTGGAGGAAGCTCCGGCTCAGGAGGGTGCGCTGGAGGCAGCTCGGACCCTGGAGGGCGCGCTGGAGGCAGCTCGGACCCTGGAGGGTGCTCTGGAGGCAGCTCCGGCTCTGGAGGGCGCGCTGGAGGCAGCTCCGGCTCTGGAGGGCACGCTGGAGGCAGCTCCGGCTCTGGAGGACGCTCTGGAGGAGGCTCCGGCTCTGGAGGACACTTAGGAGGAATGGACGGGACCAGTGGAAACTTGGGAGAGCTGGACGGGACCAGCAGAGAAGGAGAGCTGGACGGAACCAGTGGAGACACAGGAGATAATATTCCACATATGTCCATTATGTCCTTGATGTTATTTATGCTTGCCACATTGACAGTAGCTAATCCAGAGCGCGGGGGTGTGGCTGGAGTCCGAGAGCAAGCCGCGGGTGGAGTCCGAGAGTTGACCGCGGCCGGAGTCCGAGAGCTGGCCGTGGGTTCTGGGCTGAGGATGAGGGTGGAGCTATGGAGAACTGGGGTGAGCGAGGGAGGACCAGAGGGAGTGAGGACGTTGGAGCAGCACATGGAGGACGCTGGCTGGTGGTGAACTGGAGTGGCCACGTGTTTACAAATGGGGGGAAGATTAGAATCTCCCACATTGACAAAGAACTTGGAATGACAAAGAGCAAGGACATGGTTGATAAAATACGCAACCGGTTTGCGGCAATCGTCAGGAGTTATCGAACGGAACAATTTATCATTGTTTAGCCCCATTTAGAAACACGCATTGATCGTGGCGTCGCTCCAACTCACCAGATGACAAACGCTCAGAAATTCCTCCACATATTGCTCCAACGGCCTCTCCGCCCGCTGAATATTCCACAGGTAATCCTCAGCCCAGAGCATCTTGTTGGGTCGGTTCTTCTGTCACGGCGTGGTGTGCGGGGAATGATGAGGAAAAGCGAGGGGATCCAGAACATGTAACTTTATTAAATAAACCAAAACGTGAACAGGAACGGACAGGAAACAGCCAGGAATCAAACGCAACCACAACGTATGAGACTTAGTAACTGAATGACAATACAAGAAGACAATATAAGTACCGACAATCTAACTGAGGACACAACCAAACTTAAATACAAGGACTAATCAGGGGGAGACAGGTGTAGACGATTAGACAGTGACGTAATGAATAGAAACGGAACAAAAAGACCAAATAAGGGCATACACGGGGAAAAACACACAAAACAGTCCAAAGGGTGTGACAACTGAACTCTCATTTCCAAATTAATAGTTCTTTCCCAATACAATCACAAGTCTAGACAAGATGGTGCTTTGTTTTGTTGGCAGCTCTGTCTCAAGTCTGGGCAGGAGAATTAACTAGAAGAAAAGGAATATGTTATGAAAGTCCTACATGTCTGTCTGTAATGGCCTCAGTAGAAATGTGTTTAAATGATTCATTTATAATCATTCAGCATTGTCAGGTCGTCATTTTAGTGTTTTCTGCTCCATTAGATTGCTGTAAGAAAATAGAGAAACAATCAAAAAAAAAAAAAAAAAAGAAAAAAAAAAGAAAAACACAAGGGAACAGTATTGATGAGAGCTACACACAGTGAAAACTAAAGGAGGTGGAAGGAGTAATTGGATAATAATGTAAAAAAAGAATAAGAGTAAAATGTTCAACTGCTAATATTACTTAGATTTTTACTAAGTAACTTCAAATTATATCACCACTTACTAGTGTACACTCAAAATTGTCATTCCACATATGGTCTTATATGCAATTGTCATGTTTTGCTGCAGAAGAGCAATTGCAAGTACATTTTCTGCCACATTTTCCAGAATAAAATATGAAGATTTTAAAAAGTAACGTTTATCTTTACTAACACTGTGAAAGTGAAAAGCAGGCGCAATAATAGCAGTGCAAGCTTTGATAGCTGGGAACAATATGCAAAACAGGACTTAACATGCATCATCATTTTCAAATAATTCATCAATTTTCACAGTCCACACTACAGCATGATGGTGGTTTTAAATGCATCCATTTTGGAGTCTTCAAAAAGCTTAATGTTTGCTAGACAAAAAATAATCAAATAATAATAATCAAAATAATAATAATAAGTGTGAACGGATGTAGAGAAAAAGATGTGCTTTCAAATTTATCCAAATTCATGTGGAAATAGTAGCCTCAATCACCAAGTGTAACTTATTACTGTAAACAGAACCATTTAAGCTATGAAAAACTTAGGTGAATCTCAAATGGTGGCCAGAAGAAAAAACATTTTACATTTTACACCAAGATTAACACTAACCTCCTTGTCTTGCTCGTCTGCAGTTCATTTTGCAACAGATCATCACACCTACAGTCATGACCAAAAACACTAAAATAAGTGGTATCAGCAGTACAGTGTGTGGATGTTGGTAGAGTTCTGTAAATGACAAAGACAAATTTGATATTAGTATTAGGCCTATCTGTGTCATTTCAGAACCAAACAGTCACAAAGACACAAATATGCTGATATCTGCAAATGTAAGTTGCATCTGAAAATATTTTATCTGTGATTTTCATGCTGTCTTATTGTTAATCATTACAATGTAAGTGATTCACAAAAACTTAAACAGATCATCAGGAAACGTACCTGCACATGGCTGACAGAGTTGACTGATGTCCAAATGCTGAGTCTGGTTGCCGATAGGATTGTTGATCACACAGCTGTAGGTGTTTTTATCCTGATATTCCACCTCCAGAGGTAGAGAGAGACTGATGCTGAGATCAGACATACTGATGCTGGACAATAAACTGTTTCCTTTGTACCAGGAGAGAGTCACACGACTCACATTCAACACTGAACACAGCAGTGAACAATTCTGGTTTGATGGAAAACACTGTGAAGAGCTATTGGCGATGACAGGAACAGGTAAAGAACCTGAAACACACAAACACACACACACACACACACACACAGATATACATATACATATACATATATAGATATAACAATAATCCAGAGGTCTGATTTATGATTTATAACTTGCTTATCATAGACAATAGCACCAAAACATTTGAATGCTTCCAAATTTCCGCTTCTGAAGTTGGTAAATTCGTAATTGTGTGGGGCCGAGGGGCTCCTCTCCTAACAGATAAAATCTCACTCCAAACTTTTTCTAAAACTCGAGAGCCCTGCCACCCACACTTCTCATAAGTGTCAGAACAGGTCACACAACAGACTGTAAGAAACTGCACGGTAGAGGCATTGCTTATATTTAGGTTTTTGGATAAACGATTTCTCAGGCATTTTACAAAAAGGTATTATCTTGAAACATGATAATTGTACGCTTTACCTACACTTAAAGAACTAAAATCACGCAAGACTTATTATAAAGAGAGAGAGAGAGAGTGTCACAAAGATTGTATCTAGATTGTAACTATATAATATCTAGTTTACAGAAGCTCCAAGTAGCTTATAATGATGCATTGAGAATTTTACTGAGAGCTAGATGGCATAGTGCAAGTGAAATGTTTGTGAGTGCAAGAGTAATCACTTTAAAGCGTTATTACGAAATCGTATGTAGATTTATCTGCCGGCTTATGCTTCTAATATTGAGATTATTGTGGGTCTATCAAATATAAGGGTAAGTATATACGGTATCAGTCAAAGCTTTGGAGACACTGGTATTGATGTATTTTGTAAAAAAAAAATGTGTGTGATTGATGTTATTGCTTGTATATGTTGTTCTGTTGTTGTTGTTTTTAAATTTGGACTTTGAGTCTGTAATAAATGTTTGATTGATTGTACACACAAAAAATCTCTGTATTTTCATATTTTTTGCATATTTCCCATTTATTTCCAATGGTGGTCATTTTTATTTATTTATTTTTTTTTTTTACTGTAAACAGAAGTGTGACTTTTTTTTTTTTTTTTTTTTAAATGGACATTTAGCTTTTTCAAATCAGGTTCACATTTTATGTTTTGTTTTGTGCTCACAGCGACTGTCATAAAAGTTGCCATACCATGCACTAGTGATTAAAAAAAAAAAAAATAGATCCAGTCTAAAATGATTCATATCAGAGGGTTAAGAAGAAGAAGAACAACAACAAAAAGGGCTGGATTCATACAAAATCACATCCTTGTAAAATAGTTAATGTTTTTTTTTTTCATGAGATTCAGTTTAGGAGTGGCCTTTGCTTCATGCCTGGATCATTGGTCATTTTTAATTGATTAATTGCTTGTTAAAAATATCTAGACAACTTATGAAAGGGGCTGTAGGGGGCAGCATTTTTTTTTTTTTTTTTTTTTAATTG
Organism: Cirrhinus mrigala; assembly: GCA_036247105.1. NCBI lineage: Eukaryota > Metazoa > Chordata > Actinopteri > Cypriniformes > Cyprinidae > Cirrhinus > Cirrhinus mrigala. The sequence continues at coordinate 28,849,119 of CM070028.1, forward strand.
TTCAAAATAAACACCAACTGAGCAGAATGTGGCTCTTAACACTTATATACAAATTAATATATTCTATCCCAAGACAATCACAAGTCTAGACAAGATGGTGCTTGGTTTTGTTCTCAGCTCTGTTGTAAAAAGATGGATCAGCTCTTTCTCAAGTCTGGGCAGCAGAATTAGAAGAAAAAATAAAACACTGACATCTCATGAAAAAATGACCAAATAATGGTATATGAAGATGTAAAAGTAAATAAAAATTTGAAAGAACATTTTATGCCAAAAGGTTATATATATGAAGAAATCCATCTGATGTTTTTCTTTAAAATTAACTTTTCTTTCTGGCTATTTTGTTTAGGTTTCTATGTAAGTACTGGTAATTGTGATGTGTAGAGCATATTTTTGTTAGATGGGAAGGACTGTTGAAATGTCAGGTGGAAACACTAAATGAGAGCATCTATATGACCAGCAAATGTCAGGATTCAAAATAAGAATGTGGGAATGAATGAACCTGAGCATGTAGTGTACTGGTTTTAAAGGTTTGAAGTTATACTTGATGCTAGCAGGCTCATTAATCACCTCAGTATTTACAAACTTTCATTTCACAGCAACAAATGTAAATTGTACATCTATTTTTAAATGGTATTTTTCCCCTTTAAAACTTATCTGAAATCCATACACACATTGCTGTTACTAAGGTACAGTTACACTCTGTGTGCTCTAGGGAGCAGCATTTAACTTCATTTACATCATTTCAGATATCAGCAGAGTAGAGAAGAGAATTATGTTTTTTGAAAAACATAAAAATGCAGTTTTCTGTGAGGGTTGTATTTATGGTCATGCCATCACATTTTGTAAGGGATATTTTGTCATTTTAAATATCACATTTCTGTAATATTTTAATCACATTCAATTATATAATAGCACATTTGAATATTTATATGTTATAACATTTAAAACTATTAATTGCCAGTTTAAACTTTCAAGTGATTTTAAACTGTTTAAGCCTAAGAAGACATGAATGAACTGAATTTGGTACTCATACTGGCTTTCTATGCAACACATATGCAACATATTGCAGTCTTAAAGGGATAGTTCACTCAATATTTTTTATAATCTACAGTAGTCAACATTTGAAGTGGATCAAAAAATTTCATCAAAGTTGTCCTAAGGCAAGAATGGGTATAGTTTTGGTTAGGACAACTTTGATAAAAGGTCTTAATTTGCTTCAAATGTTGACTATTGTACTCCCCAGGTCATTGAAAACCTGTATATATATTTTTTTTATTTATTCTAGGTAACATAAAAGATACGTTGGGAGCCAAAAACATTGAACCCGATTACCTTCCTTATTAACTGTATGGGGGAAAAACATTTCTCAGAGTATCTTATTTTATTGTTACACAGAAGAAATTAAGTCTTATAGGTTTGGGATGGCAGATTTAAATAATCAGTCCAGTACATTAAAACGGCATCAGATCAAATGAATACAGCTTTATTTTTGGTTAAATGAATCCAGTTACACTGAGATACACAACACTTAAGAATGACATAGCTCTGCTAGTTAGAGTTCGGACAAATCTGAGGTTTAGTGTTTATCAAGTACACAATGTTGATGATGAAGGTCATGCTTCACAACTTGAATGTTGGTCATGAATGTTGGTCATGCTTCACAACTTGCTGGTGCTTCGAGGTGGTTTTACTAGTTGGTTGCTTTCAGCAGTAATAGCAAACCTCTCCTAATTTGAGGCATCATTCATGTCTGGAGCACAAACAACTGTAACAGTAACTACATATAGTTAAAGTGATGCTTTCCTTAAACGGACTGAGCTGTCTGGTTCCTGAATACTGAACGCAGCATAAAGTTCCTGGTCCTGAGGGAGTTCTGCATCAAACATGTACAAGAGTTCAGGCTCCGGGCTCATCCTATAGAAGAAAACAGAACCAGCTTCCTGGTCCAGGAACACACCGATTTTTCTGGTGGACTCTGTTTGAAGTGGTTTAGTTAGTGATTCAGTTTTTGTGTCATGAGCCACACTTAGGTTTTTAGAGCAGCATAAACACCACGACATCTTATTGCGTCCCAGACGTACGGTGTCATTCGCACCCTTCCTCTTGATTCCCTTACAGGCCACACCAATGTGCACACCTGTCCCAATCACATCCGCTGTAAAGAAGCAGCGTCCTGTCAGCGGCTGGCAGCACAGGACCTGGTTGCACTTGTCAAATCTTTCGCCATTAGCAGGACGATGTTGCTTTTCCCTCTTATAAACAGCTACTGTGTTGTTCTCTTTCAGATAGAGGTATTCGTTTGCCGTCCGAGGGTCAAATGTGAGCATGACAGCATCTGAAAACAAAGTAAGATTTATTAGAAAATGCCATCTTAGATATCTACAATTTGTATTAGCAGCACATTGTGTGTATATGACGTAAAATAATATAGGGAAGTCACATGCATATTCCATTTATACAGCATTTTGGTCATTCTTTTATTATTTTAATATAACTCATATAAATTTGAAAAACACAGTTTTTGCACTTTAATAAATTTATGTTACACTGCAAGACCTTTGAAAATAAAATGGAAAAAGGTGTTAAAATGGTGAAGCAGTTATAGCATCGCCAAATACACATTCATCTACATTTTAACCTACAAAAATCTTAATGTTGACCCATTTAAACTCACATTTGTACAGTCCTGGTTGGTGACTGCAGACTCCTCCAGTGTAAATTCTAGATAGAGTTAGATTTATAGTTAGGGTTAGTATGGCTTATGTTAAGACTAGTATCACACCATTGCACATTTATTGAAGTACATTTTCATGGGATCCAGTGGATGTTCATTCATGTTCATTAACCAATATCAGATAACAGCTACAGTACCTCAGTGAGGGCAGCTTAAAGGTCAGTTGATGAACTTTCTTTTCCATGATGCTTCCAAGGTCATTATACTGCAGGTCCAGCTCTCTCAGACTGCCTTTCAAAGACAACAGCAACTTCAAAACTCCTTCCTTAATTTGACAGCCTGAAAGTCTATAAAGCAAAATCAGATAATTACGTATTTAGTGTCACAGCATCAGTTGGTGTACCCAACATGGCCACTAGATGGGAACTCCTCCCAGATTACTGTCTTTTGCTACCTGACCTCATGACCAAAATGTACCTGTAGGAACGTTTTCTCGAGACGCGCAATACCTATCAATATATACATATCACTGTAGTTTCCAAAAGAAATGAACATAAGGCTGTGATGGCTGTAATATTTAGCAAATGATTTTGAATCTGTGTATCATTCGTTCAGTCGTTTTTTTTTTTATTTCATATTAGTAGAAAAATTAGAAAACAGTTCCTTTTATGAAAAACTAAAATTCTGATTATTTTTTTGTTTTTCGTTAATTTGTTAAAAAAAGAATACACATCCGAAGATCAAAATGTGCCATCATTAGTTCTTCCTCATAATAGTCCTCTGCTGCAGTTGTATGGATTCTTAACACATTTATTGCAAGTACATTTAATCATTTTCTCATCAAACAACCAGACTAATGAATGGCTTGATGCAACTGACCGGGGCAGAGCCTAGACAGGACGTTCTTCTGTGTAGACATTCTATGCTTTGAATCAGCTGGGCATGACAGGGTATGATATGACAGCTGTCATAGTCTACCCTGGTCACCCAGTAAGTTTGTTTGAATAATTAATTTATTCAATTTAAAATTATTATTTTAAACACTGATACAAAAAGGAAAGGATAATGCACTGACTGGGGTGCATAATAGGCCTATAATGTTCATGCAAGAACTGTCATTCTGACTCTTTAACAAACCAGAGAACAACAGAGATATTAAATACATACTCTTCTGAGTTGAATAATGTAATATTTTATTTTATTAAAATTTAAAATAATTGATATTTCAAAGCAATATGCATTTGTGTGCGGCAGGAGCTGCTTTTAAATGAGTAATGTATAATAGTAAGCAGTAATCATAAATAAAATCGTTGTGACTGTTTACACTGAAAAAACACACTCCAACATATATGCAATAATATCAATATTATTGCCAAATAAAAAGTGACACCAAAGTCTACTGACCAAGTGTCAATTACCCTTACAACATCTATTTAACTGTTTATTTAAAGTAGTTTACAGATCATTTACTCACCCCCTTGTCATCCAAGATCTTCATGTCTTTCTTTCTTCAGTCGTAAAGAAATTATGTTTTTGGAGGAAAACATTTCAGAATCTTTCTCCATACAGTGGACTTCAATGGTGCCCCGAGTTTGAACCTCCAAAAGCAGTTTAAATGCAGCTTCAAATGGTGGCATGACTGCAGAAGTACCGACCAAGTGTTTACAAAGTGCACATGTAAAGAAGATCAAACGCCCTTTACAAAAAAAGGTAAAACAGCGATGTAGGACGATTTTGAAGTTGAAGAACAAAAAGAGATGGAGTTGTTTGACATACCCTATCTGTATTGACGTGGAATACACAGTCTATGCATGTGCAATGCAGAGACAAGATGAGCGTTTGAGGTTAAAAAGTATATAAATTGTCAATTTGTTTCGAAAATGACCAATTGTTTTACTAGATAAGACCCTTCTTCCTCGGCTGATATTGTTTAGAGCCCTTTAAAGCTGCATTTAAACAGCATTTTGGAAGTTCAAACTCATGGGCACCATTGACTTCCACTATATCGAGAGAAAACCTGAAATTATTTCCTCAAGAAACATAATTTCTTTACGACTGAAGAAAGAAAGACACGAGCATCTTGAATGACAAGGGGGTGAGTAAATTATCTGTAAATTTTTGTCCTGGAAGTGAACTTTTGTCTGCAGCTTGATGTTTGTAGTTACTTTTACTTACTTCAGAACTTCAAGTTGACACTTAGCACTCCGCAGCCCAGCTGAGAGGATCTTCACTCCTTCATCTTCTAGATAATTGTCACTGAGATCCAGGATTTTCAGATTCACATCTGAAAGCACATCCTTGATAAGCTCCATGTCCTGACTATGGAGGTCGTTGTGGCTGAGGTTCAGCATCTGAATCTGGCATTTGGGATCACAGAAGGCTCTAGAAAGTTGCTTTAGTGCAGACAGTCCAAGACTGTTGTGGCTCAGATCAAGATGAATCAGGCGAGAGTTTGGTGAGGTCAAGAAAGGCATCAGGATATCACAGTGTTTCTTTGTAAAGCCGCTTCCTTTGAGCCTGTCAATATTGTTACAATTTTGCATGTAAACTCTGTTAGAAGATACACTATGAAGATGTTTACAGATGTTTTCATGATACTTACATGGCCTTTCTGAAGCATGTGATGGCTGGAGAGAATCTCTGAAATCCTTCCAAAGTGATGTTGAATTTTCTGAGGACAAACTCATCATGGTCTGTATCTGACATCACAAACCGGAAAGCCAGAAGCGTGCACTGGAACAGTGTGAGGGGCTTTTTGGTCCGTGAGTGTTCAAGATCTGGCATCTGCAAAAGAGACCTGTCCTTGAGCTCCACGATGCAACGAACAAGACTAAAGCATCTCTCAGGGGACAGATCTTTCCTCCTCAACAACTTAATATGCTTAGTCACTTTTTTGTGATCTTCTGAACTACTGTCTTGCAATCTAGGCAGGAGTCCTTCGAGTATACGTCTGCTGGAATCACAAGAAATTCCGAAGAGAAAACTGATGAAAAGATCCAAGTGTTCATTTGTGCTTTCCACTGCCACATCAATCACGCTTTTGAGAAAATCAGACAAATTCGAATTTTGCTCCCTTTTTGCTTTTGTCAGTCCCAGGGAGTCTTGATTTCCTGATAGAAATTCATGAAATGCAAACAAGGCTGCAAAGAATTCCTGGACACTGAGATGGACAAAGCTGAAAAGTTTAGTTCTGTTATATCCAAACTTGCACTCAGAGACACAGATAATGATGCCAGGATATCGAAGAGCTTCATCAGGTGTGATACAGTATTTCCTCAAGTCTTCGTTACTGAAGATGGCATTCTGCTCCTTCAGCTTCCAGTATGCCAACGCTGCCAGTTTCTTAATCAGTTCTTTGTGCTGTATGAGAGCATCTTCTGGTGACACATTTCTCTTTTGATATTTGTTGTGGCTCAACCCAGTCTGAATTAGCAGATAGTGGATATACATTTCTGTCTGATCTGAGGGCATGTCACTGTCTCTATTTTGACTTTTAATGATGGTTTTCAGAACAACCGATGAAATCCAACAAAAGAGAGGTATGTGGCACAATATCCACAGGCTCTTATGAGACTTAAGGTGACTGGTGACTTTTTGGGTTAGATCTGGATCCTCAAACTGTCTTGTGAAGTACTCCTCCTTTTGTTCATCTATGAATCCTCTGATCTGCGTGACATATCCCTGTCTGAAGATCTCAGATGGAAGCTGTTCAGCTGCCACAGGCCGGCTGGTGATCCACACGTGTGCGAATGGAAGCAGTTTTCCTCTTAGAAGGTTTTCTATAAGGACATCCAGTGTGGCTTTTTTAGTAGCATCTGACAAAATGCTGGTTTGAAAGCTTAATTTATTTTTATATTCATCCAGACCATCTAAGATGAACAGAACTTTTCTATCACAGATCCTGTCAGAGATCGGTCTCGCCTCATTGAACTCTGGGTAAAAGGCACAAAGCAGGTCAAAAAGACTCTGGTTGTCTTCCTCAAGCAAGTTCAGCTCTCGGAATGGGAGGAGAAAAACAAGCTCTAGATCCTGATTGGCTTTTCCGCTTGCCCAGTCATGGACAAACTTCTGCACGGTGACCGTTTTCCCGATTCCGGCAATTCCTTTTGTTAAAACAACCTTCATGGTTCTATTTTCATCCAAGGGCGGTTTAAGAATTTCATTGTAGGTTATGACTGTCTGCCCTGATGTGTTTAAATCATTTGTCGTCTCAATCTGCCAGATCTCATGTTCTTTATCACCGGGGTTCGAATCATCAATGATGAACAATTGTGTGTAGATCTTATTTAGAGAGACTGACTGTTGTGCACTTCCCTCCAAAATCCTCTCAGACTCCTTCATCATCCTTGCTTTCATCTTATTCTTTACGCTCTGAAGAATTTCTAAAAATCAGGACAAAGTCTTGTGATTAATAGAAGTATTGCACTAATGAATGAACGGACTTATTAAGCAAGAGTTTTGACATGTCTCTTCTGGTTCTTACCATTGTTATTTATTGAGGTAGAGTGAGATACCTGTGGCTGAAAAAAACATACATATTAATATAAACAGTATATATAATTATTTTCTAAACAATATTACAGTATTTTAATGATCAGAAACTCACCACATGCACGTTCACTGTAACATCACCAGCTATTTTGGCTCCTAGTATGTTTGGAGCAACTATTGTGCCACCGTTCTTCTGGTCAATTCTTAAGTCCTCATGATATTTATTATTATGTTGTGGAATGTCATTATGCTGTTGAAGTGTCATTTTTCCAAACTGTGTTTCAATGCTGTTACCATCTGTTTCAAAAATAAATACATAACCAAAACAGTGCAAATATTGCAGTGAAGCCTATCCACCTTTTTCTTTTCATAAGAGTGGGTGCAGCCATTTTTAAAATTTATGGGTCTGGTTTCCAATTTCATCCGCGTCCAGTGACTTTTAGCTGTACAAAACAGCTAATTTTGCTGCTACCATATTATTTTAATGTATTATCTTAATTATGAGCACACTGGTCTGTAGTGCAAACAGTTTTACCGTTTACTGCATGTTGTTATTTTTCTCATTATTTCCCCATAGTGAAATGGGACCAGACCAGAAGTCTCACCACCTCCGTGCTGAAGAAAATGGTGGATTAAAGATTGAGCATTTTCTAATACCAAAATAAATGAAAAATATTTTCATACTTTTGATCCGTCTGCTTCTTAATTCCATATTCATTCTCTTTCAGAGGGTCTTCCAACCTCCCAGTTGTTCAGCTCTGTTAGGATAAACAGTTTATGTTTCATTTTCATGTTTTATAATCAATGTTAACATTTGAAAGCAAATATAACGACCTTATTCTTCAGAGAAAAAAGCTTGTCACCATCAGTGGTGGACGAAGTACACAAATCAAGTACTTGAGTAAAAGTACAGATACATATAATAAAATATTACTTTAGTAAAAGTAAAAGTGTTCCTCTTTTAATTTTACTCGAGTGAAAGTACAAAAGTACCCAATTTTTTATGTACTTAAGTAAAAAAGTACTGATAGATTTATTTTGCAATTTTATATAGGTTACTTTATTGAATTTTATATTAGCACATTTTTATAATCCTACTGCTCCAAATACCTGGGATTTTCCCAAAATAACCACTATATGGAGTCAAAATACATTTTTGTTGTTGATATGGACTATGTTGATGAGAATGATGTAATAATATTCAATGTGAAGCTTACACTGTGATGTACCTGGGGGAAAACAGATTTGACCATCTAATTTTCACCAGTAAGAAAAAAGTGTTTTAAAGCTTGTTGTTTTGCATAATGTCACAGTGACATGAGAATAAGGCCTGAAGTTAGCAAGAACATTTTAAGGAAAATATAATTATATTTTCATAATGATTTTTTCCTTTCAAACATTGCCTGTGTAAAAACACCCCTTGCCAAATGCCCCCAGAGGGCATCACTTCCCACTTTAATAATTACCATGTTCTGAACATCACATCTTTTTTCCTCAGATGTAATCTATCTAGGTGGTTGAATAAAAATATTTGGACTTTATATCTAAAAATTACCTAAACTTATAGCACCAGCAAGCTTCTTAGCTAGACAGTTAGCATCAGCTAACAATATTTACTTATTTTCAGTATGGTTATGAATAAACATTCATATCTGTCTACTCTAGTTGATCCAAACAATATAAAAATTTATAATGTTGCTAAACAATATAAAACAGACGTCACGTAGGGCTGCATGCATAGCATTTTAATAAAACTGCTAACGTTACAGCAGCGGGTAATATGAACGTGTATGCTTTTTTTTTTAAAACTGTTATTCAATTTTTTTCCTTTTTGACCTAAAACGGAGACACTGATGTTGAGTCTCAATTCAAGCATTTCAGTGAGCTTAAACAGATCACCCTTTACAGCAGATGTAATTCACCATAGAATATTTTTTTCATAGAATATTCATATTAGAATATTGTCTTCGAAATTCCCTTTGTGTGGTAGCTCTGTGCGTTTATATGGCATTGCTGTCTAAGTGGATTTATGTACTGTAGAGTTAAAGAAAGTTATCGTGTGCATTGTTAGCTAATGTTTAAAGCAAGTGTCTTAACAAATGTTAGTGGAGCAGGAAGATTTTAAAACGAGCGGCTCATTCATAAATCCGTGAAATCACTGTGGAAATACAACCAGAAGATAGAAGACAACAAACGCAGCGCTAAAATGGGCGGGGTTACACAAGGTCAACACATTAGTTTGGGATCTTTTAATGTTTTTGAAAGAAGTCTTTTATGCTCACCAACGCTGCATTTAGCCTATTTTATAAAAAAAAAAAAACAGGCCGGACTGGCTAATCGGTAGGCCGGTCTGTTTTTTTTGCCCGCGAGGGCCGGTGTTGTCATGCCACTGGGTTGAAATATGGATGCTGTCCTAGGCTGCCTGCACTGACAACAGCCCCACTCTTTTTATTTATTATGTTCTCGCAGCCCTCGGAGCCTACAGGTTAAGGATGACCTAATTATCTTTTGACTCCCCCGACAGCGGCACGTTTGCTCAAAAATAAATAAATAAATAAAAATAAATAAAATAAAATAATAAAATAATAAAAATAAAAAATAAAATAAAATAAAATAAAAAAAGATGTTGGAGATACGCAAGCAAAAAAAGATAAAACAAAATGGATAATAGAAAGTGCAAAGGCGGCGCTGAAAATGCCATAATAATAATAATAATAAAAAAACTAACGCGGGACAGTCTACTACGGCATGAAACTCCAGAGCTGAAAATGAGTCCCACCCCGGCCCTCTCAAAAATACAGATATACAGTCAAAATTTATTCTGACACCTTCAACATTTCTCACATTCTCACAATTTATTTGCTATAGTTTAGAAACTGGTAATAACATATGACAAGAACTCAAGAGTTAAACTGTGTCAGAACAAATTTTGACAATGTCAGATAGCTTTGATAGAAAGGTATGTAACGAATTAGGTTGAATAGTTGTCAGCTGTTAAATTTAAGTACACAGTTAGATCATTTAGGTCTACCAATTACCAAGCAATGTTTAATTTTGTTCAGTCTGTGGTGTAAAAGGGTCGCATTAGCAATTAAATTAACACTTAAGAAAAGCATGATCAGGTCAAAATGGCTGAATCATTTTTGGTCCCATTTTTTTTTTTTTTTTTAATTATTGGTTTGACTGTAAATATTTTATGGAATCTCTCATACTTTTTCTGGATTATATAATGTATTTACTTTGAAATGTTATTAATTAAATCCATTCTAGCTGAATACAAGTATTCATTCTCACTTACCCCAAATATTTGAATGGTACATCGCAAAAATATTAAGCAGCAAAAATGTTTTCAGCAGTTTGAAATCAGCATAATCGAATGTTTGCTAACATGCTCGTTGATTTTACAAATGGACACGATTCTCCCATCACTATAACCGGATGCCATAACTGCATAATCTTTTATCTCATACGTTTTCAATACGCATTTCTTAACAGTCTGGAACGGAAGTATCCTACCTGTATGCTTCTGGCGCTTGATCGGTGTCTTCTGTTATAAAGGGCTCTTCTTCTCAGTAATTTTTCATGTCGATTGTGTTGGTCTGCATCACTGAACATTTATTTGTGTTTATATTTCTGTAACTATAAAAACGAAAGTGTGCGTTAAGTGGATATTTTGTATGATGCGTTGAGAGGGAAGATGAAAGGCTTTTCAAATGGTCCCCGCCTTCAAAGACAGTAGACGACGCTTCTTCCTTGGTAACAGCCTGTTGCATCATGTCCGATCTGCCAATAAAACGGTGCTCTGAAATACTCTTCGGCGTGGGGAGGAGATTCCTTTGTGTCGAATGGACTGATATTAAAAATAGTGTATGCTCCCGTGTCACTTAAACTTGGACGCGTTGAAATTATCGTCGAACGAAACCTATATTGTAACCTGTGGACATTAATGTAACCTATTAAATTGTGTTGTGTTTGATTTATTGAATCTACTGCTATTGATTCACCGAATGTATCAGATAAGTAAATGACATTTTGACATTATTTATTTATTTTTACCTTAAGAGTCTTTAAAAGAGTGCTGTTTGATCTCTTTGCCTAAATGTATGGTGACATAATAAAGTTGGTTATGTATGTATGTATGTATGTTATAGCTAAGAGCATACAAAACCAATTGCAGGGGTAAGTCAAATTTAGGAAAGTGTTATGACACAGTGAGACTTGGCTTTAGAGTTGCTGGATGTAAAAAGATTGCATAGGTAAATATACAAGTAAATACATACATACATAAAACTAAAAGGAAGGATTAGGACCCTGAAATAAGTTTATTAAAAATATTGGTGCTGTCGGCGCCAATTGTAGTTCAATTATATTATATTTTATTTTATTTTATTTTATTTTACAAACATTTATATTAAGAAACCTATCTGAAGTAAAAAAATCCTTACAAAATCAGGTTAGACCTACCACTTTTTAAGATTTATTTTTTGGCGTGTTTGCATTTATTTCGATAGGATAGTAGAGTAATGTCAGGAAGCGAAGTGGGAGAAAGAGAGGGACGGTAACGAAAAGGTCCGGGAGCCGGGACTCGAATCGGGACGCCCCGAGCGCAACGGCGTTGTATCTCTGCGCGCTGCCAACAGGTTACCCTATTTTAAAGTGTATTCTGATACATTATTTACAAATATGAGCTACAAATTTGAACAAGTATGCAGCAAATTGAAACATTTTATAACTGTGAAGCCAATTGTTAGGTATAATATCTAATCCAATTTGCTTCAGCCTCCATGGCCAACAAAGAAAGCGTGGATAGTCTATTTAGAGTCACTGTTGTCCTCAGCTCATTTTTCATTCACACAAATTTAATTTACGAAATAATTTTCAAATATTATACTCCCTTCAAAGAAAATGATGTTTTCAGAAATGCGACAACGAGTGCATGATCTTCTTTGCAATTATATATGTGACCCTGGACCACAAAACCAGTCTTAAGGGTACATTTTTTCGAAATTGAGATATACATAGTCTGAAAGCTAAATAAATAAGCTTACTATTGATGTATGATTTGATACACATATACACACTATTTAAAAATTTTGAATCTGAGGGTGAAACAAAATTGTTTCTGCAAAAGTTCTTAGCAATGCATATTACTAATCAAACATTAAGTTTTTATATATTTAGAGTAAAAAATTCACAAAATATCTTAGTGGAACAAGATATTTACTTAATATCTTTTTGGCATAAAACATTTATAATATTTACCCATACAATGTATTTTGGCTATTGCTACAAATACACCCGTGCTACTAAAGACTAAAGGTTACTAAAGGTTTTGTGATCCAGGGTCACATATAAGCCTACAGTGCTTAACAAATTTATTTACCCAGTGTAAGGTTTGTGCCACAGCTGCCCTAAACTAAGCTCTGGTGATTACCAAAATCATGTTTTGATGTTTCTGTAATGGTTAATCCACCAGTATGTGTAAGTTCTTTAGTCACAATAGTGTTCTAATGCTAAAATATAATAACTGTTGGAATTGAACTGATTCAAAGATAGATTGCACAAAAGTTTAACCAAAAGCAAGTCTTTGGGAACAAGTGTGGAAAAGTAATAATAATAATTAAAAAAAACTATGACAGCAAGAATGCAAGCTGTTATCAAGGCCAAATGAGGCCAAACAAAACTTGTACATATCGATGGGTGAAGCAGTTTCATTTCAGCTAAACAGAAAGAGCTGGTGCAATACCGCAAAGCATGCTACTAGAATCTGTTTGAGTAATACATGGGCGGCGTCAAAACGAAACCAAACTGGTTCACGCAGTATGTATGATTAATAAGGGGATTAATCGCACATCATTTGATTCACGCAGGGGAAAATAATAAACAAAATTCAACAAAGCATCCATCGAACTGATACGTTTTGACGAAAAGGTAGCTAGGCCATGTCAAGGTAAACGTTTGAGAATGCATTGCTGGTATTACCATAGAAAATTTACAGTATTTGCGTGGTGCCCCTGGTCCAATTGCCCACATTATTAATCCGCCTATGTATATATTGGTGCTTAACATCTTAATCAAAGTTTTGATAACCAAATAAAACATCTTTGTATAACTCTGTAAACTGTGTGATGAAAAGCACAAAGAATGGCAAAGAATGCAAAGAACGGATATCAGTGCAAGCAAGCACTGCTGCACAGCTCTCATCTTTGAACCTGCAACACAGTCTCATCAATCTGCCTCTCTCTGGTCTGTGCCGTAAAAAAAAAAAAAAAAGCAACACACCAATTCATGGAATTTTGAAGTAAGCAGACAATAAAATATTCCACTAGATTACTGCACTTCAGTCAAGAGTCTGATAAAAAAAAGAAACCCGTTTTAGGGAGTACTTCCTTAGAAGGTTATTAGCTTAACACCGCTCTCATAGTGACCAAATGGCATGCATTAGCAGCCTAGAAGCCCATACTCCCAAACAGGGGTGCGTTTTCCAAGAGCATCGTTAGCCAGCTATGGTCGCAAGTTCCGTCGTTACCAACATAGTTCAATTCGGTGTTTCCCGAAACCATAGTTCAAACGAACATTCGCAAACAGCCTCACAAACTTACGTAGTTGGAACTACAGCTCTCGACCTGTGTTTAGAAGCATAGCTCCTTGTTAATAACACATATGGGCTCAATAAATTATGCTCTTGGGCACAATGAGCAAGCTAAACATTATATAAACATCATATTAAGCGAGATGACAGGGAGCAAAAAATAGTAAATTAGTCATCAGGTGCCATGTTCGGTATAGCTGCGTTTTAGGCGTTTGTGGCTCAATTTTTTCTTATATGACAAGTCTGTCTGTGATCATGGGCAACAACAACAACAAAAAAAATGATGTATATAAATATATAGCAATAAATATTATGCATATAGCAGTCCAAAAAATCATTTTTTTCCAGCCCCGGAAAGATATTGTTTGGATTCCATTTCTACCACAACTTCACTTTAATCTCTCTATCGTTCAATCAAGGTTTTCAGACTTTATTTACCAACTATTATAAAGAACACTGAGTTTGTTGTGCCTGTGTGTAGGATTGCACAAAATGTTGTTTTTATCAACGTGACTAATTCTGATTATTGTTATTACTATGTTATTACTAAATAAAAACATTAAATAAAACAACAATTATTGTTAATGATTATCAATATATTCTACTATATTTAACTATAAATGTTTAGAAATGTATAAAATGTATTATAAAATTAATTATGATTTAAAATATTTGACAAAAAAAGGAAAATAAAAAAATAAAAACTTTTTGTCAGAAAATCTTATGCATTCACTGAGAGAGAGGGAAAAATCAAGAGAGAACTTAGAGAAAAACCTAGAGAGAAGTATTATTATTCCTATTTTTACCCAAAATAAGGTGTTAGTATATGTAATACATGTAATAGAATGTTTAATTCATACAGGAAATCCCTAATATGGACAAAGGTATACGCTTTTGCGTAAAATAAAACTCAGAGACATTTTAAGTCATGAAACATGGAAACATATCTGTACCATCGCGACTGTTTATCTCTGTTATTCGAGCCATATCGGGAATTATGCAATGTAATGCTAATCAACAGCCTTTATCACTTTATAGAACAGTATATAAAATCATAAAATAGAAGGAAGTTATTTCAAAAACTCGACTGATGTTATTAAATGAATTTGGGGTAAAATCATGTCATTAAAATGTTCTCAATAGACAACAGGTTTGTAAACAGACTCAAACCCATGCAAAATCCATGCACGCATTCTACTGAGGTAAATTTGAACGCACTGATTTTTTTTTTTTCATACGTGCGACACATATGCCTTACTGTACAGCACTGGTGCGCGTTACCTTAGTTATGTAAGGTGAGTGGGGCTTTAAGTTGAGCTGCGCACACCGATTGGTGGACAGGCCGGCACTGCCTACATCACAGAAAAATCTATTTGTCATCTGCTTTTATAAAAGCAGATGGAAGACATATTTTTTGAGAGTGTTTGCTCATCTGCAATACGTCTATAGGACGTTTCAGCTATCAGATGTCAAATAGACATTTACTAGATGTCTTCAAGATGTTTACAATTTAGAATGTATGTAAAATCTGTCAGATGCCTTTCTAGATGAAGCAATGTTTAACAGACATCTTGCAGACATCTGGCTATCTGGGCAGCTATCTGGGTAAATTCAACGTTAATTTGATGCTTTTGTTCATACTATCTGGTATCCGTTATTTTAAAACCTCACGGAGTATAAGAGTTATGACGCAACGCAGTGGATATTTAAAATCGGCGGTGACACGTACAAAAGCAACATCACACAAAATGTACCATATGCAGGTTCATCTGTTCCGGGATAAAAAAAAAACGAACACTCCTTTAGCGCCATTTCTTTTGGAAAATGCAAATATGTACTTATTCGCATCTCCAGAAAAAGTTCCCACAGGCAGGGGCGGATTGGCCATCTGGCAATTCTGGCAAATGCCAGAAGGGCCGGACCATTTTTTAAATGTGGGCCGGTCAGTTTTTCTTTTTTTAGTATGTATTGTTTTTACATGCAGGCAGCTTTTATCTCTTGCAAGATGTGAATATTATGATGATGATGATGATAATAATAGTAATAATAATAATAATAATAATAATAATAATAATAATAAATGTCAAGCATTTGGCCCAATCGGCGACGGCCGGCTGATTTCGAGATGGGCCGACCCAATCCGACCCAATCAGAGGTTACGCGGACGTAATCAAAATCTGGCAAGAATGTCAAACAGTAAGTGCAACACAAGCTAATTGTCAGAGATGGACCGTAAAAAAAAGGAAAGGCGGTGCCGAAAAGCCCCGAGAAAGCAAAAAAAGAGCTCTAAAATCAGACGCTGCCAAATGCATAAAATTAACTGAAATATTCTCGAAAGGTTTAAATTCGGTAGAGGAGGTAAGAAGAAAACAGAAAATATACTTCTAAGTCATTATACTAAAATATACTAAGTAATTTTCACGCCATTCACGCTACTTCTGACAGTTTTTGACAGTAACCTACACTGTGTTTAACAGTTGTAAGCTTAGCGTAAAACTCCCGTACATTTTAAAATGTCATTATCAGCAGATAACGTGGGATTTAGGGTATACAGACTGCTGTATGCTACTAGCAATATAGTCTAACATGCAAAAGAACCTATAGCTATAGCCATAGTACTGTAGGCATTTGTAGTGAACTCTGAATACATAGCTAGTCTTTAAAGTAAAACATTAAATACATGCATAGGTTACAGTATGTAATTAATCCTTAGGTAGGGTGGAACATAGACTTCTATTACAGGCAATAGTGTAATATATCTATGCAATAGTTAGACAATGTAAAATGAGACATTGGCTTGCTTATGTTCTCCCTTGACTGAATCGTGTGTTCATCTATTCAAAACTAGAATGTTTCTGGACCCAGTGCAGATAGCTCAGCTGCTGCAGCAGAGTCAAGTACCATGGAGGTAGGAAGACAGCAATGAGAGAGACACACCCTGACACAAATGCTGACAGTTTCTTAATACTGTGTATAGAAAACTGATACAGAAACCAGTTAGGGGTTGCCAGTGGGGGACTAGTTCACCAGAGATGTCCGGTCAGAGACAATGAGATGCAATCAATCCAGAATTCTTTTGATTCTTTATTCTTTCCACAAAGTTTCCAACAAGTACTGAGCATGCAAGTGCTAACAATCACTTTGGGGTATCCATGTGGGTTGGTGTGTATGTGTGGTCTACAACAAATTAGAATAAACAAATTAAGGAATCAGAAAAACTTATACAAATAAAGATACTAAAACACTTCCATGTACAATCAACATGAGTATGAGATCACTGGCTGATTGCCAGAAACACTTCAAAATAAAAGCTCATGTGAACATTTTTAACACTGTGGCTCTAATTAACGATAAATTAACCCTTATGATAGGAGTAACCTGTGAATGTGTATCACACACTGTGTGATACACATTCACAGGTTACTCCTATCATAAGTAATAGCAGACAAACGGCATAAACAGACTGCACACGGACTCTACAAGATTCACAGATTATTTTTTATTTAGTTTTTACTGTATGTATAAATTTGTTATAAACGGGTTGTTTTTGTTCCAGTCACATACATTAAATGTTTAAATATCTATTACATATGGTACTGCTTATATTATTTCACCATCTGTACACCAATATAAGTAGTGAATGTGTGTGTCCGTGGGTGGGGCTGTGTCGGTGTGGTAATGTGGGCTGGTGTGGCTACAGTGCCAGGGCTGAATTTTTGTCCCAGTCCGCCCCTGCCCACAGATACGTTTTCGTCTTGAGATCAAGTTAAAAAAATGACAAACCCAGGACCAAGGGTAGGCCTGCTTGGAGTGGTTTTCAAACAAGCTGTTTACTAAGACTGCTCTGTTGCACCCACACAACAGCAAACCACACAAATACATGAAGGAGCAAATTTGCCCACCAATTTGCATGTGTTTGTTATCTGATAAACTACTAAGAAATGCCTCCACCTTCTTTGTGCATCCTGCTGTCATCATGTCCTGCAGTTAAACCACACAAACGCAACTAGTTCCTTAATCAAACACACCTGATTTAAACTCATCACCCATATAAGGAAAAAAAAAAAAAACCCTCAGCAGTAAGGAAAATCTTAACAGGAATGCAGGTGCATGACAGCAATAAGTTGAACAGGACTTGATGGCAAAATCAGGTCGGCACATATTCTTCAGACAAATCTGTGATGTCGTTCTTTGCAAACTACTACAAGAACATTTTTTTTTTTCCAATTTACTTTGACTATATAATACTAATGTTTGTCTTGTTTACTATACTTTTCTGATTAGGCAAGCTAAAGAGTGATCAGTCATTTTATTTGTACTTCATTTATGATATATGCCATATTTATGTTATGCCACCCACTGACATTAGAAACCTTCACATATGCAGATATAGCCTACAGGCAATTACAGCTGAAAAGATGCAAGCTTTGTTTACAAATGCCCACAGCAAGAATCTTTCAAATATGAGGAAACCATGAGGAAATCAGGAAGTCCAGAAATATCTAAGTCCACTTAGCAGAAAGGGGAAGTGAGAGCAAAGAGAGAAAAGAAGTGAAGAGCCTCGTAAAAGACACAGGTTTTATCTGGCTAGAGCAGGGGTGGCGAACGTCGGTCCTGGAGAGCCGCAGCCCTGCAAACTTTTGCTTCAACGCTAATCAAACGCACCTGAACAAACTAATTAAGGTCTGAAGGGTTACTAGAAAGCAACAGGCAGGTGAGTTTTAATTAGGGTTGGAGCTGAACTCTGCAGAGCTGCGGCTTTCCAGGACCGGAGTTCGCCACCCCTGGCCTAGAGGCACGCTAACCCCCCAAAAAAGGAGGGGTGGGGGTGTGGGTAATTTCCCGATACGTGACCCTCCGGGTCAGAGGCGTCATGCAGATTGAATGTGTGATTTCTGAGCCAAGTGGATTTTGAATGCACCTTCCAAAACACAAAAAGAGCCGAATAATATTTTCTATATTTGATACAATCACACCGGCTGATTAGATCGTTCGCGTCATATCGTCAGCTGATAAATTCAAATCTGCGTTCGCTGGCTGTAGCTGAGCCACAGAAAGACGCGTTTTTTACAGCACTGCGCATTATAACCAATCACACACAATGCTGTTGAGCTTATGTATGCATTGACCAATCAGAGGCGTTCAGATGAGTTAACGCTGAAATGCCGGTGCTTCTTTACTCGCTCGCTGACCTACCACTTTCTGGCGAATTCACATTAAATATAAAGTCAGTCATATTAAAACCCCCAACTGTAACGACAGTTTTGAACCGGAAAAATCAGAGTTCACGCCGAGTTAGACAAGACCAGCATTTGAGGTTAAAAAGTACACCAATTGTCAGTTTGTTTCAAAAATGTATGATCGTTTTGCTAGATCTTACCCTTCTTCCTCGGCTGGGATCGTTTAGAGTCATTTAAAGCTGCATTTAAACTGCATTTTGGAAGTTAAAACTTGGGGGCACCATTGAAGTCCTGAAATGAGAAAAATCCTGAAATGTTTTCCTCAAGAAACATAATTTCTCATCGAAATATCTGCCTGCCCACAATAAAGCCTGATCTGAATGTATTATTATTATCCATATTGTTGACTCTAATCTATTATCCAGCATTTGATGATAAATGTGAAACTGCACGACGCATTTTTTTTTTTTAATTACATTTCCTCTACGGTTATTTCAGATGACACAAATGTACCAGTCATAATAGCTCATTATGCATTTGCGCCCCTGAGTGGCCACATGTGGTACATTTTTAAACGAGTTACAAATCACAACCATACATTACATTTAGTGAGTATATGTGTGTGTTGCTCTCCTTGTGTCATTTTTTTTTTTCACCTTTTGATGTTCTGCTCATTGTGATGACTATTATTTTATTACTATTACTTTTGCAGGTTATCTACTTATGAGGAGAAAGTCCTATTTGCCACGGTCATAGGACCACTCTAAAAATTAAATGCTGAGTAAAATATGATAAATATAAAATCATTAATTCTTTTAAAAATGAATACTTAAAGCTGCAGTCCGTAACTTTTTTGCAGTCCGTTCATTATTTATGAGTAGCCCAGTATCTAAACAGAGAGAAGTAGTTCCTGCAGTTTATTAACTCCTGGAGTGCCAAAAGTTACAGAATGCAGCTTTAATTTACATTGTTTGTAAATTTTATATGTTTTTGATATGTATGTATTTTTTCAGGTGATGGTGATGAGAGGGTGATGAGATTGAAAAATGATTCCTGTGCATGTTACAGTACATGCTGAAGAATTGGTGCCACCTAGTGGACAAAACAGGAAGTCCACCAGTTGGGGTCGGGGAGGGGGAAAATACATATAACAGCACACACTGCTGTTATTCTGGGTACACTAGGGGGCGGCATTAAACTTTTCTTTTTACACTAGTTCAAGTGTGTCCTTGGGTGCTTCTCATTTCTTATTTGTGCATCCTCGTTTCCTCTCCTCGCGTCTTAGCTCCACTGCTTCAGGATATGAGGGAAGGATGCAAGAAAAGAAACTGAGAACTGAGGAAACAAAGGATACACATTGGAATATTCTTGACCACTCAAGAATCACTTAAAAGTGCTTAAAGGATCTTCCCTTATGTTGTTAAAGTTCGTTATTTAAGGCATTCATAAAGCATGATTCCCTGGTTTTGCATCTGAACTTTTCATATACAGATATGATTGGTTTATTTAAACTGCAAAAATATAAATGTAAATTATTACGACAGATGCGAAGGGGGAGGAGAATTTATGTGTGCGTCAGTTTTTTCCCTTATATAACTTACCTGTGTATCCTCGCTCTTGACTCCTCTGGAAGCCTCTTCATGTCTCGATCCTCCCCTGCAGTTAGAGAACTGAGACGCCTACAAGATGGCTGAGTTCATATGGTTTCTAGGTCATAGGATGGAGGACGGAGGAGCCTTGCATCCCAATATTCATATTATCCATCCTAAGTAGTATGTGAGATTAGAATAAGTGTGTCCCAATGTATAGTATGCTGAAAAGAGTATGCCAAAAGTCCCTGGATGGTCTATTATTTCAGGTCGATTTTTGATGTATGGATCCAGTTAATTTTTTCTGCCTATTAGATTGTGTTTTATTAGCGTCTACACCTACTCCAACCCTAAACTTAACCCTTTCTATAATACAAAAAGAATATTACCTTTCTACATTGTGACAAAAATAACGTTAGATTGATGTGTGCATGCCCAGTAGCCAGAGCTGTCTCCCTTCTAGCCTTTACCCACTCCAGTGATTGGCTAACATTGCCCACAATCCATTCACTTTGGAAAAGGATTCGGTCCAGAACTACAAACACACACACACACAAAAAAATGCATTTAACAACAACAAACAACATGGTGGATGTGCGCGACTGGTGGTTTGGTAGATGTTTAGAAAAAGCGGTTTGAGTTTGAGTAATAATCAACATTTTATATTGTATTGGTCAACTTGACATCATTCACCATAGTAATCACTGAATATTCGAAATGCCACAATCCTGCACAGTCATTGGTCTGCAAACCTATAGTATGGTAAATGACGTCAAGTTCACCGTTCCAAGATGGCGGATGCCACTACGTGCTTGGAGCGATCGAATGGTGAATCTATACATATTTTATATCTACGCATGTAACGATGCGACAGAACGTTCATAAAGACGCAGTTGTGTGATGTTATAGTATGTCCCATAGCCTGCCTACTCTTCTACTACACACTTCAAAGTGTGTACTTTTTTCATCAAAAAAGTATATACTTTAAGGGCGTAAAAGTAGGCACATTGGGACATAGCAGAGGAGGGTTATTCAAAATCTCCCCTAGTCTCGCGCTGCAGACCCTCAGACTGACGGCAGAAGATCCCAAGTATGTATAAGTGCAGACTGGAGATCTCCAAATGGGGGCGGGAACTCCAAAAGTGGGCAGAACCTCCAAAATGGGGCGGGGTCTCGTCACGCAAAGACTTTCACCATTGGCTCTGGCTTCAGCCAACTGTTATTAACTTACATTTCAAAATAAAACTTTATAAATTAAACATTGTTTCTATTTGTTTATATTGTTATAACTTAAATATGCTACATAAGTAAATATGCTCGGTGAGAGCAGAGCCCAAAGCTCATGGGCAGTGGTGTTCAGACTGGAGTTAGAACCTCTGCTTAATAATATAAACTGGAATCAGCCGCGAGCCGTCACAGCCCAGCGCAGGAGAAAGGTTTTACTCTATCGCTTTGTTTTTGCAGGGTAGGAGGGTGTAGTGACGCTGAGTGTAACTAAAAAGGTCCCATGATCTGGTGAGGTCCAGTTTATCCACCACGCTATTCAGCGCCAATCCCACCGTGCAGTCAATTTCACTGGTTAAGTTTAGGGTCAAGTGTGGGGTAGGTTTAGGGGTTACCACTGTTTGTAGCATAGGAAATCAAGACCAACCAAAACCTTTAGAATCAGCTGTGGGCGGAGTTTGCACTGTCAATGGGAGGAAGCCACACCCTATTTTCAAGCTCCCACTCTGTTTTGGAGTTCCTGTCCCCATTTGGAGATCTCCAGGCTACGGTTAGACCCTTCTCTAAGATCAGCCAACGGTCCATGGGCGTGACATCTGAGGCTAAGACTAGGTGTGTCCAAACAAATCTGTTCCTGGAGGGCCACTGTCCTGCAGAGTTTAGTACCAACTCTAATTAAACACACCTGAACTAGCTAATCAAGGTTTTTCAGATTTACTAGAAATACGTGTGGGAGCTAATTTGTGGGACAGTGTAGCCTACTCCATTAGTTAAAAGTGACTAAAATTATGTATTATTATTGAAATGTAATATGTTAGTAATGAGTTGTGTGAATCTAACAAACTGACAGAACCCACACCTTCTAGAATTACACAAAGTTTCTCAGGAAAATTTCTGAATGCTACATTGTTTTGCGGCAATACCCATTTGTTTTCATTACAATCACAATGAGATATTTTGTCTGAATGGCATTTAAGGTCACAATTGTTGTCATCATGTGCTTTCATCTTTGTTATGGAGCTTCTCAGTGTTTTATATAGTTCCTGCATTATCTTCAGCCTTTATGCAATGTGCTTTACAAATGAGAAAAATGGCACGTAATTTATCACACAAGAGCAACAACTCCCACAGTACTGTTACGGCAGTTTTCACAAGTAAGTTTGAGCAGAAGTAAAACTAGAGAAAAGGATACAGATATAGAGGCAATACATTAATAGGAAGTGCCTTTGTGATTGTCTCTGCAGACCTGCAGCACTGAGGAACAGAAAAGATGGTTCTGGAAAACAACTTTGTACTTCATTTCAGAACCACTAGATGCTGCTCATTCAGAGAAAGGGAGGGCACATATAAACCTGGAAGGGTGCTGATCCAGTGTGCCAATCCTGAAGGCCTAAGCCCAAAGCCCAAATTAAAAGATGGCTGTTGAAGTAATAATCACCATGACACTGGTCATCTTTTTAAGTGCTTTATATAAATAGGATGATGGGAGACGGAACACGTAAACAGGAACACAGAACAAGGATCTCTCAAGTTTTTTTTTTTTAAACATCACAGCTTCAAGAGTGAACAACAGCCAAAAGAAACAAATAGCAACACACCAACAAACAACAAAATTACCAAATGAAAGAATAAGAAAATTATATAATAATAAATGGAAATGGCATATATATGAAGAGTTCAGATGCAAAACCAGCTAAAAGCCATCTCGGTCAAAATGATACTGAGTGAATGCTCCTGACAAATAGTACACGTCCATCAAATACTCTTACTTCAAACTCGCTAAATTCCAGCCTCAGCCCAATCAGAAGTGCCAGCATTTACATAGAAACCTATACAAAGTAGCCAGAAAGAAATGCTCATTTTAAAGAAATACGTCAGATGGATTTAGCTGGTTTTGCATTTGAACTCTTCATATATATATATATATATATATATATATATATATATATATATATATATATATATATATATATATATATATATATATACATATATATATCTGACACCCACTCCTAAAGCGTTACAAAATATAAAAACATACAAAATAATACTATAAAATGTGGAGTGAAATGACAAAAATAAAATAAAATAATCTTTACCTTTAGCTGCTCTAAAATGAAATGTAATGAAACGCATATAAGGGAAAAACACCAGTGTTATCAAAGTGACATCAGGTTGGGTGAACTGCAAGAACTCATGGCACTCACCAGTTCCTACACAGATCCTAGTCTCATGTATCCAGACCTTCCAACTGATAGCAGAAGGTCTGGGAACCATGGCTGCATTGAATGGCCAAAGAGCGTGTAAAAAAATGTCCCTACAATAACATACCGGTGTTTGAAAAATCTTGGACATATTTTAAAAAGTCTATACCATGACCTTTACATATTTCACATACTTTTGAAAATTCAGCATTTAGGTGATCCTGATAAACGCTCATTATCGCAGTAGCAAACACAACGTCTTTCTTCCTCCTTGAGGGGGTTTGGCGTCACTGCATCATTTTTTCCCAGGTGGAATGTTCCACGGAAATCCTGTATAATTTAACCAAAATTTGACTTCAAAACTGCTGAAATGTTTCTAATTTTGTGTGCCATTTATGTATAAGAAGTTCAGCCAACGGTCCGTGGGCATCACATCTGAGCCTGAAACCAGTTGGGTCCTAAATTCTTATCTTAACAGTTGAATATTCTGTCTGTTCTGCTGCAACGACATCCTGCAAGGGAACATTACAATCAAAAATAAAATCAAGCAGGTTCAAACACAGTGAATTATAAAAATGAAGGACAGAATAAGTTGAGCAGAAAGAATGAAGAAAACCTTTCAGCATCATCACATCAGAAAGAAACAGCAGTGTGATAGCATATGCTCAGACATACACAACAGACTACAGGAATATAAAGAAGCTAAGGGAGTTTACACATAGTAATACAGTATATCTTACCGTACTTTGAACACGATATGCACAGAATGCTGTATCAACATAAAGTACCTCTTCCTCTTGAGCCTTAACTGTTTAATAATAATCACACATTTAATAAGCCAAAATACACTTAATAAACATTATTTTTTATTTTAATATATATTTTGCATGTCAATACTTGCCTTCTTGTTTTGATTGTTTACACTTCCTGTGGTACATCAAACCTGCAACTACAGCTATGAACACCAGCAGCAGCACTATAAGAATTACTGAAATGTTGAAATCTTGTGAACTCTTTTCCTGTTCTGTAATGCACAGAAAAAAGGCAAAAAGCTAATCTTAATATAATATAGTTTAAACTTTAAAGAAAATAATTATGGTGATTGAACATATTACATTTCACCTATAAGCAGGCATTCAAGTAAAGTGCTTGAATATTTTGATACTTAAACGGGGTCTTTACAGCTCACACTAGTGTATTTACAATCACCAAAGAAATTATTGCTTTTTTACTTTGTTAAAGTATTTGCTTTTAAAACAGGATGTTTGGTGGAACAAAATGCATGTCATCTTTTACACTGCAAATGGCCTTCAATATAAGACAAATGCCATACCTTGACTGTCTAGACAAATATTTGTATATTATAATTTCTGCTACCAAAGAACTGTCAGTGTTTAAGATAACATCACAGATGAGAGAACACATATACATGACCTTAAAGCCCATAAACATGGACTAAATACTATAAAAAACAATGTTGATTAAATTGATTAGAGGAAAATAACTAAAAATGTGATAACTGAATATGTGATACCTGAACATGGCTGACAGAGATCAATGATGATAAGATGTTTGGTCTGGTTGCTGATGGGATTGTTTACTATACAGTTGTAAGTGTTGTTATCCTGATATTCCACCTCCAGAGGTAGAGAGAGACTGATGCTGAGCTCAGACACACTGATGCTGGACAATAAACTGTTTCCTTTGTACCAGGAGAGACTCACATCACTCACATTAAACACTGAACACAGCAGTGAACAATTCTGACCTGATGATCTTTCAGATGAAGAACATTGTGAAGAGTCTCTGGTGATGACAGGAACAGAAAGAGCAGCTGGAAAACATAAAATAAAAAGCATGAACACCAGACTACACTATGTAAACCCTGCCTTTGCTATCCCTATTTGCATTTTCTTTTCTGGCTGGCTTTGACTTCTGATGTTTTCAAAATGTAACGGACACTGATGATGTCATTGTTATATTTGCATACTAAAATGACTTAGCATTCTTTCATAAGTTTATTCATCTAAACTACATATTAATATTAACTCATCTTTTTCATTCTAAATGTGGGTTTACAGCTTCTCTAAAAAAAACTTTAACATTTTTGTTCTTTCTTCTATTCAGAAGTATTCCCATCAGGAAACATTAAACAATAGTGCATTATAAGAGAACGTTTTTCAAAACAGGGTATAGAAAATAAGTTTCTTTCACACTTTGGTTTGTCATTAAATGCTTATAAATCACAGATAAATCAGGGGGAAAGTGTTTTAATTTTGAGAATCATCACAGTCCGGATCGTCATGGACAGGACAGCAATTACTCACCATAGACAGTAACATTGAATCTCTTGTATGAAGTTCCTCTGTTGCTGAGGATCTGTAGTTTATAAAGTCCAGTGTGTTCGGTTCTGATGTTTTTGATGGTCAGAGATCCAGTTTGACTGTCCATCTGCAGTCTCTCTCCAAATGTCTTATTACTGTCATACATATCAATGATCTGCTTATATATTCCAGCTGTACGAGTCTCTTGAGGTCCAAACATCCACAGTATCTGATCATCTATCTGTAATTTAACATCAGTGTTTAAAGTGACAGAATCTCCCTCAGTCACTGATACTGACTTCACTTCATCTGCATCAGCACCAAACACACCTGGAGAAAAAAAAAAAAAAAAAAAGAAGTATCAAACGAATAAAAAACCTGTTCAAGATCAAACAGTATATTAATGAGGAAGATCCACTATAGGACAAATATTATTGCACTGAAGGTGAGACACAAAATTTTTTTTTTTTTTTTTAATTTTTTTTTTTTCTGTGCAGTGGGCTGTTTAGAGATTTTGGTCTTTTTGGCTTTTCATGAAATTCTTTCAGACTATTGGAAAGAAAACATAAAGAAGTACTTTTAAGCGTTTAGTTGCACTTTGTCTATTTGTGTCTATAGATTTCAATTATAATGCCCATCTTTAAAGGCCGTTTTTCAAAATTTCACCTGTCTGATTTTAATTCTTCATTTAATCCTAATTAATATCATTTCATTTCGTTCTTAAATTGTGAAAGTTCTCTCTCTCTCTGTTTTTATTTTTATTATTCTGGCAATCTGAACCTGGCTTCATCCAATATGTGTATATTTAATTAGATATTAGCTCATTTGCATTTTAAACATAACATTTTAGAAAACCTTTAATATAAAAATTTTTTTTTGCATTTCTTAATTTGCTGTTCTTTAAACAAACGACGTTATGACCTACCATTCGACAGCAAAAAACACAGACAGACGAGAGATGCGCTGTGAATCATTTTCCTGAACTTCTCAATAAACACTCAACGATATGTACCCTAAACATGACGCGAAAACCGACTGCGTACGAAAAACAAGTTCAACCAGAATCTGGTCCGCTTACAAAAAGAATTTACATTCTCAGATGTAGTTCACATGTTCCGTCATATATTCAGTGACAATATATATATATATATCCATAGAAAGAATTAAAAACGTTTAGAAGCGAGGAATAAACCAGTTATATAAAGATAATTCCATTTGGTTTGAATTTTTGAAAGTCAGTTCTGACGGCACGCTCTCTCTGTCTCTGTCTCTGTCTCTCTCTCTGTCTCTCTCTGTCTCTCTCTCTCTCTCTCTCTCTCTCTCTCTCTCTCTCGACTAAATCAAATATGCCCTTCCTACTTGAACAAATAGCGCTTAGGTACTGCTGAACTTTATTGGGAAAATTGGTGTGAATCCCTATCCCATATCCTGTTCTTTCAAAGTAAACAGTTTTTGTAAATATGTATATATATTCTTTTGCATACATGGTTTTTGCCATTATCTGTAAAATGAAACACCAGATGAGTGTACAGTTATGGAGTTCATCTGTAATTCAATCATTTGTTTGCATCTAAAACTCTTATTGCCCTGTTGAATAATTTATAAAGCATCCATCGATCCCATTAAATTTTATAGTGCTTCACATATTGGTCCAAAGTTGGTTTCCAAGAACAGTGCTTATAAAACATCTATGCCAGTGGCATTTTGAGATGTTTATGCACATCTTGATAAAGAAGAAACCTTGAGAGGAGCCAAGATGTATCTGGGAAGCTCTCTTCCTGAAACATTCATAAACATATTAATGCAAGGTATGTACATTTTTTACCAAAGGGATTTGATAATTTCTTTGGAAAATGACAGCTATATGTGTAATGTGTGTAGGGACTGTTTGATTGGTGGATTGTGTGACACATACCTTTAAAAGGTCTACAGATGGAGAGCTTATTCCAGCATTGGCTCTTTTGTTGTGAGGAGGTCCATAGATATCTCCTCCTATTGACAGATCAAAGCTATAGCATACAGATGTCTCCCATTAATGTTCAAAGATGCTACAGATGTTATTAGAGACTAAGAATAATATAGGGTTGACCTGCTGCTTATTGTTGGATTCTTTGTCAGAGTGCTAGGGAAGCTACTTGCACGTTATGATTAATAATTTCTTTTGTTTGTTATTTTGGCCGTTGGCCACCATGAAGTCATGGTACCTTAAAATAATGATCTTCCAGCTGGAGTTGGACCACATTCAATAATGAATGTCTCATGTTACTTTGTTTTTCTATTTTTTTTTTTTTTTTTTTTTGGAATGGACATAACGTCTGTAAGTGAACCAACATGTAATTTGCAATGCAAACCACAGAGTTTCAGAAATTCACCTAATGTTCACTGTGTATATACTGCATGAATAGAGTAAAATTGTAGTATGCTATTTCACACAGCACTCTAT
Source organism: Cirrhinus mrigala (assembly GCA_036247105.1). Taxonomy (NCBI): domain Eukaryota; kingdom Metazoa; phylum Chordata; class Actinopteri; order Cypriniformes; family Cyprinidae; genus Cirrhinus; species Cirrhinus mrigala. The sequence continues at coordinate 28,877,840 of CM070028.1, forward strand.
GACCCCCAAACCACTGAGAAGCTGTAACAGCCTTGTTCCTCTCAGTTAACCTCTAGAAGACTTTTTTTTTTTTTTTTCTGTTGACACCTTGGTTTCTGGTAGGCCACTGTTTCATTTCAAACTAAAACTCAACCACCTTGTCAACTTTCTCATCAGAAGGTTAAGATTAAACATATTTGTCATACTTTGACACATCATAACTAAAATGAAACAACAGCAAACCAAATTTTATTAGACTTTCAATGTGTCTTATTACTTTTATGTCAATCTATTTTATTTATGGAAATGCAGTTTGTGGCTAAGCAATGAAAGCTTATCTGTTTGTAAACTCAAACTAGTGCCACCTTCAGGTCAAAAAGTTTTCTTGCTATTTACATTTTTTTTTAGTTTTGAAACATGATGCCTCTCCCCAAGCTTCAAATCTTTATGACAATCTACATTCAACACATCCTACTGATCAAATGGGTGTTATTAAAAACCTTCAATGACATAGACGACATCTAGAATGATGACGGTGAAGCTGCATCACTACAGAGAAACATTTCTTAGTAAATGTCACTGAACACTATTCTCATTTCAAGCTAAACTTGTACCTGTATTTGAAGCATGTATTCCAGTTCTCTGAAGCGTTCCCACTGCATTATTTTTCAGTGAAGCACAAAGTGTGGTAGGGTGGTAAGGGAGTTTCACAAGAGCTTATGAGCAAAGCATTCACTGTGGGCACAGATACACTTTATACACGGTAACACTCTAATGCACCTTTGTGTGTCCAATAATAGATATGCCAAAACACCTGCTGCTGCATTCAACGACAACAACAAAAATGCTCTATGCTCTACACTGACCTAAATAGATCTGACCACAGGTATCATTTTGAATCTAAAACTGAGCTGCCAGTAAGGTCACAAAGCATCTTAAGTTCATTCTGCATAAAAGGGTCCTTGTGCACTGCTTCAGTGCAAAACATTTTTGTGACAAACCTGTCAATTTTAATGCCATTTTCAATGGGTACAGTTAACGCTGTAGTGGCAATGCTGCAGTAACTGCATATGTTTGGCATACAAGATTTTACATTACTTTTAACTTTCAGAACCAAACTGTTTATCAACTATTTAAGCTTAGTGGTTTTAAAGCTCTTTGCACTCCGACACAGCTTTAAAGGCACACAATGTAAATTATACAGAATTTTGATCTCTAGACAGTCTACACTAAAAAAAAAAAAATGCACCGGAAAGGCATGATCTGCTATTGCTGTTGGGTTTTTATGCTATGTGTCTTGTGATTGTATCATGCAAGTTCTGCTGAACCACATTTTCCCAAATAAAATGCTTTCTGTGCATTTTGTTTTGTTTGTTATGCTGAAATAGCATTAAAACCACTTGTATTTCAGGTTGGTCCAGGCTATGTACATGTGCTGTTCTAAGCACACATCTCAGGACACTAACTTCTTGTTTTTATGCAAACCAGGGCTTTGAATGGCAGCTGCTGTGACATAATGGCTTTATCAGTTGTCAGTTGGCGTTTACTTAGGGACTTCCTCCCATTCATAGTAATAAAACTGTGTCCCAATTCAGAAGCTGCATCCTTTAAAGGCTGCAAAGGTCAAACCACATATTGTTGAACCCCTTTTAATGATAATTACATGAACAACAAACTAAAAATAAGCAATCTGAGATGTTCAGAGAATTAATTAGCTCTTATTTTAATAGTAGGATAAATATAGTTTGTCCTGCAAACAGTTGTAATTTTCTACATGAGCATCATCATTTATGATCTACTTCCTCTTTATGGGTTTAAAGTCAGTCTCCCACCACATCCTATAGTCTACATAAAACCACCAGAGCATGAGCTACAATCAAGATAACACAGAAAAACAAGTCAGTCACATGACCATTATACATGTCTTTTTACAGTGCACAAACTCACGCATAACATCTGCTGATAGGAAAATCAAACAGCATTTTGGAATATTTTGTGACGTAAATTTTTCTTACCACCAATCCTGTTAGCTTATGTGTAATGTTGACATAAATTTATCATGGCAGCTGAATCAGGTTCCATGATAGGTCAAGGTTTGACTGTACCCCTGCTTGAAAGTTATCTAGCAATGTCTGTCAATCATCCTGTAAGAGTTAACATGGTCATTCCATATTTTATTTAATTATATTTACACCATTCAAACAGTTCTTACCGTGTTGGAATGAAAACAAGTAGCGTGTTGATCTGCCAGTCGTTAGTTTTTAATTCTAAGAGCTCTGCTCATATGTGTAGTTACATTTAGGCTGGTCTAAGATGACCAATCACATCAAAGTAGCCCTCCATCTGAGACATCTCTACTGCCGGTCTCACGCTTTTCAACCATGCTTGTAGTTCTTTTTATTCGTGTTTGTAGTTCTAAACCGAAACATCCTCCGAAGTACAATGTACAACCGTTAAAATGTGCACGTGTCCACGGCACCCTAAAAAAAATCTCCCGGAGATAGTTGACCATCCAGGGATTTTGGCATAATCTTGATATGACCAATCATATCAAAGTAGGCCTCCATTTGAGGCATCTCTACTGCCGGTCTCACGCTTTTCAACCATGCTTGTAGTTCTTTTTATTCATGTTTGTAGTTGTAAACCGAATCAAACTCCAAAGTACAATGTACAACTGTTAAAGTGTGCACGTTTCCATCCTTTAAAAATCTACCGGTGATAGTTGACCATCCAGTGTCTTTTGACATAATCTTTTGAATATGCGTTGCTACGGAGAGTGTGCAGGTTGCTTAAGAAGGAAATCATGCTTCAAGTTTCACATGCTGTCGAGCTCTGCTTTGGCTCCCTCTAGTGTCTCTTTTATGAATTCACCACATTATACAGGGCTCACACACGCAAACACACACATAAGCTAGACTCTATTGAGATATGTAATAGTCAAATAATTACTGTAAAAGTCCATGATGACATCTTCCGTTAGAACGTGGCAAACTTTACCTGATACTTTTTGTCATGGCTAAATGATTTTTACTGGGGCACAATTGATTAAATAACAACATAATCACAGTTTTAGATGTGCATTTTTTACAGTCTAATACATGAATGTAGAAAAAGATTTTGTTTATAATGTATTACTACTTTACCTATGATGTACATGAGAGTATTAGTATGTATATACAATATGCTGGTACACAGCATTGGATGAGCTCAGAGCTAAAATGTAAAAAACATTTATAGATTTTCAGTGTTCCAGTAAACATGTTCTGTCTGACAAAGTGAACAACTAATTTATCAGATGACTGTTTCAGAAAGTAATAGATTGTATATAAGATGCTTAAATGCTGTCTGTAGCCCCCTCTGGTGATGTTTAATATAAACTCTAAATATTACACATACAAAAGAAGCTGACTGAACATTTCAAACTCAGAGTCTGAACAAAGTGAAATACATATATATATATATATATATATATATATATATATATATATATATATATATATATATATATATATATATATAATATTATATATATAATACAATATATAATACAAAAGGCAATAATTCAAAGACTCTTACAGGAACTCTGGGTCAAAGTGATATTCTCTTGAGATCTGCCTTTAGAGTTTCATTGTGTGTCGATAGTTCACAGTTGTCTTGGTTCTGCCCACATTCAGCAATTATTTCTGTTAGAGACAGAGAAACATTCTTTGCAAATGAATCTGTTTTAAATAGGGTGTAACCGATAATAATAATAATAATAATAATAATAATAATAATAATAATAATAATAATAATAATAATAATAATTAAGTAAATAAGTAAAATAAAATAAAATAAAAATCAGAATCAGATCAGTCATGATCCAATGAACTGTTTACTGACCTGTGGCAGATCCCCAATCTGTGGGCAACAGGTGATCTGTGTGTATTCTGACATGCTTTGCTGTTCTATGATTGTCAGATCTAAAAACACATGTGGATCATTGTAAGGAGAATTTAACATCATCGTTACACACGTAAATGAAAATAAGTTTGTACTGCCATCAAGTGGAACAGGACGGCATGACAATGTACAATGCTTGAAGTAAATTACTTACTTTAAAATTACCATCTGTTTTCACACACAGTTTAAAATAAACAATTTATGTTTTAAATAAATATGAATTTAAAATTTCAATTGTATATCCAGTTTACTACTTACTGATGTGTCTAAACAATCGGGTCTAATGGAAATTATCATTATTCCTAAATCAGTATCAACACTAAAAACAGTAAACAATGCCAACTATATTGTGCAAGCAAAAACAGCTTTTCTTTGAACACTGTGTATGCTGTAGTAAACAGATAAAATATCTAAATCTGACTACATCTGTTAGAAGTTCTATAATGAGCTGTGGTTGGATCTTCCATCAGGACAATGATCTAAATCAAACATCAAAATCAACACAAAAATGTGTCACTGAGCATAAAATGAAGCTTCTGCCATGGCCGTCCCAGTTGCCTGACCTGAACCCTATAGAAAATGTGAGGTGAACTGAAGAGAAGAAGCACCAGCATGGAGCTGGTAAACTGAAGGATCTGAAGAGATTCTGTATGAGGGAATGGTCTCTGATCTCTTGTCAGGTGTTCTCCAAACTCTTCAGGCATTAAAGGAGAAAACTCAGAGCTGTTATCTTGAATAAAGGACGTTGCAATAATTGGGTGCCAATAATTGTGGTCAACATGAAGTAGAGAAAAACATTTATTTCATAATGAGATTTTCCCCCTGCTTTCCATTGTTTTACTTCAATGATAGGTTAGAATTTTGTGAATTTTTTGAATGAAAGATTAAAAGGATAAACAATGCAGATTTATTTTCACAGCCACCTTTGCTCATATTTACCAAGGGTGCCAATATTAGCGGAGAGCACTCTAACTTAAAAACCCCACCTTTGCTACTTTTATTTATTGATTTATTTATTTACTTACAGTAAAAGTGGGAAAATCTTACTTTAACTTCTGGTGCTTTTAAAATGTAACAGACAAGTAATTATGTATTATGTATTATGTATAATGATTGTTCTTTCATTCTAACATCTGTCTAAACTGTATGATTCATTTTTTTTTCTCTTTCTAAACATGACTTTAAAGCTTTTCTAACTATTACTGTACCTAAAACTTCAACACTATTGTCTTTTTTCCTTCTATTTATAAGTATTTACATCAGGAAATATAAAACAACAGTGCATTATAAGAGAACTGTCTTGCAAAGCAGGGCATAGAAAATTCACTCTCACTTTGGTTTGTCATCAAAGACATAAATCATAGATGAATTAGAGAAAACTGTTTAAATTTTGAGAATCATCTCAGTCTGGACTCATCGTGGGCATCCTGCCAATTACTCACCATAGACAGTAACACTGAATCTCTTGTGTGAAGTTCCTCTGTTGCTGATGATCTGTAGTTTATAAAGTCCAGAATGTTCACTTCTGATGTTTTTGATGGTCAGAGATCCAGTTTGACTGTCCATCTGGAGTCTTTTCTCCAATGTTGTATTAGTGACATCTATGTAGATGTTCTGTCTGTGGATTTCAGCTATACGAATCTCTTGAGGTCCAAACGTCCAGAGTATGTGATTTCTCTGAGTACTTTAACATCAGTGTTTAAAAAAAAAGACAGAATCTCCCTCCATTGCTGATACTGACTTCACTTCATCTGTATCAGCACCATAAACAACTGTGAAAAAATTAGATGAGGCAAGAATTCTTAACCTGGCTGTATCCAATGTTCAGATTTTTCTTCTATATATATATATATATAGAACAAAAATATAACGGTATGTAATACATGTATATTAAAACATGTTTATAATTCTTTATTTGCAATTCTTAAAACAATGGATTTTATGACATACCATTCGATAGCAAAAAACACAGACAGAAGAAAGATGCGCTGTGAATCATTTTCTGAACTTTAATAAACACTCCATATACAGCCTAAACCTGAATGCGTGCGAAAATCAAATTCATCGAACAGCTCCTCCGCTTACAAAAAGATTGCAGATGTAGTTCACATGTTCCATCATATCTTCAGTGACAATATATCTGAAAGAATGAAAGAATAGGTCGGTACTGAAAAACCGCACGCTCTCTCTCTCTGTCTCTCTCGACTGTTTATAGTAATCATATATGCCCGTCCTACTTGAACAAATAGCGCCTAGGTCTCTAGTACTGATGAACTTTATTGTGAATCCCCATTCCTGCTGTTCTTTCAAAGTAAACAGTTTTTATAAATAGTTTTTTATACATACATCATTTTGTGTAATGATTATATATAGAATTTACCAGTTTGCCTAAATGCATTTTGCCATTATCTGTAAAATGAAACACCAGATGAGTGTACAGTATTGGAGTTCATCCGATCTTTTGTTTGAATCTGAAACTCTTATTGCTGGGTTGAATAATTTATAAAGGGTCCATCAAATCCATTTAATTTTATAGTGATCTTGACTTCACATATTAGTCCAAAGTCAGTTTCCAAGAAGAAGCCTTAGGAGGAGCCCAGATTTATCCAGGAAGATATCCTCCTGGCACACACATAAACACATTTATGCAAGGTATGCACATTTTCATCATTTGACTTGCTAGTTTCTCTCTCTTTCTCTCTCTTTCTCTAAAAAATGGTAACTTTATGTGTGAGGTGTGCATGGATTGATTGCAAGATGAAAGAGTGTGATTTGTGAATCCTGTGGCAAAGACCTTTTAAAAAATCTTTAGATAGGGAGTTCATTACAATGTTGGCAATGCAAACCACATCGTTTCGTAACATCATGAAACTTCCAGGTATGGACACAGAAATTCACGCAATGTTTACTGTGTACATAGTGTATACTGCATGGATAGAGTAAAACGGTTGTATGCTATTTCACACAGCACTAATGCATGACCCCTAAACCACAGAGAAGCTGTAACAGCCTTGTTCCTCTCAGTTAATCATAAGGTTTTTTTTTTTTCTGTGTACACCTTGGTTTCTGGCAGGCCACTGTTTCCTCTTCAGCTAAAACTCAACATATTTTTCAACCTTCTCATCGAATGGTTAAAGTTAAACATCTGTAATGCTAGTAAAACTGTGGGTAATATGAATCATTATGTTTTTATTATCTTAGCAGCCTTCTAAGCACTACCTTTTGAAAACATCAGCTCAGTTTTACTCGAACAGAATAGTGATAAAAAACAAAATGCTGGTAGACTTACAATGCTTCTTATTACTTTTATTTCAGTCATTTACATATTTATAAGTTCAAATGCTATTTTCTGGGTTCTCTGTTTGTAATCCGCTACCAGGCCTCTCAAAATAGTGTATATTTTAAACATATTCATTTTGGCAGGAACTGGCTCATCAACACAAGCATAATTAAAGAGAAACATTCCTTAGTAAATGTCACTGAACCCAACTCTCATTTTCAGACTAATCTTATATAAAAGTGTGCATTAGTTCTCTGAAGTTTTCTCACTACTTTTGTTTCCAGTGAGGAGCAAAGGGCAATAAGAGAGTTTCTCAAGAGCTTGCAAGCAAAGCACTCGCTGTGGGCACAAATACACTTTATACACACCAACACTCAAGCGCACTCTTGTGTGTCCAATAGTAGGTACAGCAAAACACCTGCTGCTGCATTCAGCTACAAGAAAAACGCTCATTACTTTACACTGACTTAAATAGATACCACAGGTATCATTTTGAATCTAAAACTGAGCTGCTAGTAAAGGCACAATGTCACTACTGAGCATTTTGATATAATCACTAATATTACTACTGACATACCTGCACATGTCTGACAGAATTCACTGATGTCCAGATGTTTGGTCTGGTTGCTGATGGGATTGTTGATCACACAGCTGTAGGTGTTTTTATCCTGATATTCCACCTCCAGAGGTAGAGAGAGACTGATGCTGAGATCAGACACACTGATGCTGGACAATAAACTGTTTCCTTTGTACCAGGAGAGACTCACATCACTCACATTAAACACTAAACACAGCAGTGAACATGATGATCCTGATGATGATAATGATGATGATAAACAGTTTGAAGGGTTACTGGTGATGACAGGAACAGGCAGAGAAGCTGGAAAACAAAACAAAAAAGTTTTTGTGGGGGGGCTTTTAAAATGTAACAAACAGCGGTGATGTCATTGTTATATATGCATACTTAATTGTGATTTGCCTTTTTATTTCTTCATGCTGTATTATGATTGGTCTTTTCATTCTAACATCAAATCCATCTAAACTGTATATTAAGATCAATTTCTCTTTCTCTTTCTAAACATGGCTTTACAGTATTTTCTAACTATCATTGTACCTTCTATTCATAAGTATTTTTATGCCTGATTTTCTGCAACATTTAATTCATAACAAATGGTGGAAAACACTTTTTTTTCTGGCAAGAATTCTTAACCTGGCTTTATCCAGTATTCAGATTTTTGTTCTAGAACTGTTTGCAAATTAGTGCAGATTTAATTAGATATTGTCTTATTTGCATATTTAACATAACATTTCAGAAAACGTGTCTGCTATTCTTAATTTGTGATTCTTTAAACAAATGATTTTATAACTTACTATTCGACAGCAAAATAAACAGACAGAAGAAAGATGCGCTGTGAATCATTTCTGAACTTCAATAAACACTCGACATACAGCCTAAACCTGAATGCGTGCGAAAAACAAATTAATCAATCAGGTCCTCCGTTTACAAAAAGAATTAGGCTATTTCCATTAGGTCTGAGTTCTTAAAAGTCGGCTCTAAAAAGGACGTTACGCACGCACACAGCTCTCTCTCTCTCTCTCTCTCTCTCTCTCTCTCTCTCTCTCTCTCTCTCTCTCTCTCTCTCGACTGTTAATATCGGTCGCATAAGCGTGAATCCCTCCCCTTGTTCTATCAAAGTAAACAGTTTTAATAAATAGTTTATACTAATACATTATGTGGTAAAATTATATACAATTCTCGAGTTTGCATAAATGCCTTTTCTCATTATCTATATACAATGGTTTTAAAATTCATCCGTAAGTCTGAAACTCTTATTGCTGAGTCAAATAATTTATAAAGGGTCCATCAATTCCTCTTCATTTTAAAGTGTTCTTGAGTTCACATATTGGTTCAAAGTCAGTTTCCAAGAAGAAACCTTAGGAGGAGCCCAGATTGATCTAGGAAGATATCCTCCTGGCACAAACACATTTATCTTTATATTTATTAATCTTTAGATGGGGAGTTCATTACAATGTTGGCAATGCAAACCGCAGAGTTCCGTAACATCATGAAGCTTCCAGGTATGGACACAGAAATTTACCCAATGTTCACTGTGTACATAGTATATACTGCATGAATAGAGTAAAATGGTTGTATGCTATTTCACACAGTACTAATGCAAGACCCCTAAACCACAGAGAGGCTGTAACAGCCTTGTTCCTCTCAGTTAATCTCTAGAAGACTTTTTTTCTGTGTACACCTTGGTTTCTGGCAGGCCACTGTTTCCTCTTCAGCTAAAACTCAACATCTATTTCAACTTTCTCATCGAATGGTTAAAGTTAAACATCTATAGTGCTAGAAAAACTGTGGGTAATATAAATCATTATGTTTTCATTATCTTAGCAGCCTTTTAAGCAGTACCTTTTTAAGACATCAGCTCAGTTTTACTCGAACAGCAATAGTGATATAAAACAAAATGCTGGTAGACTTACAATGCTTATTACTACTTTTATTTCAGTAATTTACATATTTATATGTTGAAATGCTATTTTATGGGTTCTCTGTTTGTAATCTGCTACCTAGGTCTCTCAAACTCAAATTAGTGTATTTTTTTACACATATTCATTTTGGCAGGAATTGTGTCAACAATACAAACACAATTAAAGAGAAACATTCTTTAGCAAATGTCACTGATTCAAACAAATCTTGTATTAAACTATGCATTACTCCTCTAAAGTGTTCTCACTACTTCTGTTTTCAGTGAGGTGCAAAGGGCAGTAAGAGAGTTTCTCAAGAGCTTGTGAGCAAAGCACTCGCTGTGGGCACAAATACACTTTATACACACCAACACTCAAGCGCACTCTTGTGTGTCCAATAGGTACGCCAAAATACTTGCTGCTGCATTCAGCAACAAGAAAAACGCTCCATACCCTACACTGACCTAAATAGGTCTGACCACAGGTATCATTTTGAATCTAAAGCTGAGCTGTAAAGGCACAAAGCATCTCAAGTTCATTCTGCATTTTAAAAAAGGGGCCCGTGTGCACTGCTTCAGTGACAAACATGTCGATTTTAATGCCATTTCCAATGGCTACAGTGCTGTAGTGGGAATGCAGAATATATATATTACTTTTAACCTTCAGAACAAAATTGTTTACAAACTATTTAAACTTAGTGGTTTTAAATCTCTTTGCACTCTGACACTGTTTTAAAGGCACAGAATGTGAAATAATAAAGATGCTCTGCCATCTTTCTCTCAGGCAAAAATCATATAAAATAAACTACACAGAATCCAATTTTGATCTATAGACAGTCTATACTAAAAAACTGCTCTAGAAAGGCATTGTCTGCTGTTGTGGTCAGGTTTTTAAACATGGTGTCTTGTGATTGTATGATGCAAGTCCTGCTGAACAAGTCCTGCTGAACCACAATTTCTCAAATTTTCTGTGCATTTTGCTTTGGTTTAACACACTGCATGTTAGTTTTGGCCATGTGATAGTGACAGTATGTGACCAGCATTTCACACTCTTTTTTCCCCACTCAGTAGCACATTATACAAGCGTTATATCCTACTGTAGTAGTGAAATAACAACAAACATATTATGTTATCTATTTGTGTCTATTATACATTTAATGCTAATTACGATTTAATTACGATGTTACTGCAAAAGCACCAAAATCGCTTTTCTTGTGCAATATGTATAGAGAGTGTTTTCACAATGCGTCATCAATCGGCCATATTGGTGGCACTTAATGTAAACAATGCCACTGAACCGAACGAAACTCGGATATTTTGCTTATTATTACTGCTGAAAACTGTCAATTATTGTCATGTATTGGGCTGTAAACGTCAGATTCAACCTTATGGTTGGTCAAATCGCATGTCAATCAAAATCATTGTTTTGAACTGAAAATTTGGTAGATTTGGTGACTTGCACACATTTTACCTACAGGTCATCTTTGATTTTTTTATTTATTTATTTTGTGATGCTTGCATTTTTCATCTACATAAAAATGGCTTTATTCCATGTAGAGTAGACCCCAAAATAGCAATTGAACCATTAAACCTTTTTTTTTTTTTTAAGAAAAGGGATGAGTCAGAAGTATAAATGCTTGTAGTTCTTTCTATTCGTGGTTGTAGTTCTGAATCGAATCCTACTTCACAGCACAATGAATTGGCTTTGGGACTTCTCATTGTCACTTACTATTTAGGTTGAGATGCACATTGCTTAAAGTTTAATGCTCTGGCTCCCTCTAGTGTAACTGACATGAAATCACCACGTTTTACAACTCGAGAGTTGACAAAAAACACAGAGGGAAGGTTCTTTTACGAATTAGTCAAACAATTACTGTGTAAGTCCACAATAACATACCAAACTTCACCTGTTTGGACTGAAGACGTTGTATTACTACCTTACCTGTGAGAGTAGTATTAGTATTTCAAGATGAGTAGGGGTCACATTGCAGAAAGCAACAGTACACTTTTTTCTACACTGAAAAAGTGCTGTATAAGAATACATTTTCTGATGAGCTCAGGGCTAAAATGTAAAACACAGTGGAAAATTTCCAGTATCAGCTGAACAAACATGTCCTGTCTGACAAGCTGAACAACTAACAGCAGACAAGTAACGGCTTGTCGGTTAGAGTGGGTGCCAAACATTCAGGATCTAATCTGTTTGAAAAAAGGAAGTCTATATAATAACTGAAGACAGTTAACCGTTAAAATTCCCATTCAAACTAGATGTGGCCTTACTGGAGGTTTCATGGGAACTCCTGTGTACAATCTGCGAGCCAATCACGTTGATGTAAATGTCACCTGAGTAATCATTCTGGAGTTGCAGGAAAGAAAAAATCCTTACAATGTTAATTGGCTGCTAGCACCACAAGAACATATGTGGTCCAGAACATTTTATCAGAATGTGTAGATAAATTCAAACTGTTCATACTAATCGTAGACTGACTTTCATCTCTTTAATCTGTTAAGTGCAAGTACACAATAATACAAAATAGGAATTTTAATACAAAAAGGTATAAATGGAGTATAAATGCACAATACACTTCCGAAGTGTAAAATATACAAAAACGGTGTCGGTATAAAATATACAAAAACAGTGTCTACTGTGAATATTTTAACAGAGTATAAGAGAAAGATTCCAGCTGGGCTTGCGTGAACATGCCTTGTCTAACAGGTAAATAAGTAACAGGGCAAGTAACAGCAGGTTGGGTGGCCAATGTGGTTAGGGTTGCCTAGGGTTGAAGGTCTAATGTAACACTAGGTATAATCCATTAAAACATATCTATTCAGCTTTACAGGTGAGTGGTCAGTTATACAGACTCACCTACATGAGTGGAGATTATTCAGAAATATTTGACTGCTGAATGCTAACTAGACAATCAAAATAAAGTATTGCAGAGAAATGAATAATACAAAAATAGGATGTTAATGTATTCGTTAACATTCGATGATCAAATCATTTTACATTAACACTCGAGTATATGATGTGGTTTTCTTCATTGGGTTCCTGAAAGAAAGCAAAACATGAATACCAGGAATTAAAACATGTAAAACAATGAAAAAATTGGTTACACTTTATTTTGATAGTCCACTTTAGACATTCTACTAACTTGTCAACTAACTCTAATTAATTTGCAACTACATGTCAACTAACTCTCAGAGCAGACTGTTAGGTTAGGTTTAGGGTTAGTAGAATAAGTTGACGTAAAGTTTGCAAGAATGTTAGAAGGTATTAAGCAGACAGTCTACTAATACTTTAACGACTAGTTGACATGCAGTTGCAAATTTACTTACTGTTAGTAGAATGTCTAAAGTGGACTATCAAAAAATTAGTGTTACCAAAAAATTTGTGAATGTGTATATGTATTTAAGTACTGTTTGTGTGTATACATATATGCCAAAAGTCTGGTAATGTTTTTGTAATCCTTCTTGACTATCAACACTATAAATCAGCTCAAGGACAACGGTTGAATACAAAGACAATTACAAGCAGGACATTATAGCAAAAGCACGTTGTTTTATTCTATCATTTTAAATAACTTTCTTAGCTTTCTTTCTTTGCTTGCTTTCTAACTTTCTTTCTTTCTTTATTTCTTGGCAAGTTGTACATGCACAATTTCTACCACAAAGGGGAGACTTCAAACAGAGCATCACTTTTGGATTTTGAAGGACATTTTGGGGCTTTTGGGGCATTTTAAAAACACTTTCATTTTCGTCTGTTCATTGTTAACCACTGGTAGAGAAGCAAAAAGCCAACTGCCAGTTCCAGCACTGCTTTCCTGCATTTGATTCAGCTGCTATTGAATCAGGGTTGATAATAAATGCTTTTGTGATTTGACAACTGTGCATCACTGTCTGTGTCTCTGTTACAGACGTCTGTGGCTTTTCAGAGGCATAATCATGGTATTCAGTAAAATTCCTAAACTCGCTCTGAGAAATGATAACACTTTTTGGTATAATGTGTTTCTCTGAAGTTCTATCACATCTGATATTGCACTGTGCCTTGGGGATATTATCATGTACATCTGAAGCCTAAGGCTGCCCACACACTAGATGATATTCAAATCGTAACTGATTTTAAAACCATGGGACCACAGAGATGAAGACCGTTTCAACTGATCTTTAGCCTTATAATCCTCTGAACGATGACTGGACCAGACCACAGGACCACACACTTGTTGATTGAAGAAACAATTCCACAGTGACACGTGATCTCATAGAGTCTTGTGAGATCAAAAGTGACTACAGTCAGCCGGCTCTCCTCGTGCATGTTCTGATTTACAGTGAAAAACAAAGTATAAAAAAGAATATGGGTGAGGTTCTTTCTCAGTGCTCTGCTTTCGTGGCATGTTTGTGGCTGCCAAGTTTGAGTTATTACAGCATGCAACATCCGATAGTGACGCTTGCTTGCTCTCATTCACTATCGCTGGTATCACGTCAGAGACAGCACGATCAAGAGTCCTAAATATCAAACATATTCGAGTTTGGGGATGCTCCATCTCGATTGGGAGCAGTTAAATAATCGTAATGACACCACACAATAGAGGATTTTTTGGACATAAATTAAATTAACATAAAACATAAATTGATGGCTTAAAATCTGCCTTAAAATCTTCTAGTCTGTGGCCAGTCTAAACAGAAGAAGAACAAGCATAAGCAGACATTAAGCTAAAAAGGTTGAAAGGCCACAACACAAACAGACATTAACAGCAGATGGCACATTTTTTGCTTCGTCACGTGTGCAAGCGACATGATTTTTACTGCACATCTGTGGTTTCCGCAGACAGATTCAGTGCACACTGCAATACAGTGCCTTACCGTACTGTGAACACTGCGTTCACAAAATGTTGTTTCGGCATAAAGTACCTCTTCCTCACAAGTCTGGACTGCTTTAATAATAATGACATTGTTCAAACTATGAAAACACTTTATAAATCTGAAATGGTATTTAAACTGATATTGCAGTACATCTTCTAAAAAACATGATTTTGGCCCTTACAAAGGTTCATATCATTGAATGAAAAAGGTAATACTTGCCTTGTGTTGTTTCTCGTTCGCGTTTCTTGCAGTAAAAATGTATCGCAACCCCCACAGCTGCAGCCAAGACCAGAACTATCACTGTAACTGATAATCCCACCAAATGTGATGTCTGCTTGAGTTCTGTAATTAACAACAGAACAATAATAATTATAAATGAGTCCTGAAGTGTCTGGTTTCAATCAAGACACTGTTTACATAGCTCTCAGTTCACTTATCATGGCTTTGAACAGACATGGTTGAAAAGCTTCAAGAACATATTTTTAAAGCAAAATCTTCAATCACTAAAAATATTATCACTAATATTAGCACTGACATACCTGCTGCACATGTTTGACAGAGTCCACTGATGTCCAGATGTTTGGTCTGGCTGCTAATGGGATTGTTGATCACACAGCTGTAGGTGTTTTTATCCTGATATTCCACCTCCAGAGGTAGAGAGAGACTGATGCTGAGATCAGACACACTGATGCTGGACAATAAACTGTTTCCTTTGTACCAGGAGAGAGTCACATGACTCACATTCTTTGCTGAACACAGCAATGAACATTTGAACACTGATGAACGTTGAGATGGTGATGATGAAGAACAGTTTGAAGTGTTTCTGGTGATGACAGGAGAAGGAAGAGGAGCTGGAAATATTGAGAATAAATGGAAATAGAAATGTTACTTAATTTAAATGGAGACAAAACTGAAGAAGTGGTATTCTTCATTAAACATGTAATATTACTCACCATAGACAGCAACAGAAAAACTCCTGTATGTGACCCCAACTTTGATGATTGTTAGTTTATAAAGTCCAGAGTGTTCAGTTCTGATGTTCCTGATGGTCAGAGATC